>JAQJVL010000416.1:0-300346 GCA_035578905.1 Stictocephala bisonia | reverse complement strand
ATACATGTTTCATCAGCTTTTGTTTTCTTCTACCGCAAAAAATCAAACACTGCTGGTGACAAGTAAAATTTGTTCATAAACACTGTATGGCCTCTCTCAAGGTAGTCTGAAAGCAGTAGCTGAAAAAGACTAATAATTGAACTGTCTTCTGTCTTTCCTGTATAAACCTTGTTCCGTACTTAGTATTAGATATTGTACATATAGTTAATTGTAATTCATAATTAAGTAATTTAATAGTTTGTTCCTCTTATCTGTTTTTATACTCTCTTAAGCATAAATTGTTATTCACATACTCATAACATATTCACCTGTTACAATATTGACATTTAAATAATATTACTGGCCTCTATGCACATGCACTTGCCAAAAGTCAAATATCAGGTGACATTGTCTAACCCTTGTAACCGGTGGTGTGAACCCCGTCAACACGCTTCACCCGTATACCTAAAATTAAAACCTCAGTTGAACTCATGATGCTATGCAGAACGGCTCGCTCGGCGTAAAAACTATACGACAACAAACTAGGCAATCAAAATATATACACATACATTTTGCAATAATAAACAATAATCATATTAAGAGGGCCCTAAAGGGAAAGAAAATATAGAAGTCATGCGACACTGGCGATAGAAGTTGGAACTACGTACAGTTTTTTTAGGCGAAGAAGTTTAATCCGCCGGACAGAGTTCAATATAGTTCCTTGAATCATTTCCTGTATAGCAAGTTTACGTAGTATTTTCAACCGGAAACCCCAATTGCCCCTCCCTCCCACCTGCCGCCTCAGTTGGATACGCCCGACCTTCTCTGTCTGAATATCTGTAGAGCAGAAAGGCCAATTCTTTTCAACAATTGTCAATTTTTCACTCAGTAGCGGTATTGCTGCTGTACAGTATTTTATTTCTTAACATGTTTTTATATAATTTTGTCTTTGTAAAAAATAGTAATATTTGTTTATAAGAGTAGACTTTTTACAGTGAAATCAAATTATTCACTGATAAAATTGGGGGTCTACTAAAATATTGAATTTCTACTTGAAACGTTTTCCAAAATCATAGTTCTTGTTAAAATCTTGTTATTCTCAAAACGGTTAAATTATAACATAGTTAGGCATAGGCTTACCATACTTATATTCTACAATTGAAAAACAATTCAAGAGTTTGATTTATAAACATAAAGATACGCTTTACTAAAAACTAAGTAAATTACGTTACATAGCATGGTTTCTGTAAATATTCCTTAAAGCTGTTGGATTGTGATCTAAATATTAGTTTTTATGTGGTTAAATATTTAATAAAAGGCTTCAATTTGCAAATAAATTTCTATTTTGTACCTTTTTATGTTCGGTTGAGGATTGAAATAAAATAATATTAAATGAACGCCACAACAATTCTTAACATACGCTTAAAGCATTAAAGGATACGCTTTACTGAAAACTAAATAAAACACATTAAAAAGTAATAGTAAAAAATACCACCTGTCAATTTATTTTATGTTTTATAGTTGTGTACGGTTTATTAATTATTTTTAACAAAATAAAAAATGATTTCACATAAACTATCATAGTTTTATGGCAATTACAACATAACACACTAATTTCCAAACATTAAAAAATAATTGAAATGTGGCCGCTTTTTTATTTGCTTCTGAAGTATGCTGAATGAATTACTACAATACACGAAAATAACACTACGGGGACAATTTGGTTTCGGAAAGCAGACATTTTGTTACAACAAACATTTTCGCGGACAGAGACGAAAACCGAAGCGAACTGTATGAATGATATCAATTATAATTAAAATAATATATTATAATCTTGCTCTATTTTCCCATTGCCATGAGAAAAGCAATTATTTTACTTCGACAACAGTTTTTACACAATTACTTTTCAAAAATTTTAGTTTTACTGATAATTATTTCACAGTATTTTAGGAGTGATTAATTTAATATGATTCAATTAGGCCAACACAAAATACTAAATATGACGATTTTTTTTTTAACACGACTGTTAAAAATAACCAACAATCAAAAGAGAGAAACCAACAGAGAAACTGCTGCGAGCATGTATCAATTTCGAACATATAACTTTAGACGTTCAAAGCAGATTGTGCTCACCTACCTGACAGTAGTTTGACCTCATAAACATGTATGTTCGGGGTAGTCTACTGGCTCACGTAGTCTACCAGTTTGACCTCAGTAATTCACACAGTACTTTGGTCTCAGTTTTTTATACGAGTACAGTAGTTTGTCCTCATCTGCCTAAGCTGTTTGGAATCATCCATTTTGGCACCACAGTACATAAGTGCTAAACTCTTATTTAGCAATGAATGTATTTGTAGTTTATAGGATAGGATTTTATTACGTGGATTAAAGCTGATGTTAAAACATATTTAGAAACAAATTAATGTTATTCCTAATAAATATAAAAAAATGCTTGTAAAATTTATTGATAATAAATAATTACATTTAAATAACCAATTATCAGAGTATATAATATACAGATACATGAGTTAGCTGAGTAAGTCGCAATTTTATAAAGTCACTATTATTTCTAAGTAATAGATCTTTTAAGAACAGTTAAATACATTCAAAACGTGACCAACATGGGTTGTACCAGTTATTACCTTGGGTACCACCCGTGATTAACTTGGGTAGTATCTGTGATTATTTTGGGTAGAACCCATGGTCAACTTGGGTAGCCTACCGTAATTACCTCAATTATAAAACGAGGTTAACATGGCTAGCCACTCGTGACTACCTTGGGTTGGACGCATGGTCAATATGTGGGATTGTCTTTGGTAGCACCCATGGTCAACTTAGATAGTACTTGTGATTTATTTGGGTAGGATAGGATCTGTGGTGGACAGGACTTGGAAAGTCACCTGTGATTACCTTGAGTAGAGTCTGTGGTCAACTTAGTAGGTAGGACCTCTAATAATCTTAGGTATTTAGGTCAACCTTAGGTAGCCAACCATAAGTACTTTGAGTAGCACCCTTGGTGAACTTAACTTGTGTAATCACCAGTGATTACGTTGGTTAGCACCTGTGGTTTACTTGACTAGCCACCCATTATTGACTAGCCACAAGTACTAGCCAAGTTCATGACGATGGATGGCCAAGTTTATTACGGGTACTACAGGAGTTGATCATTAGTGTTAGCCATGTTGATCACGGGTGCTAGCCAAGCCCAGTACGGAGGCTGCCCAAGTTGATCACGGGTACTACCCTAGATGATAGTGAGTTTTAGCCATGTTGATCACGAGTGCTAGCCAAGTCCATCACGATGACTACCCAAGTTGATCAGTGTGGCTGCCACAAGTTGATCATGAGCTACCCAATTAGGTCAGTGGATACTCAAGTATTTGAAAATGCATTAAATTAATACAAAACCAAACTGAGCAGAACATCTTATTTGAGCAATTTAATAATAGTTTAACAATTTTATTTCAATACACAAGTGAACTTCACACAATGCAAATGTCATACAGTACAATACTTATACTGTATTTATAAAAAATAAGTGCAATAAGTAGGCTACGAAATTTATGGTGATCGATTTCGGTAAACAAAGTTTACCTTAATCGATCACCGTTATATTTGTTCAGTTTATATTAATATTGTATTAAATTCATCTACCAACACGTACTATGGTAATTAAGAAAACTTTTTTAAATTTGTATTTTATTATTTTTCTTCACATTGCACAATGTTTATTTATCACTTATGTCAAGTTTTATCGTCCTAAGTCTTCTCATTGGCTATTCAACTAAATACACCGGGAGTGGTACGAGGTTTCGCCCGAAGACTTCAAAGCTCCAACCCGCCCTGTCCCCCGGCTGTCATATTTTTCTGTCCTTGTTACCGTTTAGGAAATATATTGAACTGTAATAAATTAATAGTTACGAGTTAACATTACTGTATTTATATTTTTAAAATAAAATAAAGATCAATAGAGACAGTGACTTATTATAGAATTACTTATTGCTTTGATCAAGCCGGAATTATTGAATTAATATTTTTATCGTACGCATTCGTTAATTTAGTTTATATGATTTATTTCATAGAAATGTTATATATAGATGATTATTACAGTATTTGTCATGCCATTATAAATATTGTGCACTGTCATTATGAATAAACATTTTATGCCTTACTTTGTGGTTAGATTATATCAGGAACCACATGGGAATGCACATTTTAATTTAAACGAAATAAGACATTCAAAGTAAGTAGACTAACTCTAAGTGAGTAAATCAGTCTGTAAAATAATACTTATATCAGTCGTCGTAGGCCTACATTGCATCCATCGATGTTAAGTTAAA
The DNA here is from genome assembly GCA_035578905.1 of Stictocephala bisonia. Lineage (NCBI taxonomy): Eukaryota > Metazoa > Arthropoda > Insecta > Hemiptera > Membracidae > Stictocephala > Stictocephala bisonia. The sequence goes on along the minus strand of JAQJVL010000416.1, from coordinate 296,027 downwards.
TGAAGAAAGGTTTTCATGAATGAAATAGTAAAATCTATCCGCGACTAAGAAGTTCGGGTTTTCACCACTTGGATCTTACGAATCACCGCATTTTTTAGCTATAAATTACCATGCAGGCATTTGCCTGGTCCTACATTGCGGCTAAAGCTTTAAAGATATCGATCTGAAACCAAAACTAAATTGAAACTAGAAAAACTTCTGACTAAAATCGCTTTTTAAAATTTCAATAACAGCTCTAGTTTTATTTTGGCACTAGTTTGAATATTGTATAACTTTAATAACCTATAAAATCGAAATGAAGGAGAATTCTAAAATTCTAAAAAGCGATTCGAGTAAAAAATGTCTATCTTTAAATAGATGTTTCATTTATAATTTTACGACAGTAAATAAAGGCAGTATCTTGGACAGCGCGGGGGTTTAGAGCCCTCTTAATGTAAAAACGTCATTAAAGTATCAAACTCGACTGTAAACAAACAGGCCAAACGCCAGATGACAAGTGAACGCTAGACGACAACAGCCTACTTGAAAGCTGGTACAAAAAACTTCAGAGTCAATGACATGGCAGGATAACTAACCAAACAATTGACTGGAAGTAACTAGGTCCGAAAATAACTCTACTACATGTTGCAGTCTATTTTTATATTAGATCCTGAGCTATTCTCGTTATGGAAAGCGACGCACTGCGACCTATACTCGGGCTTCGGTTCCAAAGTGTTACCATGAAATACATATTTCTTTTTTGGACAGTCATAAATAAATATTACGAAAAATTTACCAGAATGTTCCTGCTGAAGGTGTTGGACGAGCTCATGTTTGGAAGAGTAATCAGTAGAACAATGAGCACAGATGAACAGTTCAGGAACAATCTCTTTATCTTCCTCCAGGGAGTCTGATGGTTCTTGCTTTATCTGCAAACAGCATTCTTAAATCATTTCAATATTACACAGTAAATATTTTACATTTTTTCTACAAAAATTCACTTAACTCTTTACATGGGTACGCAAGATAAATAAATTCAATTTTAGGGTAAAAATCTCATACTTTTAAAGAATGATGGTGAAGAAAGAATGGTCATATGAAGGGCATGTAAGAGATCGCTGAGGGCAATCCAGTCTGACAAAATTGATAGCTTGTCTTTACTTTTTGTCATTTTCCTTTAATTTACATAGTTGTTTTCAAAACAAACAGTAAAACTTTCAAATTTTATTTTATAAAACAAACCTTATAGGTTTGAAGTTGATTGTTCTATTCCATCAACTGCTTGCTATTTTCTCCCTAATCTTGACAGTAAGCATACCTGTTTTCTTTTATTTTTGTAAAAATCATGATATTAGTAAAGTTGTACTTGCCATAAACTCAAAACTCCAAATATCTTGGATTGGTAAATTTGTTGGAGATTTCGGATGATTCAAGTGTTTTTTCAACTTTGTGTGACAAACACAAAGTTTCTTACATTTCTTTCTTTCCTTACATTGATATGGGTTAATTGAAAAACAAATAAATAAAAAAATCTAGGTTAAAGCAATAACAACTAAAGACAACAGGGGTTTTATACCTGTCAAAACGGTGTGCTTGTTTCTTAAAGCAGTAACAACTCAAGACAACAGGGGTTTTATACCTGTCAAAACGGTGTGCTTGTTTCTTAAAGCAGTAACAACTCAAGACAACAGGGGTTTTATACCTGTCAAAACGGTGTGCTTGTTTCTTAAAGCAGTAACAACTCAAGACAACAGGGGTTTTATACCTATCAAAACGGTGTGCTTGTTTCTTAAAGCAGTAACAACTCAAGACAACCGGGGTTTTATATCTGTCAAAACAGTGTGCTTGTTTCTTAACCCTCTCCCGTCAATCCGCCTCGAAGCGCCTCCTCGATGGGCGTGGTGCTACTGACGGACCACCTCCAAACGCCTTCACTTGAATTACAGATGCTTGCGCGATCTGTTATAGCTTCAAAGAAACTTTTGCGGTACTGTCTATATGTAGAATTGATTTTCTATTCTACCTAAACAATAATGTGCTGCTCTCTGAGAAACATTATTTTTATGAATCTGCAGCTAAATGCAGTAAAATATATTTCTCTCTATTTAGTGCTGTTACCTTACGGGCACACTGGAATGGAACTAAACATCAACGCCAGCTAACTAAATAAGAAACTAAATAATATTATTGTACGTATTAGCGTGTTTGTTTACCGCCAAAATACAGTGATTGTTTGTGATTGATTCTTAGTGATTTATAATGAATCAAGATCAGTTTTTGCGTAATAGTGAAATTGACCGCAACATTGAAAATTTAACTATGTTGTGTATTTAGATCTTAATTTATAACATTAAATAATCTTTAAAATGATATATAATATGTACTATTTATGTTCAAAACTACGTTTTAAAAAACACGATTACGGAAACGTGATCCAAGCGGTGGGGCGGCCAGAAATAATACTGCCTAGCAGCGTCATGGTCGCGTGGCGGGAATTTAAACGGGAGAGGGTTAAAGCAGTAACAACTCAAGACAACAGGGGTTTTATACCTGTCAAAACGGTGTGCTTGTTTCTTAAAGCAGTATCAACTCAAGACAACAGGGGTTTTATACCTGTCAAAACGGTGTGCTTGTTTTATACCTGTCAAAACGGTGTGCTTGTTTCTTAAAGCAGTAACAACTCAAGACAACAGGGGTTTTATACCTGTCAAAACGGTGTGCTTGTTTTATACCTGTCAAAACAGTGTGCTTGTTTTATACCTGTCAAAACGGTGTGCTTGTTTCTTAAAGCAGTAACAACTCAAGACAACAGGGGTTTTATACCTGTCAAAACAGTGTGCTTGTTTTATACCTGTCAAAACGGTGTGCTTGTTTCTTAAAGCAGTAACAACTCAAGACAGCAGGGGTTTTTATGCCTGTCAAAACGGTTTGCTTGTTTTATACCTGTCAAAACGGTGTGCTTGTTTTATACCTGTCAAAACGGTGTGCTTGTTTTATACCTGTCAAAACGGTGTGCTTGTTTCGTAAAGCAGTAACAACTCAAGACAACAGGGGTTTTATACCTGTCAAAACGGTGTGCTTGTTTTATACCTGTCAAAACGGTGTGCTTGTTTTATACCTGTCAAAACGGTGTGCTTGTTTCGTAAAGCAGTAACAACTCAAGACAACAGGGGTTTTATACCTGTCAAAACGGTGTGCTTGTTTTATACCTGTCAAAACGGTGTGCTTGTTTCGTAAAGCAGTAACAACTCAAGACAGCAGGGGTTTTTATGCCTGTCAAAACGGTTTGCTTGTTTTATACCTGTCAAAACGGTGTGCTTGTTTTATACCTGTCAAAACGGTGTGCTTGTTTTATACCTGTCAAAACGGTGTGCTTGTTTCTTAAAGCAGTAACAACTCAAGACATCAGGGGTTTTATACCTGTCAAAATGGTGTGCTTGTTTCTTAAAGTAGTAACAACTCAAGACAACAGGGGTTTTATACCTGTCAAAACGGTGTGCTTGTTTCTTAAAGCAGTAAACACTCAAGACAACAGGGGTTTTTATACCTGTCAAAACGGTTTGCTTGTTTTATACCTGTCAAAACGGTGTGCTTGTTTTATACCTGTCAAAACGGTGTGCTTGTTTCTTAAAGCAGTAACAACTCAAGACATCAGGGGTTTTATACCTGTCAAAACGGTGTGCTTGTTTCTTAAAGCAGTAACAACTCAAGACAACAGGGGTTTTATACCCGTCAAAACGGTGTGCTTGTTTCTTAAAGCAGTAACAACTCAAGACAACATGGATTTTATACCTGTTAAAACAGTGTGCTTGTTTTATACCTGTCAAAACGGTGTGCTTGTTTTATACCTATCAAAACGGTGTGCTTGTTTTATACCTGTCAAAACGAAGTGCTTGTTTTATACCTGTCAAAACGGTGTGCTTGTTTTATACCTGTCAAAACGGTTTGCTTGTTTTATACCTGTCATAACGGTGTGCTTGTTTTATACCTGTCAAAACGGTGTGCTTGTTTCTTAAAGCAGTAACAACTCAAGACATCAGGGGTTTTATACCTGTCAAAACGGTGTGCTTGTTTCTTAAAGTAGTAACAACTCAAGACATCAGGGGTTTTATACCCGTCAAAACGGTGTGCTTGTTTCTTAAAGCAGTAACAACTCAAGACAACATGGGTTTTATACCTGTCAAAACGGTGTGCTTGTTTTATACCTGTCAAAACGGTGTGTTTGTTTTATACCTGTCAAAACGGTGTGCTTGTTTTATACCCGTCAAAACGGTGTGCTTGTTTTATACTTGTCAAAACGGTGTGCTTGTTTTATACCTGTCAAAACGGAGTGCTTGTTTTATACCTGTCAAAACGGTGTGCTTGTTTTATACCTGTCAAAACGGTGTGCTTGTTTTATACCTGTCAAAACGGTGTGCTTGTTTTATACCTGTCAAAACGGTGTGCTTGTTTTATACCTGTCAAAACGGTGTGCTTGTTTTATACGTGTCAAAACGGTGTGCTTGTTTTATACCTGTCAAAACGGTTTGCTTGTTTCTTAAAAAAATTGAAGCATTGGTAATCTCCAACAAATTTACCAATCATCTAATCCAATGCCAACAATTAATTGTCAAATCACAGTAATATATTTTTGTTTAGTTAATGAGTTTTCCTGAGTAATTCTCAATAAATAGATATCTAATCATTTTTATTTGTTTTACCATATTGTAACTATTATATTTTTGAGTGGAAATAAAGGTTCATATTTTTTAAGAATCATCAGATGATGCTCTGTAGGCACTAAGAGCACACCAACTTCTTACCGATTTAATAGTTAGTCTGGGCGTGTGGTGGTATTGCTACAAACCATAGTACTAAAAAATAGTACAATAATAACTATCAGCTGATAGTAATAATAGATATTTAACAATTCTTCAAGATAACTGTTTGTGTAGACTAATGTTTTCATAAAAGAGCCCCCTCTTCATTCATTGCCTATGACCGGCTGTAACCGACCATGGGCCAAGAGAAATTTACCTAATTTACTACCAATGCATATACCTGTTGTGGTGGAATAAGACCTTGTTCTAAATTGATCTTAAGAACAAGGTGTAAATTTAGTGTAGCATAGTGAAAATCTTTTAACTATATAGCACCAACAAAATATTGCCTGCACTATGCCTACAGGAACACAATGTCTATCTCAAGAGATGGTACGACAATGTTGAAAGGATTATTGGTTAACCTGAGTAGAGGCAACTACGTTTGTCAAAAACGCCAAGCTATTTTTGGCCTTTTTGCAGATGTTTACTACAAAATTGATAAAAAATACTAAAATGTAGTAAACCTAGTTATGTTAAATATATCCCTGCACTCACAATGAACCAGAGAATCATATAATCCCAAAAGTTCTGCATATATGATGTGTGTATTAAAAAAAAAATATATAAAAAAAAGATGAGGGTATGCCTGATCAAATATATATTTATAATTCATAAATTTCAAGATAGCCAAAGTGTAACATTTTACCTAGTTTTAGAAAATATCAAACATATAAGAATATGTACATAAACAAAAAAGTTGTGTTACACATGCCGTGTTTAATATAAATCTACAAAAGTGTTACCTTAAAAACCATTATTTTAAAAAATGCAATATTTAACTATAATACACTTTAAAATGTAAAAAAGTAATATAAACTTTGTCGGCATCTCAAATCAGAATAACTTCTTAGGTAGGTCTCTGATGTTCTACACCTTCTGTTATATTAATAGTGCCCTACAACCTAACCCCAGCAATATTATTACATAATTTATTTACTCATTGGAATGTAGAAGGCATGATTTTATATATGATTTAAATGACCACAGAAGCCTATCTAAGATAAACTTAATTATTATTGTTATGGCATTAATTAATTATTATTGTTATAAGCCAGATCATTATTACAAACTCAACAAAGTATATTTGGGATTCATTAAAAAATGTGTTAGTATTGTTTTGTCACAGGTTGAAAGCACCCCTAAAATGGAGAAAATGGTGCACAAGTGATTTAATTAGAGTTATTTGACGGAACACTTTAAAAGGTGGAGGCGTTACAATATTTTTCAAACATTGTTTCTCATTCACCAAATTCAAAATTAAGACTTGGTAGAAAAAGATTTTAAAAGCCATAGGCCTAAACATTTTTTTCGAAAAAGAATAAATTTCAGTACTTGAATTTATAATAGGTCTCCTAGTGGAATTGAACATCTATTTTTTTGTGTTTTTTTTTTTATAATTTGAGCCGCTCTTGCAGGAACTGACAACAAAGCAGAGGTACTTCATTCTTATGGGGGATTTCAATATTAATGCACCAGCTACTGAACACCCACTAACAAAACGGTTTGTCGACTGCTTGAGGTCTTAAGTGGTTAATAAACACCCCCACTAGCATGGCAGCCACCTCTAAAACAGCAATCAACAACATTATATCAAACATACTTGGTGTTTAGGCCTCTGTGATCAATGCAGCCATACATGATCATTACGCCCAACAAGCGCTCATCTCTGGACGCTTACTGCCCATCAATTAATCCTATACTTCACAGAAAACAAGGTGACACGAGATCTCCAAATACTAATAATCTAAATTCCTCCCTTTCCAGAGAAAACTGGAATTTTCAGAACTCCACTGATACCTTTCAAATACAATTCCAAACATTTGAAAAACTTTTAAATTTAATTTGGACACATAAAAACTAGTATTATCTATAGTATAGATAATATTATAGTATTATCTAAATTATTATTTTACTATTTATGTGTCCATTACTAAAGAAAATGTCTTTGTTTAAGTTAAGAACAATCATAATTATTAATTATTACGAAATGGCATCCGCTCAATGGTTGCCATCAATGTGGACACTGCTATATAAGCCTGGGGTGTCCATATTGGATGGTAATCAAGGTTCAGATGTTGTGTGTCAAAGAGAACTAAGTGTCAGACTGACTTGTCAGTTAGCTGAAAATCAGACCAACACTATGTGGTTGCTAAGTCGAACTCAGATAGTAACAAAGACTACACTCGTTCATCTACACTAATTCGAAATCTATATTCACCCATATCTTGACGATCGGCGTCTTAAGAATGAATAAATAAATAAAATAAATATAAATTTAATAATTATGAAGTTACGTAAATGCAAATAACCACTCTTCATGTAGTTATTATTTATAAGTAACAACTATTGAGCAGGAACAAATTTGTTTTTAACTATTCACAAATAAATACTATAATACCCTACACAAAAATACAAATAATCTTCAAAACATATGATCAAATATTTAACAAAATGAAAAAACCAATGAAGCGAAAATATACAAAGAAATATTACATTTACAGACAAACAGTGGTTGGGCTAGGTTTGCTTATTCACTTCCAAGATTTGTTTGTCTTTGTCTTCTTCTTAATCGATGACAACACATCGTAGCAACAATCAAAATATACCACACCGTAATAGTAGTTTGAATGACTGAGACTACTAATGGTATGTATTTTTGTTAGTGACAATAACATCTTGAATATATTATAGGATTGGAAAAGGAATTCAGGTTCACTGATCCATTACTTATATTTTTAAAATTAATGAAATACAAACAAATTACCAAGGGTATACTGATGTCATCTATTATTTCCTCATCAATTTTCATCACAGCAAGTTCACTGCCATCCTGAAATCAAACAAAAGTAAACTGAAGACACCATTAAATGGTAAAAGTGGCCAGTTAATATCTAGCTATTCCATTTAAAACATCTGTATTTTTTTGGAAATAAAGTAATTTATGCACATTTTTGTAACAGGGATACTTTATTGGTTTTAGGTTGCGACAAACCCAGGAAAGCTAATTATTAATATATGATTTAATTTTATTAAAACTGTGTATAATTTACTATCTGAGAAAACATTTTTATTTACATTAAATAAAAAAAAAACCTTGTCACCTCACTTACATGGCTTGGCATAATGTTATAATAAACAAAAAACTAAATAAATAAATAATAAATAAAGGAGATAAAAATCAATTACCTGTCATCGAATTGTTTCATTGTTATGTGACCATGACTTCTATGTACACTGTATGCTAATGCTATCAATTATTGTTGCCGAAACTCTACTTGATAGTAATTGAAAATTATTGTATAACAAAACTTAACATGTTCACTGCTGAAAAGTTTTACAATAAATGCGAATATCTAATAATTCTAAAGAATAATGAAATGAAAAATGGCTTTATTGACAACAAAGTGTACAAATGGTGAGGTTAGGACTATTGTCCTCTTACACCTAACCAGCAATAACAACAAAAAATCATGTCAAAACATAATAAAACGAATAAACTAACTTTACTTAGCACATTCACTAGTCAAATAAAATTAATACATTTTTAAATTTATTATTTTTAAAATAACATAAACCTTTTAATAAGTATATAAAAATAAACAAAATTGAAAACAGAGTTAAAATTTAAATTAATCAAATAATAACAGTCATTCATCAACATTCATACAATGCCATAAACATACTCCCTGGCTCGTAAACACTCAATACCGCGAGGCCCGCAGCAGGCCCCTAACACACGCACGGAACCAAGCTTGCTCAACAACGCCTCTTATGTGAACAGGCAGATTATACCAAAGTTGGCAAGAGGCCACTGTGAATGATTTGTTATATATCGAAATTCTATGAATGTGAATAGATAACAGTGTTGCTCCGTGCAGTGTTTCTAGAACTGATCCCAGTGATGAAAGGAAAGTGTTCAGTTAGATAAGCAGGTGAATCAAGATATAAAATAGAGTGCAGCATAGTGAGTATATGGAGCTGTCAAATATTGTCGAATTTCATAACAGAAAGATCGTTAAAAAGGGGAGTCACGTGATCTCTATATCTAAGATTGAAAACAAAACGAAAACAATAATTTTGGGAACGTTACAATCTGTCTGCAAGCTCAGCGGTCCCCACTGACAACAATGTCGCAATAGTAAAAATGGGGAAATTAGAGTTTTTCAAAGCATCACTTTCATTTTTAAGGTTAAATAAACAGCAAAGCTTTTAAAATACTAAATCAAAAGACAAACCTTTTTGTTCCCAAATTGAAACTGAAGGTAACATTAATGATTTTAATAGTAACATTTTTGTACTAAATCTATCCAAAAAACAACTAAATGATGATGAAACTTTTCTTTTAAATATAGGATTAAACTTTACAGTGTCAAATTGTAATTATTCAAACATTGATTTTGTTATGCCCACAGATTGTGCTGCTGGTTTACTTCCTCCTGAACAAGAAGACTATAACAGGGCGCAAATAAGACAAATCCTTGAACATTCACATTAACCAAAACCTAATTTATCAACAAAAGAATTTTTGGCTCTTAAGACACTACAAAGTGATGATTCGATCGTTATTCTTCCAGCTGATAAAGGCAAAATAACCATAGAGTTAGATAAAACTGAATATATCAGTAAAATCAATGAATTAGTCTCTACTGATGAATATGAATTATTAAAAAAGGTCCTACTAAAAAAATCGAACAACAAGTAAAAAATTCACTTAAAAATGTTGAACACAAGATTAGTAAAACAAATCATGCCAAATTAAATTCAAATTTCTCTAAACCACCCCTTTTTTTATGGTCTTCATGAAATAAATGAAGAAGGAATTCCCTTATGACCAATTGTAAGCTCTATTGACTGCCCTACTTATCAACTTTCTAAATTTTTCCTCCCAATTTTAACTCCTTTATTTGGCAATTATTTTTCATACGCTAAAAACTCATTTGATTTTTTAGAAAAACTAAAGTGCTTAACAATAAAAAATTCAGACATTATGGTTAGCTATGATTTGTGTAGCCTTTTTACAAAAGTACCTGTAACTGAAGCTTTAAACATAATACTGTACAATCAAAACTAGAGAAAGATGAAAATTTAAGTTCAAGAACCAATCTATCTATTTATAACATTTTAAATTTATTAGAAGTCTGTGTTATATACACATAACTACTAATAAATACTAGTTATTATATATAACTACTTCAAAAATAATGAACAATTTTATAAACAAGTTTCTGGTTTACCAATGGGAGGAGTCCTTGGTCCCATTATAAGTAACATTTTAATGGATTTTTTTAAAAAAATTAACATTCAATAAATGGACCATCAAACCGAAAATATGGCTTCGTTATGTTGACGATATATTTTGTATTTGGGAAAACCAAGATGATATATATATTAAATTTTTAGTTCTTTGAATGAAATACGACCAAGGATAAAATTTCATAGAAAAAGAAGAAGGAAAACTTCCATTTTTAGACATATTAATAACCAAAACAGAAGACAATAAACTTGAAACCTCTTTGTATCATAAAAAACATTCAGTGGGCAATATTTAAATTATTTTTGTTACCATCCTGAACATGTTAAAATTGGACTTGCTACTAGTTTATTCCAAAAAATTGAACTTATTTCATCTTAAAATGAAAATAAAAATTACAAAAAAGAAGAAATGTGCCATTTGCTAAAAATGAACAACTGTCCTAATAAACTTGTTCAAAAATTAAAGAGAAGACATAAAACTAAAAAAGCATGCAATCGTCAGGACAATGAAAACAAACCTGTTACATACACTACGTTCCAACCAAATCAACAAAAATCGGTTTATTCCCAAAAAAAGAAAAGTACAAAAGTAACAATACAAAATATAACTGAGAATGATCCTCTCATGGGCTAAAGCCTGTGCGAGAGGACCGAGTAGTTATCAGTAAAAATGTTTCCTGGTGAATGGAAAACTTAAATAACAAAAATACTTAATATCCATATTATGAAATACAATAAAAAATAAACTCCTCATACCAGAGGCCGCAGGAGAGAAAAAAAACACAAATAATAATGATGATAATATTACATCTAAGAGAAGAAGAAACAGAAAAAAAATGACACACTCAGACAGAAAGACACACACTCATGTGCGAACAGCCGCTCACACACACGTGCACGCACAGACGCATACACACATATACGCGCACAGACACACACGCACTCACGAAACGCATACGCACGCATGCTCGCCACATACACACAAACACTCATGTGCACACAACCGCACATACATGCATGCGCACAACATTCTCTCATGCACGCACAGATGCAACTCGCACAACCTCTCATGCACGCACAGACGCAAACACACCCATGCATGCATAGTTGCTCACTCACACACACCACATACGAGCATTTACTCATGCACACGAAACAAGAACTAACAAACACTTATTCTTCCATCCACACCTGCAATGTTCAAGCACACTCCCATATAATCAAGTACATTCAAGCTCTAAATTATACATAAATGGAACTCATTAATTTGTCAACCTCTAATCTTCCTAAATTAATTAACCAGTTATTTATTAATTTTTTATAGAAATTTATCTTATAAGTATCAGAATATCTTATGCAGGCTGGTAATTTAGTGAACAGAATATTTTAAACATAAAATGAGCTTGTTAAATTGGCTGATTTAGGCAGTCTAGGAACTCTTATACCTACATTTACCGCGGTTCTAGTAGGATAATTATGACCGATAATAGTGAACATATTATTTTTGTTTCTAAATATATACAAAAGTAAACACCTTATGTAAAGCTGATTGATCGGAAAGACTTTCATTTCATCAAACAGCAAGTCTGAAGGAAACCTACGACATTTCTTTAAAGCAGCTTTCATAACAGCCTTCTGAGTTAATTCTAAAGGTAAAATTATTGACTTGTATGTAGCACCTATGCTATTATACCAAACTGCAAAACAGATTGAATGTATGCATAGTATAGCTGACGGATAAGATCTAGCGAAATAATATTTTTTAGAGAATAAAAAATGAAAATAAATTTTCATATCTTGTTCCTAATATAATCAACATGTTTATTCCATTTCATCCGGTTATCGAAAATCACACCCAAATATTTATATTCACTAACACACTCAACATTCTCACAAGTCTTACAATCAACAGTACAGCCACAAGAGTAGTAGTAAGCGTTGATCTATGGGGTCAGCATCAGCTCTCAAGGAAATAGCAATATGTGTAGTTTTGCCAATATTCAATGTGAGCCGATTCTGATCAAACCACCGCCTGACAGCGAGCAGGCCACGTTCTGCCAGTCAATACACTTCAGGCCAGTTGGCCCCTTCAAATAATAGAGCCATGTCATCGGCGTAAAGAAAAGAACTGCCATTGACTAAATTTATGTTACCAAGATTATTTACATAAATTAGGTAAAGGAGTGGGCCCAGCGTACTACCTTGAATTACGCCAAAATCAATTTTCCTACATAAGCTGTGTTGGCCCATTATAGAGACTACTTGAAACCGGTCACTTAAATAATATTCAAACCAATTTAATGTCGTGCCAACAACACCAATGCACTCAAGTTTCTTTATCAATAAGTCACGGTCAACTGTATCAAAAGCCTTAGCAAGGTCTATAAATAATAATAATGGTTTATTGTTTCTACCAATTATGTTGTGTATTTCTTTAGTTAACTTGAACAAATCATCATTTAAATGTTTATCGTTCCTAAAGCCGAATTGGTTGTTGTATAAAATGTTTTTATTTAATATGTACTTCTGCAATTTATTTCTGACACATTTCTCTAGAAGCTTAGCCATCACATTTAAGAGGGTTATAGGCCTGTAATTAACAAACAGGTTTTTTCCATTTTTTTTAAATCGGAACAACTTTTCCGGTTTTTAAAGAAGTTGGAAATATGCCTTTCGTTATGCTTCCATTTTAATTTGCAATAAGGGTTCTTTTATCGAATAAAAATTATTTTTGAATATTGAGGCAGGAATATTATCAATACCAGGTGCAGAACCACCTCTCAAGCCAACAATGCACTTCTCCAGTTCTTCTTCAGAGATTGGCTCAAGCTGGAACACGGAATCCACCCTATGTGCTTATCATCAACTATGACATCGGCCACAGGGGGAAAGCACTGGCAAGGTTCTCACCAACTCCTACATAATATTCATTAAATCTGTCAACTACTCTCAATATATCGATTTCCTGTTTACGCTTCTCTTTCGAGTTTGAAAAATGCTCAACTGGAAACCTATCACACTTTATCCCCGTCCCTAGCAGTTCTGACAAATTTTTCCAAAGTTTCCTGGGATTATTTTTAGGGCTACTTATCTGGTTTTTGTAAAATGTCTCTTTAGCATCCCTAATTAGATAATTTAAAACATTTCTATTAGACATTATTTAGACATTATTTATTCTGAATAAAATACAAAAAGATGTATATCTCATTCGTCATTACAGATAAACTTAAAATAAATAAACAACTAGTGTTAAAATAATATATACACATGACAAAGTAACAAAAACAATGTAAATCTGTTGTTTTCGGGTCAAGTAGACAGGAATTCCTGTAAACTATAAAATTCCTTGCTGATCAAATAATTCCTGACAGATTTCTTGAATCCAGTCCCTTTTAAACTTTTAATTCCAGCAGGGAGTTTGTTATAAAGAACAGGTCCAGTAAAAGATACTCCCCTTTCAGAGAGTGTCAGGCGATGTTGGGGAGTGCGGATATCGTCACCATACCTGGTCGGATACCTGTGGTTTGCGCCGACAACTGGGAGATCATCAGCATTATATATCGTGGTCATGATTACCCTGAATATGAAAATGGAGGGAAGGGTAAGCAGATTAAGGAGTCGGAAAATTCCTCTACACGAATGCAGTGGAGGTAGTCCTTTCAAGATTCGGACAGCACGTTTTTGCGCCAAGAAAACCTTCAAAGCATGTGGAGACCCACCCCACACTTCAATTCCGTACGTCATGACAGAGGAGAAACATCCAAAATAAACCATAATCAAGGCATTTAAATCTACGAGAGGATATAAGGTTCTGAGTGCATAACTGACTCGACTCAGCTTACTGCACAGCTGAGATATGTGAGAAGACCATGATAAACCACTGTCCACGGTCAGACCTAGAATCTTGACCGAAGAACATTCTTTTATTTCAAACTGTTCCAAAGATATATGCTGAGGATTTTTATTTTTGGTCAGAAACTGAATAAAAACTGTTTTCTCTGAGTTCAATAAAAGATTGTTAACTGATAACCAATGTTGAAGAATTTCCATAGATTCTGTGACTCTATATTGCAGATCAGTTTGAGGACCCCCAAACAGCAGCGTTGTGTCATCCGCAAAAAGTATAGATTTGGCCAAAGGAATATGTGAAACAAGATCATTTATATAAATGATGAAGAGCAAGGGCCCTAAAATGCTACCCTGAGGTAACCCATACCTGCATTCGACATATTCAGAACGGCTTCCTAAAATTTCCACGAATTGACTTCGGCCTGCAAGGTATGACTTGAACCAGGAGAGAGCAACTCCACGCACTCCACACATCTCCAATTTCTCACCAAGGATGTTGTGATCAACCCGATCGAAAGCCTTTGAAAGGTCGCAAAATACTCCCAAGGCTGGATCACGCTGTTCCAGCTGTGATACTACATCATTTATAAAATCAACAGCTGCTTGAGTGGTTGAACGATTTGGCCTAAAACCATACTGGTTATCTATAAGGATGTTATTTTTCTCCAGATGATCCAACAACCTTTTATAGGCAACTTTTTCTAATACCTTTGAAAGCGTGCACAAAATAGAAATTGGTCGATAATTATTGACATCACCTTTGTCCCCCTTCTTAAAAATAGGGACAACCTTAGAAGTCTTATAGATGTTGGGAAAAATGCCTGAGGAAAGTGAAACGTTAAAGAGGTGTATTAGGGGTTCAAGAAGGCCCTGGTAAATTTGTTTGATGAGAAAACTGGATATTTTATCTGTTCCTGAAGACTTCTTAGATTTTAGGGACATGATAGCTTGTTCGACTTCAACTTTATTGACAGGAGCAAAAAATAAAGAACCGCTTGGTGGAAGTTTTTGAGCCAGATTACACGGAACATTAGACTGAAAATTTGAATGAGATGAAATATTTGTGCATGAAATATTTGAGAAATGACTATTAAAAAGATTAACCACTTTAGATAACGACTGAACAGAGTCTCCCTGGTGTTTTAAGGCTGGAAAAGAAACATTAAGATCGGTCTCACGTGTCTCTCTACGCACAACACTCCAGATTGCCCGCTGCAAGCAATCGGAGCTCTGCACTTCACGAGAAATTGTTGCACGCTTCTCCTCGAGTAAACACTTACGAAAGAGTATTTGCCTTTCCTTCAACAATTCTTTTAGCGCTGGATCGTTTGAATCGCGGGCCATAATCCCCAAATCGATATTCAGATTGGCAAAATCCTTTAAACTAGTGCTTAATTTGTGTTTCTTTTTGCCGCCAGGTTTTTTCTGGACTGTTTTGAGAGGAAATGCATTATCAAAATGTGATTTAACAATTCCAGAAAAAGATTCAAATTTGTTGTCGACACCTTCAATTTTGTTTAAGAAACTCCAGTCTACCTTAGACAAAAAATTGTTAAAATTAATAATATTTTGTTTTGAGAACACTCTTTTTGTTACTGTACAGGAAGTTTCTTTACATTGGTAGTTTATTCTTATCAGTTGTGAATCATGATCAGACATTGTATTGAAGAAGGAATTACAGGAAACTGTCGCAGGGTCTAAGTTTGTTACAACATTATCAAGTAGTGACTTACTATTTGCTGTAACTCTCGTGGCACTATTCACTAATTCACGGAGATTGAAAGACATTAGTATATTTCTTATCTTTATAACGCTAAGGTCAACAAAATCTAAAATGTTTACATTCCAATCTCCACAAATTAAAATTAATTCATTCTCCTTCTCTACACTATAAATAAGATTTTCTAACCTTTCAATAAACTCCTGAACATTATTATGTGGAGCTCTATACAAACAAATGAGCACAAACTTTAAGTTGGATTTTTGATGGTCTAAACTATGTACATGCTTAATATTTACAATAGAAAATTCAAAACAATCTTCGTTGCAAAACTTTTTAACCAGATCATTCCTACTGCTTGTTGCAAAAAATTCAACTGAACTGTTATTATTGTAAAATATGGAAACACCACCTCCCGAACTCGAACCACGACAAAACTTCGATATGCAAGAGAAATCTGGAATTATCAGAGGTTCATCCTCGTGTAGCCAGTGTTCTGTAAGACAGAGAATGTCAGGTGGCTGGTTCCACGAGGCATGAAGCTGGTCTATTTTATATCGAGCACTCCTTATATTCAAGTGATATATAGTGAATGTGTTGCCATAATTTAGATCGTTTGGTTCAAGTGTAGGAGGCGGGGTTCCCCTAAAAAAACATTTTCATGGGAGGATTGTGTGACTGACGGCAAAGGTGGGAAATTATCCATAGAAAGGAAAGAACAAGGAAGAACAGTTTCATCTGTAGTTAGCCAGGCTGAACAGTCATGGACAGAAACTCGGGCAGAATTGCTCAAGGGTGACACATCAGGATAGGGCTCAATAAAAGAGGTTTCAATGCTCTGAACCTGATCTGGAACACTGTTTTCTGCGACCGAAACACGCTTCACATTTCCACCTTCACATCTGAAGCAGTAGTACCAACTGCAGGGGGCAGCGAGATGGACGGCCGTCGGTGAGTCTGTCTGATGAACTTCACGAAGCGATCTGCTAGCAGTTCTTTACCTCGCCGGCTGTAGTGGAGACCATGCTTGGTGAAGTGGGACCTCGACAGCGCACTACTGACATCTTCATAGAATAAGTTGTGTTTTCCTTTGTAATCCCTTACCATTTTAGATAAAGTGCAGTTCGTAAAAAATATATTATTATTGAGTGTGGGGTCATCATAACGATATGGCACGCTATTCACTAAGATGTTAGTTTTCAGTTTCAGTGAAAGAAGTGAACGCATTCCCTGTGAAACAGTCAGTTGAGCTGGTTCATTGTAGTTTAAATCGTTGGTAACAGCTAAGATGATAATAAAATCTTCCTCGGATAAATCTTTGACCATGCTAAGTCCTTCCCGAAGAATATGCTTGATTTTAGCCCCAGGTTTGCTATACACGAAGACATCGTAATCTTCCTCCAACTCCCTCAAGTATCTACCAAACTCCTTCCCCTGGCTGTCTGCCAGTATAGTAAGCCTCTTCTTTTTAGCCGTAGTAGACGCAGGCTTTTTCATTTGGTATTTTATTTTTGGAGGATGAGGTGATCCTGGTCTATGGACCTGGGCTTGGACTTGGAATCTATGACCAGCACATGAAGATGGTGGCGAATGATCTGTGGCAAACACTGAAAATCTATTATTTACTTTAATTGCATTAGATTGCTCAGTGTTGGTTCCAGATTTCATTGTCTTTTTGGGTGTTACGAATTCCCTGTCTTCAGTTGATCCAAACAACAGCAACAGTTTAGAATTATTTTTTTCTTTTTCATAAAAATCGTTATTTTCAGATTGAAGTAAATTTATGATAGCATTTTTGTTTTGTATGTCATCCCTTAGTTGATTTTGTGTTACTTTCAGGTTTTCAATTTGCAGTTTTAGAAACTTAATTTCTTCTTCTGCCTTTTCTTCATAACTCAAAGGGTCTTCAAAACTTTCTTTTCTTATAATTTTTTCAGTTTCCAAAACTTTAGTCAGAAGCATATTTTCCTTCGTCAGTTCAGAGAGATTATGTTTCAAGTCATTATTAACAGTGATCGAAGCATCTAATTTATTTAAGACACTAGTAATTTCTGGAATCAAGTCGACAATGGCATCACTTGTATATTTGTCCAAAATCGCTGAGTGTTCCACGAAAATTCACAGAAAAGTCAATTACCATGTTGTTAACAAGGTCACTTCTTATATTACTAAGACCTTTCTCTGTTTCACACATTAGATTTCCGCGACCACGGCGTGTCAAAGGACCAGTCATTTCTACAGTCCCCTCGTTGCGTTCAATAACTTGAAACGCAAATTTGCAATACAGTTTTGAAATGCGGGACTTGTCTACTAAAACATGAAGGCGCAGTGGATCAGTCCATATGCCACGGTCAGATCTGCTTCAGATCAATCGGGCGCCGCAGGATAGCGTGGGCGTGTACTTCTTGCAGCTCACCAATTCCCACACGATTTACCGCCGTGCTAGCTAGATCCCGCCAATGGTTGCAAGCCTGGCGCTGAAATGCGCATGCGCGAACTTTAAGTTGAATTTAACGAGGAACTTGTGTAAAAACGTTGATTCTATGCTAACCTAACTTATTCCTGAAGCCACAAAATGCACTATGTACTGGAAATCATGTATGTCCAAACCAAAATTCAAGAACTGAAAATTAAGTTCCGCTATTGTAAATGCATGAAAGTTAATCACTTACTAAATAATTGTTGAAGTATTGCCAAATCATTGGAAAAATCTGAGACACATAAATTAGTAAACAGTTCCCGGCAGGACAGGCCTACCAACCCTCTATACCCCCTATAGTTCTTAGAACGTGTTTTTATTTGAGAATTGAATGGTTGTTTTTTAACTTGTTTGCTTTATTTGTCCCTATAGATGTCTAATTGGTCTCAAAATTCCAGGTGTTATTCACAGCTTGATTTTGGTAAATTTAGCCAAGAAATGTTTTGTTAATGTTGACTTTTGCAAAAAATCCTGAATTGTATTTAAGAAACATTCACAGCTACAATTAATGTCATCATTATTAATAACTGAAACCCAATCATGGTTAGATATCAATTGGCTGACTTTTTTTTCATCTAAGTATGTTATTTCCTTTTTAAAACTATTTTTAATTTGACCTTCTATAGTATATTCACATGCCACAAAATAGTGATCAGTTAACTCTTGACTGAATTATACTAGATTGAATATTATTTAAATTCAAACCATCTGAGAAAATATGGTCAATACAACTCTCGGAATGCGCTGTCACTCTAGTTGGCTTGTTTATGTAACTGGCATAGCCCGCTCCATACAATACAACAAGATAACGTTGCAATAACGCATTCTGGGTATCCTGCATGATACAAATATTCATGTCACCTATAATCCAGTGCGTCAGGTCCCCGGACCTGGTCTCACAATAAGACTCAAGTTCATCAATGAACATGTTAAGGTCGCGATCAGAGGATGGACTTCGGTAAACGGCCAACGCACTGTGTCGCTCACCACCAAGTGAGATGTCCACTCTCACACTTGTGCCACCATGCATACTGACTTCCTCATAGTTCATACTTAAATCTTTATTCACATAAACAATCACGCCATCAGTTTGGTTCCTACTGCATTTATTCATCACACAATCATAACCATCCATACCAACAATCATACTACAATCATTCATCCAACACTCGGACAGAATAATGACGTCAAATTTCCCTCTGTAACCACTTAAAATTACTAACAGTTCATAAAAATTCCTCCTATAGCTTCTGATATTTACATGTAAAAAAGAAACTATTTTAACATTAGGCAACAAAGACTCCTCTTCACAAAACTTAAATGAGCAACTATCCTTATAAACATACGCATCCACACACCTATTATTCAAAACATCTGCAAAAGGATCATCCATACTTAATGGAAAGCCCAGCTAACCCCCACCCAACTGTAATATGTGAAGACCATAAACTTACTAACCAGCCATTATAATACCTACTACTTACAAATACATAACTCTATCTACATATGCACACATACACACACTTTCAATCATAAATCACTTATATTATAAGACATGAATGAAAAACAACCAATAGTAGGCTATTACACATTACAATAAATCGTTTAACAAGCTAAAAAAGGAAACAAACCAATAGGTATTACAACAATATCCAGATGAAAATCAACCATCGAATATTACTAATTATATTGTAAAGTTCAATAGAATATTATTATAATATCTGAACCAAAAGATACATTACTAATTCTGACTTAAAACCCTTTCAGAGAAAATTCAAAAAATTAATTCTAAATTTAATATTCAAACAAGTTTTCACCATCAGCAAGCCTTCGTAGTAAATTATCTAAATTAAAACCAAAAAATTAAAATCAATCAACAAAAAAGGTTATATACAAAATTAATTGAAAATACAATAAAAAATATTTCGGCCAAACATCAAGACCTGTTAAAACAAGAATAAAGGAACATATATATAATTTTAAAACAGAAAATACTGAACAATCAAAATTATTTGAACATGCTATTAATAACAAGCATGATATAAAATTTGAAGAGTCGTCTATTATATATATAAAGAAAAATCATGGAAAAAGATAAATAAAATTGAAAGTGAATAAATGAATAAATGAAGTTTATTCCACAGATAATACAAGTTTACAGTCATGGCAATTATGGAATAGAACTAACCACTGTTTCCAGTAATTGTGGTTAGTAAATAAACTAAAAGTATAGATTAAATACAAACTAATTTACAAAGTAAGTAAGAAAGAATACAAGATAAATACAAAATGAATTAATTTGAGTTCAGTTTTAGTAATTACAAAGTGACGTGCAGCTTTGCAGTGTTTGTGGCTTGATTCATTGTTTCATTTTGAGGGAGACGTACAAAAGACAAGATAAGATAGTCAGACAACAACAATTACAATGGATTTAGACTAACTACTGCATTTCATCAATATATCTACATCTTTCCAATTATTTAGTTTAAGTATACAAATTACAGAGTGATTTTATTTAATTATATTAAAAAGCATATAGTTTCTAATCAGTATAATAGCATCGGGAAAAGACAGTTTATTAACATTATTTATATTTAACAAATGTTTTCTTGTAGATAAATAAGTTCTTTATTTTTTAAAAGCCGTGTTTTCAATTCTTTGCAAAAAAGGTTTAAATTTTTCATTTCTTTAATTTCAGTGGGTAATCTATTGAAATACTTCGGTCCCAGATATAAAAATGATTGTTTTATTATAAACTTGTTTACTTTTGGTAAAATGAATAATCTGAGAGTATTACTACGCATATTATAGTGGCTCCTTGAGAACCCTCTATTACCATTTCTGCAATAAAATAATCGTAACGTTTTATAAGTAAATAGATGTTGAATAGGAAGGATGTTAAGGTATTTGTAAAGCGGAAATGAAGATTCTAGTCTCGATTTCTTAAGAATAATGCGTAGAAACATGTTTTGTGTTCTTCTTAAGTTGTCAATAACTGTCTTTGGCCCACCTGCCCAACATACAATGCCATACTGCAATCTAGAGTGTATCAGTCCAAAATACAGCTTGCGCAATAAATCTATATCACAAAAATTTCTTAAAAAATAAAACTTACGCAAGTTAAACTTTAGCTGATTGTGCAAAAGGTGTCCATGAACTTTCCATGATAGATTTTCATCAACAGTTATGCCTAAATATTTAAAGGTTTTTACTTTTTCAATAATTGCACAGTTACAGAAAGAAATATCATTACAACTATCACTATGGTATCTTATTGGAGATTGGAAATCAGAAGAGATGTAATCGAAATTGATATATTTTGTTTTATCTATGCTTAACATCATTTTATTTGCTTCACACCACTGCTTCGTAATATGAAGGTCATGAGATATGTAAGAGTGAATATTATCTTTAACTTTATCAGAGTATACAAACGCAATATCATCTGCAAAAGCAAATATTTTACCTTTAAAATTTTTATTCAATAAATCATTTATAAAAATAATGAAAAGATTTGCGGCCAACACAGAGCCCTGGGGCACTCCGACCTTAACTACCTGGGGCGAACTTAACTGATTACCTATTCGAACTTGCTGGGTGCGACCTGTGAGAAAGCTTGTGAACCAATGTAATGCTACGCCTCTGATTCCAATTGCTTCCATTTTCGTTAAGAGTATATTATGATTTACAAGATCAAACGCTTTTTTGAAGTCAATGAAAAGTGCAGATGTCTTACAGTTATTATTAAAACTCTCATATAATGTCGAAACAAAATCAATTAGGGCATCTTCCGTTGACTTGCCCTGCGTAAAACTGAATTGCCTATCATTTTGAAAGTTTATTATTTTTAAATATGCTATAAGTCTCTTTTTCATACATTTTTCAAATATTTTAGAAAAGACTGGTAATAGGCTAATTGGGCGTATGTTATCTAGACTGTGAGAGTTTTGCTTTTTTAATAATGAAATTATAATGCCTTTTTTTAGTGCTTCGGGAAAAACACCAGTTGAAAAACTTAAGTTAATTAAATGAGATAGAAAAGGAGCTATTGATTCAGATATGTGTTTTATTAATTGAACTGTCATGTTGTCATATCCCGTAGACTTTTTATTTTTTAATTCTGTAATAATTTTAAGAATCTCGTTTGCATCTGTTGGCGCAATATAGAACGACGAAGGATAACAGCCGTTATCTGACCGAAAGAATGCCGCAGGGTAAGTGTTATTAATTATGTCACAGACACTGATAAGGAAGCTATTTACTCTGTCTGCGACCTCTTGAGGCTTGTCTAAGGTGTTTCCATTCTCCAGTACAATTTTATTTACATTCTTATTTACATTATTACCTGTTAAATTATTTATTATTTTCCATTGTTGCCCAATGTCACCATCATGCTCATTTATTAGTTTAGAGTAATATTGGTTTTTTAAAGTATCTATATCTTTTTTTAATTTGTCAGTAAATTGATCATAATATTTTTTTAAACGATTATCATAAGGTCTTCTTCTATGGATGTTATACAGCTTTTGCCTTTTTTTTACTCTATTCATTATATTAATATTAATCCAAGGGTTTTTTAATTTAGCTTTTTCGATCTTATTAACTACAGTAATCTCTACAGTATTATTATTTTAATGTAATTTAACTTATCTAAGAATAATTTATAACAATCATTAACATTTACTTTATTGAAAAGGTCCCTCCAATCTGCATTATCTATATTCTGTTTGATTCCATAGAAATCATATTTCATTTTTGTTTTTCTATACTGTTTATTTGTATTTGCATAGGTAGTAAATATTTTTAAACCTATGGCACAATGGTCAGATATACCAATGTCAAGTACTGCGGTCTCAAGGTTATTGAGATTTCTAATTCTGATAAAAATATGATCTACACAGGTAAGAGATATATTAGTAATTCTCGTTGGTTGGTTAATTAGTGATGTAATACTGTAATTATTCATTAAATTATTGTATTTCTGTACTTCTGAAGAAGACTTTAATATGTCTATATTAATATCACCTATATAAACTGTATTTAACTTTATTTGTAATAATTTATTTTCGAGTTCATTTATAAAGCTATGTTCAGAAAAGTTCTGTAATCTATATAGTGAAAGGAGATTAAAGTGTGTATTATTATGTTTTAACTCTAACAAAAGACAGTCAGCTGTTGTCATATCGAATTTTAATTGTAAGCAATCAATATCTTCGTTAATAAAGCAGACAACACCACCTGCTCGGTATGTGTCATTACAATTACCAAATGCTTTATATCCTGGTATCTTATATAAGGACAGTTCGTTACTATTTATCCAGACTTCACTTAAAACTATGATATTTGGTTTATATTTGGTTTAAACACTTAAAACTATGATATAAGTGCGTTCATGGCATTAAAAAAAGATGACTGCATTTCTCAGCCATCTGTTAATTTTAATAATATATTTTTACCTGTAATTAGAAATGAACTAGAAAACAACTTAAATAATTCAAAACCTTGTTTTTAAATTTTAACGACTTATCCATCAATCAGAAATCAGAATCTCTTTATTACAATATCTTTAAGAAATGCATAGCGTCAGGTTACAATATTTGTATGTCTGCTTGTAAATATTACCATATTAAACAATACAATGCAATGTAAAACATACAAATATACAACATACAATTTGTGATATACAATAATGGTACTTTACACATAAGTTCAGATTTAGTTGTTGTTAATGTTAAATAAAAGATTTCATTTTAAATATCTTCCCAGTGAAGTAATTCTTCCAGTATGTAGAAGGGTTTTGAAATCAGCCAGTCATTCAGTGATTCCTTTAGCTTCTTTCCTGTGAGAGTCTTCGTTTCTGTCGGTAGTAGGTTGAAAAGCTTCAGACCTGCATATGATGGTTTCTTTTTGTACAGCGTAAGATGGTGTGCTGGAAGATGGTAATCCGCAGCATGTCTGGTGTGGTAGTCATGGTGATCGGCTGCTCGGGGTAGGTTTTTCCCATCAATATGTAATATGACTTCCCGGATATAGAGGGATATCACTGTCATAATTCTGAGGTCTGTAAAAGATCTTCTGCAGGTGTCTCTTGGTCCCAGGCAATTTAGGATCCGTATTGCCTGCTTTTGAAGACGCAGAATACGTTGTAGATTCTTTTGTGATGTTCCTCCCCAGATGGCTATGCCATATCGTATGTGCAATTCAAATTGTGCAAAATATGTTGATTTTGTTGCTGCAATATTGGTGATGGCTTTTATTCGTTTTAAGGTGTAAAGGCTTGTGTTCAATTTTTTACACAGGGCGTCAGCATGATGTGTCCATGACATATTTTCGTCAATAGTCACTCCTAGAAATTTTACCTGTGGCTTAACTTCAACATCTGGTAGAGTTGGCACTTGGTTTCGTCTTCTGCCAAATGCTAACTGGTTTGTTTTTGATGTATTAACCACTAAGTCATTAGTGTGGCAGTGTTGATAAGCCATATTCAATGTGATATATGAGCTTACTGCTAGTTGGTCAGCAGAATTCCCTGAAGACAAAAGGGTAGTGTCATCTGCATACATAAGCGTACGACAGAGTCTGTCCAAGTGTTGCGGCATGTTGTTTGTAAATAAAATAAACATCACAGGGCCGAGGACAGATCCTTGGGGTACACCTCTGGTTATGGAAAGTGGCTTGGATCTTATCGTACGGGTTAGTCCTCTTTCTGTAAGTTTGATTTCTACCAGCTGGCTGCGTTGTTCAAGGTAGCTCCTAAACCAGTTTAGTGCAGGACCTCTGATACCCAGATTGTCGAGTTTGTTTAAAATCAGGTTATGGCCAAGGCAATCAAATGCCTTACTAAAATCCAGCATAATTCCTGTAACTAGTTTTCCTTGCTCAAACGATTATAAACTCAGCAAGTTCAATTATTGCGGCAGTAGTGGATCGTCCTTTTAGGAAACCATGTTGGCTTGCTTATGTAGGAAACCATGGTAACTTATGTCGTTCACAATGGTCCATCAATCTCTTTAGGACAACTCGTTCAATCACTTTGGAGAAGGTTGAGATGAGTGAGATTGGTCTGTAATTGCTTGGTTGCTTTGTACTTCCACTTTTGAACTTGGGGTATACT
Source organism: Stictocephala bisonia (assembly GCA_035578905.1). NCBI lineage: Eukaryota > Metazoa > Arthropoda > Insecta > Hemiptera > Membracidae > Stictocephala > Stictocephala bisonia. The sequence goes on along the minus strand of JAQJVL010000416.1, from coordinate 270,771 downwards.
TTGGCAAGTTTTAAGGCTATTGGGAATTTTCCTGATCTTAATGACATATTGGTTATGTAAACCAGAGGTGATGTAAGAGTTTCTCAGCATTGTTGTAACAACTTGGATGAGACTCCATCCACTCCTACTGAGGCTTTGGGCTTGAAACTCTTTACAATACTTTGAATTTCTTCTGTCAGTGTCTGGCAGGTGTGTGAGGTGACTATCTATGGGTAGTACTTGTATGTTATTTGATATTTTTGCATGATGTGTGTTGCTGGCAAGTGTCTTATCTGCTATGTTGGTGAAAAAATGGTTGAAGTGTTCTGCCACTTCCCTTGGGTTGCTTATTTCTCGGTTGTTCACTTCCAGACTGAGTTGAGTTTTTTGCTGTTTATTAATTTGTCTTTCAGAATTTATAATTTGCCACACAGCTTTAGATTTATTATCAGATTTGTTGATGTAATCTGCTGATGCTTGCTGTCTTAGCATTTTCAGTCGAAGATCATAGTCCTTTTTGGTTTTGGTTGTTTTTGCCTTATCTTCATCAGTGCCTGTGAGCTGATATTTATCCAGACATTTGAGATATTTTGCCTTAAGGTCAAGTGCTTCTTTATCTACAAATGTCTGTTTTGACTGTGGCTTTGATTTTGTCCTTACCATGGGGCAAGTAGCATCCATTGCCATTGTCAATGTAGTTAGGAAGATGTTGTATGCGTCATTTACGTCTTGGGATCCATACAAAACATGCCAATCTTCATTTTCCAGTAGTGTCTTTAATGCAATAATGTTTTCTTTTTTTTAATTGTCTTTGGATAAAACTTGTGGAGGGATTGACATGTATTTTAAACTGTGCTGTGGTTAGTTGGACTGTGTGATCTGATATGCCTTCTTCAATTACTAGTGTTTTCAAACGTTCATTCTTTAGATTTGTGCATACCCAGTCGATGGAAGTACTGGACTGGGGAGTTACTCGTGTGGGAGGAAGAGTCAGTCTGGCTAGGTTGTGTCTCATTAATGTCTTATTTAGAATATGGTTTTCCCGGTTATGTTGTTTTAAAATGTCTACATTAATAACACCCGTCATAACTAAGGGATGATTTGTTGTTATGTTATTTAATATTTACAAATTCTATATTTTTTAACATATGTTTTATATTTTTGTACAATTTGGTTATTGTGATCTGAAGATGCCGTAACTGGCGAAAATGCATTAATCAAAAATTAAAAATTGTGGAACCATTAAAAATGTTTAATTTAAATCTTTTAAGACTATGAATGCCAGAAAATAATCTATTACAAGTTTCATTAGTGTAATCTGACCAGGTTAGGATAATCAAAGCAATAATGTCAGGATAATAAAAATGCTGTCTGGAGAGAGATAAGAAGCCACTTTAATGGCTACTGTGATGTCACTTCTGCAACTTACAAAAGTATTTTTAGGTAAAAAATAAATAAATAACAAATTCATCCTGTGTATCATACATTTAGCGCATTCCGGTGGTGCCAAGCCTAGGTGATGTCAACATTGTTGTCAGAGCTGTATTCGGAACCATATTCACAATCTAAGTATTGGTTTTCAACAAAATAACAGTCATCAACTTCCATTTAAAAAAAAAACGATACACGCCCATCTGAGATTAAACAATTACGTTAGCACAAACACTAAATACGTCAAATAAAGCTGATCCAGAAACGAAAGGAACTGATAAAAATGACTAGCATAACACATCTGATAGCGATATAATATTTTCTGACAATGGCTGAGCTCACTGTGAAGCAATATATTGGAAATGAGAGTAGGACGACTTTAGACGCCCAGCGCACCATGTGCCCTTTTTGGAGCACCCATAGACGTCTTCTGCAATGAACATGTTAATATGGAACTAACAAGGAATATTATAATAAAAATTAATTTTTATTAAATCGCAGTTCATTGTTTATGATCTTTCAAACTAGAAATTCGTTACTGTTAAATTATTTTTCTGTTTGTTGATCATTCATTTTATTTGTTGTAATAAATGTTGTTTTAATTAAAGGTTATTCAGTAATAAACTAATACTAACCTCAAAATTAATGTTATTTTCATTTCCGTCTTGTCCTCCAACTCTAAAAATCAGAGCAAAAATTTTATTTTTTAACATTTTTTAAACAGATAAATACAAAAGGCATGTGTCTAAACATCTGAGATAAACTTTGTAAATACAAATAAAAGTAATACCATAGAAACAGGCTAAAGTGAAAGTTAAGTGGTGACAGGCAAATGTACCATTAAGTGGGGGAAGGGGGGGATATGTGTAATAAGTCATCAAGAAAGGATATGAGAATCAATTATTGGTGACGATAGATTTCATCTTTTGAATGGGAAATCAACACCACTTTACACGTATGGGCAGGTGAGGCAATACAATGTTACTAAGAGGTGTGGCTAGAAAAAAACCGGACTGAGGCTGAAAATAAAATTTACTTACAAATATTTACAATTTGATGTTATCTCCTTCATGTACTCCTTTTTCTCTACACCGCTCCATGCGAGTTTTCCACTGGGTGTAACACTGCTGGAGATCCATTTTTTGTAAGCTTGTTCATGACTTCTGTAGTTTTTTTATTTTATTGCTTTAACAGTCTCAAATCTCGATCCTTTCAATGCTGGTTTGGAAACAAAAAAAATGTCACAGGGGATCAAGTCAGGTGAGTATGGTGAATGGTCTAACACGGAAATGTTGTGGTTTGCCAAAAACGTCTTCAATGACAAAGCGTTGTGAACTGGGGCATTGTCCTTGTGGAAGATCCATAACTTGTTTTTCCAAAAATCATTCCGCTTTCTCTATGCTCGCTCACATATTATAGTCAGGACACTAATGTAGTAATTTTTGTTGACTGTTTGCCCCTCTGTATCCGATCAATGAGCACAATGCTTTTGATATCACATAATCAACATGGCCATTGATTGAATTTTGATTTTGTCATCACGGCCATCTTTAAATCGTTTGAACCACTATCATTTGTGTTAGTGATAAAAAAATCATCACAGTACACTTGTTGTAACATTAAAAATTTTTCACTTGCAGCTTTTCCAAGTTTGTAAAGAAATTTAATGTTTACATGCTGTTCTTTCTGGACACTACATTTTTTCCACGCTGAGACAAAAGGTTATAACTGACGTTACATGCAAAATGAGTGTGGGAGAGAAACAAAACTCAAGCAGCGGGTGGAGAGGGAGTCACATGACTAGCTGTACGATATTCAGCCTTATTGTGTTCGTTCTGTGGCTATGGCAATACTAATCCGGTTTCTTTCTAGCCACACCTCGTACATGGATGGGTGGGTGAGTCATCACCACTGTACATGTGTAGGAAGGTGGAGCGCCATTGCCACTGTACATGTAGGGGTGGCTGGTAAGAGATAAGAGTTTGCAGCAATCTTGTGTTATTCTGAATGAGTAGGTTTTCTCAGAGCGTATTAGTATTATTGTTGATTATATAATCTACAATATATATTCCATCCAATAGGAATATTTGTGCCTGTAATTTTGTTATTTAGTGAGGCTCGCAACCAAAACTGGTTTAAACTGCATTACATTTACATGGGACTACACTAGTGCTCCACAATGGACCACAAAAACAGCTGATATATTGAGATTAAAAATTAAACATTGGTTGTGAAATCTATTTGTTTATAAATCAATGGTATAATACAAGGTGTCCCAAAAGTCCCCCCCCCCCCGTAACTTTTGAACGGAATGAAACAAACCAATATCCTTTGGGGGATAGTTATGTAATGACTAATTATGATTTTTGCACTATATGAGAACTTAACTCCTCAACCCAAATTGGGGGGTTGGGGGGAAAATCCAAAATTCCAAATACAAACCCCCATCAAGTGACACCTCATTTTAAAGGTCTTTATAAAAGAACATCCCATACAACAGTGGTTTGACCCACCCGCCCTCTCATACATGAACAGTATTATTGACTCAACCACCTGCCCATACAGATACACTGGTATTGAGCCACCCACCTGCACATACAAGTACATTAATATTAATGTCCAGGTGACGAGAGGAACAAGATCGACCTAGATCTTGTCAAAGGAAGTCAGTTCACTGCCTAACCGTACCAAAGGTATTAGCAAGGAACCATGGCTCTTAGCAAGGACAAAAGCCTTGAGATTCACATGTTTGAAACGTTTATTAATTTCTTTTACCTTATTCCTTTAAATATAATGGCAAAGATTCATTATAATTTGACTTTGCTTTTAAACTCTAAACAACTATTTTCTATTTTAAAAGAATCTGGTAATATTTTTGGGAATTTACTGACAACTAATGAAGTCTTATTCTGAAAATGATTCTTTGGGCTGACATAAAAAAATGTCCCCTTCTTGTTTGATCATTGAAATTTATACCAATTAACGAGCGAAAATCACAATACTGCCAAGTGTAAAGTATAACTTCAGAAATATACATGATTACCCTGCATTAAATAGTCAGAAATAGTAGTTATTTAAAAATGGTTCTGCAATATATTTTTTTAACTGTTTTAAAACATGCACACATATATACAAAAATTACTTTTATCAGATATAATTTGATGATACAACCTGTTATGAGATGTTTAGAACCATAATTTTATTTAATTAGCTATAACAATGTATTATTTATTTATTTTTATTATTTTGGACATTTTTTAACAATATTTGCAAAACAAAATAGACTGGACTATAAGTAAAAGCATACTGAACTAGTGTCACTCAGCTAAAAGGGGTCTTAAGACACCTAAATACGGTACCTTTTACTACCAGATATATTACAGTTACACCTATCAGCTGGCTTGCAACACTTTCTGAATGGTGATAAAAACACACTGGGGCTCATTGTAAGTAATTTTCAATGGCCAGATTCTATGAGGAAGAAACCTAGAGAACAGCAACGCTATGTATTAGCATACATTTCTTTGCATGGGGATACTTAACATGAATGTTCTACTCGTAAAATTTTGTTACATGTACATTAATGTTTTACAAATAAACAAGTGTGAAATGTTTAATACTGTTAAGTAAATGTTTATGCATTAAAATAATGTAAGATCCATATAAATCGTATAGTAAACTAAAAATTGTAAAATGTCTTCCGATGTAGCACAGACCAAGTAATATGACATAAATAATCTCCAACAAATTAAAACTGTTCTATGTAAAATGCACAAAATAGAAATCTGTAAAATATTATACGTATATTTTGAAAAATTATCCATTATAGCTTCTATTTTACATAGAACAAATATGTAAAAAACATTGCACATAACCTTGTACATGTATACTCACGGAAAGCTGAAATATGTTCTGTCTTCAAATACTGATGGAATCTCTGTCTCTGGGAGCTCATTTACTACAGCAATCCTGAAAGATTGACAATCATTATATTTTTTTTGCAAGTATTAAAAATGTAAATTGCTGTTTTTCATTAATAATAGTATTATACCCTTAGCATGCAGCAAATGTCTACAGACGCAACCTTCATTTTTGCCAAAGCGCGGCAAATGGCTTTTGACTCTTTTGGTTATTTCGTTGCCTAGCAGCAAATTCAGTTTTCCATTTAGTTTATATCCATGATATTATTTGGCCTTTATTATCTGCGCAAATTAAAAAAAAAATCTTTTGTTATCGTGAATTTCCTATAAAATAGTTATTGATTTTTTAAAGTATAGCTTAAAAGTGTAAAAATTTAATTTCAAAGACTTATGTCAGTTTCTGTTAACAATTTTAGAAATTAAATTAAATATTTAACTTTTAAGATTTCGGACAGTTATATAACAAAAATTACTGTAGAAATTGCTATAGTCTAATTAATAGTATTCTATAGTAATGTATTATAAATAGGCCTATTTATCTAAGATATTATAAATAATAAAAGATAATACAGGTTAAGTATTTGTTTATTTTACTGTACCAAAACTAACTTTTAACTTTCAATTTCAGTTAATTTTCTAATAATTTAACTTTAATCAGTTAGTTTCAATTTATTCTAACTTTTAACTTCAATTAGTTACTTTTTTAGAGTATTAACTTTAACTTTATTCAGTTAAAAAAAATCATTAACTTTCCCAAGTATGTGTAGAATTACATGCCGGACCAATTTCAAACACATATATAAATAAACAGAAAGTAATGTTAGATATTTGGTCTAGTATCTATCTTATATATACATACCAAATATATATACCATGACGAATAAAGATTGGCACTACAGGGTATGTTGCTCCCATACTGCCTCGGCGCTTAAAGTGTTAAAGTTCATAGGAAAAATTATAACTTACTGGGAATTTATGATTTAAAAAGATGATTCTTTAAAACTTTTGAATAGTTGCCGAACTCAGTATTTTTATGATTAAATAAAACTTAAGCACAGTTATAAGTTCAAATAACATCTTATAATTAAATAAAAACATGAGAAAATAAACATTGTTATATTTTGCAAAGGCACTTGGTTACGAATTGCCTATTGGCTTTTCAAGTCCATCAAACCTTCAGCATCATATTTTGCTTACTCCTCCTCTTCTTCTTCATGAGGAAACCTAGGAAAATTGTTCTCACTTTCATTTGTTTCCATCAACCAGGGCGTATAAGGTCTTTGTCCTTTTTCCTTCATCTTCTAGGTTGTGGCTGGTTTAATACCCCTTCTTTTTCATTTTTGGTGGTGAAGAGTTCATTAGCTTCCAATTGTAGGACAAATAAGTCAACTTAGCAGCTCACTCAGTTGACAGCTTCAAAGGATCCATGAAGATGTAATGACGTATGCTCTGTGGCAGCAGAGAGAACTAGTGCTCCTAGGATCCTTTTCACTATATCAGCTAAGGTGTGTCCGCAGGGGCAGCTGAGGTGTGCAGCTGACGAGAGTAGTGACCCCGCGGACCCTGAACTCAGCACCATACCCAACACACTTACAAGTACATGACAATGCCTCAGGGACTAGAAGTAGGAATGGAGCTGTCAAACTGCGGGTACCATGACCCCGGGGCTTTTGAGGGTTCAGTAGTTAAAACCGGGATGGACACCAGGCTGCCAGATAGTATAGGGGCCCAACCTGGCCTCACCAGCATGTGGTGGCTGCCCTGTCAACTGGCGAAAATCCTGATCCTGACTAAATTGCCAGTTGGTGACTGGATGGGACCGTGTAGGGGAGCACTTCCGAGGCCATAGGGGCCCTTGGAGGCGTGGGTATGATCATAGGGAGGTGACAAAAGGAGTATGGATGGCCTTTGGGACTTCGACACTGACACACACAACATACATTTTCAAGGAAACAAAATAAGAGACACAAAGAAAGGAATAGAAGTCTTAAACGTGCCTGAGGTGATTGAGCAGCCCAGCTTAGAAGTGGAGGCAGACAAGGGTTGCGAGTCTTTGGACTCTGCCTAGTCTGGTGGCATTAAGACGACGCAAGAGGTCTTTGAGCCTTTGTGCTTGAGTCCCAGACTTACATGGAGGAGGATGAAGTCTCTTATCCTCCCCATACCCTCCCTTCCTAGAGGTGCAAGTCCTGCAGGAATGCGTGGACTTGCTGAATCTGGGGGAGAAGGGGGAGGACACGTCGGTGGCACGGTATCGGGGGAAACCTAGACCTGGGACACCGTCTGATCCTTCAGGTATGAGAAAAAGGCCCAGTGGGGCAGAGAAAAGGAAGAGACGGGGGGTCTGGTGCCAGAGGCATCGGAGAACCAGACGGGCACTGGGGACAACCTACAGTGCACGTCAGGGAACCCTGCTGAGGCCCAGAAAACCGGCATTAAGCGTGGTAGGGACAATTCGTCGGACCAACCAAGCTTAAAAGCCTCCCCGACTGGAAAAGAGACCCAGGGTCAACCTAGGAAAAAGCCTAGGCCCCAAGAAACCACTCCAAAAAGTGGCAAAGTGGCCAAGAAGAAAAGTGCCCAAAGGCTTCCTACGCTAGAGTGGTGGAGGTTGGACTGAGGGTGGCTATTGTGAGGGTTTCCCTCTGAAAAAAATCGTTCAGGAGGCACAGCTCCGTGACATACAGGTTGCCGTGGGCTCGGAGGTGGACAGGCTCTTTGGTAGGAACTGGCTGCCGAGAACCCGAGACAGTACCTGTCGAAGGGTGCTGTCTGGTGGTCTGTGAGGACCAATCCACTGTGGACTGGGTGAAGACCACCACTCCTGAAATCAAACCATGGGAGGGATTCATACTAAAGGTAGTAGGTATGGATGCACTCCCTAGCTTCAAAAAGGTGTTTCTCTGGGTTCCGGGTCCCCCGGCGAGTACAGAGACTTCCCTAAAAAGGTTCTCCAATCTCAATCCAAGCCTTCAGACTGAGTTGTGAGGACATTGGACTGCAAGGAGACACCTTCGGGCGTCAGACTTGTGGTCACAGTGGACTCCGCCTCACTGGCAGTCATGGAGGCCCAGCAGAGGAGGCTCGCAGGAAACTCCTCTCAATAAGATGATAAGAACTCGGATACATGTAGGGCTAACCTACATCTACCCTAAGGCTTGACTTTTTAGGCACCAACTCTCTTTGTTTGAGTTTCAGGGCTCAAACCCCAGAGGTGGAGGGGGACCGAGGAGAGAAGTGCTGGACCAAAGGAAATGGTGATTTTTTTTTACAAGCCAACCTCAATCATTGTATTGAGGCCTCTACTACACTAGCTAGAATTATAAGAGGAGGGGTTAATGTTGCTCTGATTCAGGAACCGTGGATTCGGGATAACTGCATCAAGAGTCTTAACATTTCTAAATATAGCCTCTATGGGGGATTGGGTGGGCTGAACCGCGGCGGACATTTTGGTTGCAGGCATAGATAGTTGGCCCATACCGGAATTCTGTGGAGGAGATGTAGTTGCAGTGGGAATTAAACTGCAGGAAGGCAATGGTGTGGTGAGGGAACTGGTGGTTGCATACTTCTACCTCCCATACGATAGGACGATCTTCCCACCATTAAGAGAAATGGTGGCGTTGGTTGTTACTACCAAAGCAGGAACCTTGAGCTCGTGGTCGGCTGCGACTCCAACAATGACAATGAGGTTTGGGGAAGTAGTGACACAAACTAGAGGGGTCTTGCTCTTGCAGAATACTTGGAAGGAGCCGATCTTTTGGTACTCAACAAGGGTAATCTCCCAACCTTTTCGAATATTATTAGGAGGGAGGTTATAGACATAAATAACTATGGCCTCAGCCTCAATGTTTCATGGCATTAGAGACTGGGAAGTATCGCAGGAACCTTCGTTGTCGGACCACAGACACATTCGTTTAGTGCTTGAGGGCCAGACTACACAAAGGTTGTACAGGAATACTAGATTGAAAGACTGGGCTTTATAGTTGCAGGAACTATCTGACAGACTGGACCTAATTCCTAGGCCAGATTCGATCTGGATTGGAACTTGAGAACAGTGGCACTCTTTACGGAGGCCGTGATCACCTCCTATAAGAACAACTGCCCTTTGAAGGCACAAAGGGACGCATTAAGACGGAGATGGTCTCACGAACTGGAGAACCATCGAAGGAGGACCAGAAGGCTCTTTGGTAAGGCCAACAGATCCAGCAGTGACGCTGACTGGATGGCCTACTGGGAGTCACGAAGAGAATACAACAGGAAGTTCGTTGGTTCACCAGGAAATCCTGGAGGGACTGTTGTACCTCTATAGAGAAGTCCTCAGAGATGTCTAGGCCTCACAAAGTGCTGGCCAAGGACCCTGGAGGAAGACTGGGATCCCTCATTAAAGATGATGAGGAGTGGACCAGATCTGAAAAAGAGACTTTGCAACTCCTCTTTGAGACTCACTTTTCAGGCTCCGCAGAGGAACCGGTTGAATTGAAGTGGCTCCCTCCCAATTGAAGTGGGGCGTGTGTGGACCGGGGCCTCGCATGCAGACTGGATTGAGGAAAGGAGGATTGTCACAGAACAAAAGATTAAGTCGGCAGTTGAGTGCTTCGCTCCTTTCAAGAGCGCGGGCCCGGATGGCATCCAAGCCTGTGCTTCTTCAGAGGGGCTTGGGTATGCTCCTGCCCCACCTAACCATAATACGTAGAGCTTCCCTGGCCTTGGGTCACATTCCAAGGCTGTGGAGGACCGCGAAAGTGGTTTATATTCCCAAACCTGGAATGGACACACTCCAGGCCTAAAGATTTCAGACCTCATGTCTTTTCTACTAAAGACATTGGAGAGGTTGGTCGACAGGCACATGAGGGACTGGGTATCGAGAGATAGTCCGCTCCATAGGAATCAACATGCATACATGGCTGGGATATCTGCTGAGTTGGCCTCCTTCGACTCGTAAAGCGAATTGAGGAGACGATTCGGCAGAAGGAGCTAGCCATGGGTGCCTTCACGGACATAGAGGGGGAGTTCAATAATGTCTCCCTGCATTCTATGATCGCTGCTTTCACTAGGACGGACCGTCAGTGGTACCATCATCGGATGGATCGAGTCCTACCTACGCAGGAGTAAGGTTAAGGCAATCTGAACAACGCGACAGTTCAGGTTGTAGTAGGAAGCGGGGGGGGGGGGGGGTTGACCTTTCCCCTTTCCTGTGGTCCCTATTGGTTGACGAACTACTAAGGGTGCTAAACGAGATGGTGTATATGCTCAGGCATACGCGGACGATGTGTGCATACTGGGCATTGGCAAGTTTGCCTCCACAGTGTCGGACATTGTCCAGTCTGCCCTGATATTCTTAGAAAGGTGGTGAAGAGACAAGGGGCTCACTGTTAATCCTAACGAGACAGAACTTGTAATCTTTACTAGGAGGAATCTTTACCCACTGGATGGCCTATACATGCCTACTATGGGAAGCACGGTGCTAAGAGCTTCTGGTGGTCGGCCATGGCATAAAACATTGCAAGTCTAACACTAGATAGATGCCCGAGAATGGCGTGTTCTGATAGTGCCTGGGAGTTCCAGGCACTATCAGAACAACCCACTGGCGGCGATGGAGGTCCTCACTAGACTCGGGTGTATGGACCTGTTTGTAACGAGGGAGGCTTGTAAAGCGGCCTATAGAATAAGGGCGTCTGTTGGCTGGCTGTCTGGCCAACCGGGACTCCATGGTGACATACTATCTAGAGACATTGGTCTGAATCCGTTGCTTGCAATGGGGACAGACTCAATGATACCTAGGTACAGATTTGACAGACAGGTTAGGACCTTCTTTCCCAGCAGAGATGAGTGGTTGGGGAGTACTAAGCCTGTAGATGTCAAAGGAAGCGTCCGGTTTACGGACAGCTCACAGGAAGAAATGTGTCGAAATGTGTCTAGGGGGCTTCAGAGGAGTTGTTTCCATCTGCTCAGATAGTCAGGCGGCGATAAAGGCAATCATGGTGCCACGTACCAGCTCTAAGTTGGTATGAGAGTGCCAGGGATCCTCGAGACCCTTTGCCAACGTAAACAGGTGAGACTCATATGGGTCCCTGGACATACTGGCAATGATGGAAATAAGATGGCTGATGCTCTGGTTAGGAAGGGGGGCAAAGAGCCCTCTTCTGGAACCGGAACCAGCCCTAGGCATCCCATTCCAGAAGGTTAAGAGAAGAATTTATCGGTGGACCTTTGAGTAACACACTGGTAGATGGAGGAACGATACTGGGCTCAGGCAGTCTCATTCACTTATTCAAGGACCGGATCGCAGTTACAGCTGAGCTTTGTTGAGCTGTGACTGGGCCAAGCTGAGGGCTGTAACAGAACTGCTGACCAGACATAATCGTCTTCATAGACATATGAAGATTATGGGCCTAACAGAAGACTCCACTTGTAGGCTCTGTGAGGAGGATGAGGAGAGCTCCACACATCTTGTGTCATTGTGGAGCTCTTTCATATCTTAGGTACAAGACTCTGGGTACTGCTTTTCTGAAACCAGAGGATATCAGACGGACTACACTCGGGCAGACCCTGTCCTTCATTAGGGAGACTTGTCTCTTGTGACACTGTTGCCAGGCTCGGGGCGCAAAGTGCTTGGAGTCTAGGCGTGGTGAGATTAAGGACCACAACCCGGTGTATCTAATCTAATCTCAGCTAAGGTGTAGCCTACATTCCTCTTAATACCCTCCAGACAAAGACCCATTTAAATGGTAGAATAAAATTCCCTCCCAAAAATTTAAGGAACTAAATTTTCCCCTTACAGTTATAGCAGTGCAACCAACTTCCCTTTCAAATTTAAAAACTTATACAAAAAAGTGAATTTTATAAAAATGTTAATTTTCTAGATTTGAATGCAAGGAAGTTTATATAAGAGCCCAGATAGTATATTTATGATATCCTTAGTTTTTAATTGCTATAAGATGGTTGTACACTATCAAATTTGTATACATAAAAGGTAGTTGTCAAAAACTCTTTATAATTTATGTATTTATTGTTACTAATATTATTATTAATAATAATAACAGATTAGTGTTGTTTTTCTGAATCATTTTGACAAATTTATTGAAGGTTAATTACCTGCAATCTGCCAGTGATCCTGTAAATCCAGTTGGATTACGCATTTCAGATTTTATGCCATCTTCAGATCCTTAAACTTGAACATTTTTTAAATAATTAATTGATGGCATTGTCGAAGTTAAAAAAAAAAAAAACAGTTTAAGGATCTGATGATGGCAAAAGTCGAAAGGCATAATCCAAGAGGATTTCCAGAATCACTAGCAGATTGCAGGTGATTAACCTTTAATACAAATTAGTGTGTTATTTTAAAAACTGAAATTGTTCATATAACTTAATATAATAAGAAAAAGTTGAATACGAATGATACCTGCAACACAAATACAAGGTTAAATAGCCAGAATACAAATAGTGTAAAATAACATTACTCAGTTGCCAGAAAACAAAGAAATGCAAAACAAAATGGAAGTGGTAGGATTAGTGATGTAAATACAAGAGCCAGGAGAAAAATACCACAGCAGTTTGGTGGGGGAATAAGTGATTTTAAATGCAATGAATAAATGGGATGGTATAAATAGTGATGTAAATACTATAGAGGAACTTGCCTCTTTTCTAATGTTGTAATTTTATCGCAAACTGAAAATAAGTATGTTAGGAGAGATGGCACATCAGCAATCTAACCAAAGAAGACAAGTCCACTAAGACCTTACAGTGGTAAACAAATACAGGAATGACACATTATAGTCACCTGGGAAAAGTGCCAATGGCATTGAACGTTTGTGAAAAATAAGTTTCTTCTTTATTTGTTTACTACTAATTCCTGGCCTAGTATCCTTTAAGCTAACCAAGAACTGTAAATAGGGTCATTAGCCTGGAACTATTTTCACTTGGGCTTGATTTGTTTTAATTAAGTGTACTCTGAAAGGCTTTTTTATAAAGTAAGCCTGTTTTCTTACCTGAAAACCTAAACAATTCAAGCCCTTTTTCAAATGTTTAGAAAAACACAATTTTTTCTTGGTTAGTTGTTTGTGATGATTATTATATGACTATTTTTGTACTTCCATTACCTGAAATAGTCATGCAATGAGATAACTATGCATCGATACAAAACTGTAGATTTCATGACTATAGTCTTCATGAATAGTTTTAATATTGTTCAAATGTATAATTTAATAAATCTGCGTAGGATAGAGATCCTCAAAAAAAATTATAGATAGTGGCAGCCTCAGCGATACCACTGAAAATGCCACATCACAGCAAGGGCGAAACGTCTGGTTATCTTGTAAATAATGTAGGTAGTAAAGGAGTAGGTAGTAAAGGATCATTAAAGGATCTTGTAAATATTGATGCTGTTGTCACCAGAAAATATAGATTCTAATTACAAATAAAATTGTTAAAAAATGTACCATAAACTAGAGGAAAAATCTAATAAACCTGCTTAAAATGACTTACCATTATATTTAATAATTTTAATGAAATTCCTGTAATGAGTGCAGTGACTAATTATTGTTGATGCAATACTTTAATGTCTAACATATCAATTGTCCAACACAATCATTTTTGCTGCTTGAATGAATGCCCTTGCTTCTAACACTTTTACCTTTTTGTGTCCTGATTGTCAGAGCTATGTTTCCTTTTCTGGCCTCTTGTCCTGGGATGTATTTCTGCTGACAGTGGCAAACTCTCGGTTGCGTTCTCGCCCATAAAACCTTCACTACCAATAAAAAAAGAACAAACAAAAGTATAAGTTTTTTTATCAAACTTGTATTTGTTTCTTAAGAATACAAAAGATTAAAAAGAAAGCTACAGTTGATCATGACCTTGTATGTTCAGTGTATTGCATAATACGGTCACTACCATGGTATAACAGTGTTTTCCAGCCTGCCAGGCAGTTTGGGTTTTAAAGGATCATTGCCGATTAAACTGCATTACAGTGTTGTGAACAATGATTGCTTTCTATATGTACTTTTACTGATACTGCTCCAGGATGAAATGAAAGTTGGCTTTTTTAATTTCTGAAAATAATAACATTTAACTTAAACCAACAAAAATTGCTAGGATTTGACATGATTTATATAGAAAATAAATGGTCACCTAGAGACCTTAAAACACTAAATAAATGATTATAAATAACCAAAACAATAAAAGAATAATGGGCATATTATGTTTTAACTTTTTGTTTCCCTCCAACAAAAATTATAATTTATCTACAAAAAATGTTTTTTCAATGAACAGAAAATAATCATTTCAACGATAATATCTTTGGATTCATCTTAACATCTGTACTATTATAAATAATCAATTAACAATTTGTGCACAAATTTATATGTCACATCTTAATGACTTTGATCAATTTACTAGCAATAAAAGTTACCATGTACATTTTTACCTGATAGGAAGTGTAATGGACAGCAGAGTTCCTTCGGCTGTAGAAGAAACTGTTCTCACAGTTGAAACATGGTGGTTTGCTGGTGAACACTGAGTGATATTTGCAGAAGTGGAAGCAGCATATGGGTCAGCAAATTGAACAGTGACAGGCAAAGGGTTAATGAGATAAACTGGCAACAGGTCATCATGTGAGAGGGGATCATTTTGGCCTGGTATAGAGTCTACTACGTTTAATTCTTCTGAACTGCTGGCAACATTTGAGAGCTCAGACCCAGATATGTTATACTTTGTTATCTTTTTGCTTAAAATTAGCTTGCTGTCACTCCTTTGGTTATGTACTGCTTCAGTTGAACATTGCTCTGTATTGCTACTTTTATGTGCATTCAATGCTTCAACAATATCATTGACTACTTTTTTCTTTATACTAAGAACTTCTTTCTGAGGCAAACCTCTTAGAAGAGAAGAAATATATTTTGAAAATTTATCATAACTGTCATCAAGCGTCTCAGCAACAAGTTTATCAGATACTGACTGCAACTGTTCGACAATTGCTTTTAAGTTGTTACACACACAGCCATCTCTATCATTTACATTATGTACTACCTTCTTAATTTGTTTATCTCCTTTTTTGGTAGTATCTTTCTTGGTTTTCAATTTATTTCTTGTTTTCAGCATTTTTTAAAACCTTTACAACAGAAAAAACAGGTTAAAACAGGTACAAACAGAACAACCTTTTTAATACCTTAGCCTTTCGACACCTTTGTTGATATATTATGGTGCTAAAATTTCACTGCTTTACCATATCTTTAGTCAGCTAAAGCCAAACCATCTACACGTGTGATCATTGCATTTTGAGCATCTACATCAAACAAAAATACTGTAGGCCTACTTAATTTTTCATAACATTAAAAATCTATGAGAAAAAATATATATAAACATTTACATTCATCATAGAGTCAATCAAGTAAGGTGCCCTAACTATGGAGTATAACAGGTAGGCTATTTACTTTAATAGATTAGTTGGCCAGACATCACTTAGAAAATTGTAATGTTCTATTTTGACATCCTATATGAAGCTATCTTCAAACTTAATGAAAATAAGACAAAAATATAGGCGTTAACAAAATATAAATAAAATAACTAATCAAAATGCATTTCCACATAATAATACAGTAGGCTAATAATAATCAAAATTTGAAAATGAGCTTTACAAAAGTACATAACTAAAGAAAAGATATTACAGTTGAGTCTTGTTATCCGACATTCCGTTTTGACGTACAAGTCCTAAAAATAATAACGTAATAAAAATTGTTTGAAAATATTATAACGTATTACACCTACAAAATAATTTTATTTTGGAAAATCAAATAAAATTATTGAACAAGAAAACTAAAGACATGGAGCAAGATTTGGAATTAAAGAGAGGAATCTTACTAGGACATCACATGTTAATTGATTAAACCACAGATAAATAACTCTACCCAGATAGCTCACAGTGAACGTGAAAAGTGTATGCGCTGTTTAAACAGTTTGTAGGCAACATGCACCAAACGACTATGATTTTAGGGTGTGAAGTTGCCTCATTGAACAAGTGTTAACATGTTCACTGCGTCACGAGATCCAATGGTCTCATATTGTAGGCTTACATACACACAATGATGAAATTCGCATTTAATTGCTTAATTGCGTTTGTGATATTTTTTGATGTAACTAACTAACACATTTTTGCAAGAGTTGAACTCTATGGAATCATTTTTATTTGTGAATTTAATAGTAATCTAAATCTTACACGAGATCTATAACTTACGTGCCGCAACAGAGTAATTACGTATTAGTTATATGCGGTACAAGACCTATAGATTTCGTCAATCACATTGTAGACTAAACGTCTATATTAGCAAACATATTGTCAGCTGTTGTTTGAAAATGCAGGAGAGTTGTTTCACATGGTTGCTGAGTCGCTGTTCATTTACAACATAACCTCAATTTCTCAACTGGAACATAATTTATTACAGCACTTCCTTGTATGCAACACGAGATCCCCAGGGGTAGTGGAGCCCATACACAGTCTTTTCTAAAATCTGATGGTATATTAGTAAGTAAGAGAAGAATTCCTTTAATTTGATATCTCACTAAGTTGTATTAGTTTAAAATTACCCAATATTGGGTTTTTGAGTATATTTTTTATTTGGGAGGGGGCAGAGCCCTTAAATGTTGTCTCCTGGATGCTAAACTGAACTGGCTCAAGCACCTTCAGGAGAAAGCCAGGAAGTTCAGAATGGCTTTTTGGGCTTGTCGGAGGGCCATTGGGACAACGTGGGGTCTTAAACCAAAGATGGTTTACTGGCTATACACGAGTGTACTTTGGCCCTCCTTATGTTATGCGGCAGTTGTCTGGTGACCGGCTATGGCACAGAACAGTGCAAGGCTAACACTAGACAGATGTCAGAGAATGGCGTGCCTGGGAATTACAGGCGCAATTAGAACAACCCCATTGGCGGCAATGAAGGTCCTCACTGGGCTCCGCCCAATGGACCTGTTTGAAAAAGGGGAGGCTTGTAAAGCGGCCTTTAGAATAAGGACGACTGGTGGCTGGTTGCCTGGCCAACCAGGACTCCATGGGGATATACTATCTCTAACCAACCCAATCCACCTTTGCCTTTTGAAAGATTCTCTTTTAAACATGTCCTTGAAATTGATACTCTAAGGGCTTTTCGTAAAGTTACCAGTAATGCTACAGGAGTGGATGGTATTTCGATTAAGATGATAAAAAAAATACTCTGTGCTGTTCTTCCTGTCATTACTGCTATATTCATTAAGTCATTGGCCACAACTACTTTTCCTAGCTTATGGAAATATGCCCTTGTTCTCCCATTAAACAAAGTACCTGTACCATCAGAAGCCAAACATTACAGGCCTATTAGCATTTTGCCCACCATTTCTAAATGCCTGGAAAAGATCGTCCATTTACAAATAAACACATTTTTGAATAATAATAATATTCTTAATACATATCAATCAGGGTTTCGTTCCAGCCATAGTACAGAAACAGCTCTTCTCTATGTCACAGATGACATTTGAAGAGCCATGGATCTTAGAAAATGTACAGTCTTAACTTTGTTTGATTTTTCTAAGGCTTTTGACTGCGTGGATCACTCCCTTCTTCTGGTTAAACTCCAGATTTTAGGCTTTTCAGATAGCAGCATATGTTGGATTAGATTTTACTTAGCTGATTGTCAGCAGTGTGTGCGTGTGGGCGACAGAACTTCAACCTTTAAATCTGTTTCGTCTGGTGTTCCTCAAGGCTCAATTTTAGGTCCACTGCTATTTTCCCTATATATATTAACAATATTAGCTCAGTCTTATCCTTCACGAAACATCACATGTATGCTGACAATTTGCAAATCCATGCTCACTCTTGTATTAGTACCTTAAACGAAACAATAACTCGTATTAACCTAGATATTGAAAATTTAGTCAAATGGACCAAAAATCATGGCCTTAAACTTAATGGGGATAAAACACAGCCCATTATTATTTGATCCTCTCGCCTTCACACCAAATTCAATATAAACAACATCAAACAAATTCTAGTCAATGGTAACCCTCTGCCTTTCTGTACCTCAGTTAAAAATTTAGGTGTTATTTTTAACCAGAATATGACTTGGGAAGAAGTGCTTAGTGTTTGTAAAAAGGCTTTTGGTTCTATCCATTCCCTCAAACAACTTCAATACTTTCTCCCAGTAAAAATAAAGCTTCGTCTTGTAAAAGCACTTTTCTTTCCACATTTCATCTATTGCAACTCTGTGTACAATGACATGACTGTGGCTAATAAACTTCAGGTTTGTCAAAATTATTGTATTAGATTTATTTTTAATTTAAAATATGATGATCATATCTCTCAATACTATATTCAAAATTCCATTCTTAAATTGGCCGACCTTAGATTATTAAAAATATTGAGTATTTTGTTTTTAGTACTTAATGATGTGAATCCGAAATACCTCTCTCAAAACTTTCTGTATAACTCAAAAATTGGTGCAAAGGAGACACGCTCAGCCTCGTCAATATTACGTATTCCTCTTCATAGAACATCTTTCTACACAAATTCCTTTTCAGTAACTGCCTGCAGAGAATGGTATAATCTTTCTCCATATTTAAAGAGATATGACAGTCTGACGGTTCACAGCATCATTGAAAGCCTTTCTTTTTGAACGGATGAGTCTGTGATTGTAGCTGGGGATGGGGTCTGGGATTAGGGTCGAACGAGTGTATGAGTGTGAGAATGGTAAAGTTTAAAATATGTTAGTAGTTCATTTAGTTTATATTATTTGCTTCTTTGTAATTTTATTATTATTATTTTTCTTTAGTTTAGTTCTGTATTTCATGTTTTAGGCTTTGTTATACTTTAACATAAAAGGGTTAACTGTAAGAGAGGAGTTATTAGTCCTAAGTTCGCCAATTGTATAAAAACACTTTTGTACAATAAAGCCAATATTATTATTATTATTATTATTACTATCTGGGGACATTGGTCTGGACCCATTGATTTCGATGGGAACAGACTTAATGGTACCTAGATACAGAATTGACAGGCGGGTCAGGGCCTTCCTTCCAAGCAGAGATGAGTGGATGGGGAGTACCGAGCCCGCACAAGTCAAAGGAAGCGTCTGGTATACAGACAGCTCACTTACAGAAGAAGGCGCGGGTGCTGGGGTGTACAGGAGGGGGGCACGGAAAGTTCTGTCTGTACCTCTAGGGGCCCATGCAACCGTCTTCCAGGCGGAGGTGATGGCTATCATGACAGCCACACAAGAAAAAATGCGTCTTGGTGGCTTCGGAGGAGTAGTCTCAATCTGCTCGGACAGCCAGGCGGCGATAAAGGCGATCATGGCACCACGTACCAGCTCTAAGCTGGTGTGGGAGTGCCAGGGGATGCTGGAGACTCTTTGCCAGCATAAACAGGTGAGACTCATATGGGTCCCTGGGCATGCTGGTATCGATGGGAATGAGAGAGCCGATGCACTGGCTAGGAGAGAGGCAAAGTGTCCGCTGCTAGGGCCGGAGCCGGCTCTTGGCATTCCTCTTCAAAAGGTAAAAAGAAGAATTGACAGGTGGACCTCTGAGGAACACAATGGTAAATGGAGGACCGAGTCCGGGCTCAGGCAATCTCGTGCTCTTATCCAAGGACCGGATCGCAGGTATAGCAGAGATCTGCTGAGCTGTAACCGGGCCAAGGTGAGGGCGGTTACGGGAATGCTGACCGGACACAATCTTCTTAACAGACATATGAAGATTATGGGCCTAACAGAGGACTCCACATGCAGGCTCTGTGAGGAGGATGAGGAGAGCTCCATACACATCTTTTGTCGTTGTGGAGCTCTCTCATCTCTTAGGTATAGGACTCTGGGTGCCGCTTTTCTGGAACCAGAGGATGTTAGAAGGGCTACACTCGGGGAGATCATGACCTTCATAAGGGGGACTGGTCTCTTGTGACACTGTCGTCAGGCTCGGGGCGCAAAGAGCCATGGAGTCTAGGCGCAGTGGGCTTGGCGACAGGACCACAACCCGGTGTATCTAATCTAATCCAAATGTTGTATCCTCCTAAATGTAGTGGTATAATTGATTTAGAGATAAATACCTATAGTTTGATACCCCACTTTCTGCTAGAAGTCGAAATGGTTCCATATTGATTTTTTCTGCGAAGTTGATAACACTGGACATCTAGGAGCCTCTGGGGCAGAAATCATTATTTTCCCAGGCTTGAGACCAGTGCCAATCGATTTATCGTGGTTGAACCACCCTCCCCCCTATTTAAAAATCTTTGGAGCCAAAAAATTTTTTTTCAGAAGTTGCTTGTTTTAGATAATAAGATAATAAAAAGAGAGAATTTAATTATTAATTATGAAAATTAAAATAAATACAAATACGATATAAACAGATTATTTAATAAGGAGTAAAAATAAAAACAGTGATAGTGAAGAAACAATCTGACAAAGTATATGCTCATGGAACAATTAGTTTGTGCGGGCACAATGTTGCTAATAATCATATTACTAACAAATATTGCGAAATTAACATCGGCTGATAATATAAATAGACATTTAACTTATCTGCAAGACAACTATTTCCGTATACCAATGTTTTCATAAAAGAGCCCCCTCTCCATTCCCCAACTATGTCCAGGTTTCACTGGCCATGAGCACAGACTAATTGTTCAGTCAGTAAGTTGGTAATTATACATAAATAGATGTTCAAAAAAATATTAAAATACTTCCACCACATATGGACAAGTAAGTAAACAAAACACACAAGCTCTTCTAAACAATAAATTGTTGAATAATTCCCACACCGGACGTATAGGAGCCTCTGGGGCGGAAATCAGAATTTTCCCAGGGTTGAGGGATTAAAAATAAAAATCCTTGAGGCCAAAATAATGTTGTCCGGATGTGGTTTGTTTTAGATAGTAAGATTGTAATAATTATTTTAAATTAATATATGACACGTTTAAAGTTATTTTCCATTTATTTGTTCATAGATTCATTGATCATACTATAGTTTGATTTATAAGCAAATTTAGGAAATTGCCAATTTCCAGATCAGACTTTACAAAGACAGCATAGTTGTTTATTTTAGCAATAAGAGGTTTTACTTTCAATAAAAAATGAAATGACCTTTCTGATTGGCCGTAATAATAAATGTAAGAAACAACATAGGATATGAAAAGAAATACTTTTCTACACAGAGGCGATGCAAGCGCAGCTCAATGGGCAATGGTGGAGGGATACAGCAGTGGTGGGACTGCCCTTCCCTCCAGTCCTAGTATTATTCCCCTCAAGCACGCAAGCCTAGTGCCTAGGTATTCTCGTGAGCATCTTATAGAAAACTTCACAATGGACTGTCTTAAAAGAATTTGTTGGAAACGTAAGATCCTCTATAACAGAGGAGTTTCAAAAACAGTAAATAGCTCAAAGAAATTTCAGCCAATCTCAGCTCAATTCATCTGAAAAGAGAACTACCAAATAAACTCAACAACCTTCTGTCACACACAGGAAAATTGACTTTTACACTTGTCTCTTCAAACATCAATGGTGAACACATAAAATCTTGATAATACCTTGGATATCTAGCAGAATCTCAACTCCAGCCCAAGATCAGACATCACTTCCATCTCTGGACAATTCCAGCCCCTCATCAACTAAACTACGTAATGTTGACTATGAGGAATGTTCAGATTATAGTCTAAAGATAAATAACACAGCTAAAAATATCTACCATAGCAAAATCTATTCCCTGTTTACATTACAATGTTAAAGGTATCAGTATAGGAACTAAATTGGATGTTTTAACTGATCTTGAACTAATTCTTTCAAAGAATTGTATAACAAAAAAAGGTAAAATAGTACAAATAATGAAATTAATAAGTAAGATCATGATAAAAGATGAATTGGTGCAGAAAATAGCTATAGAAAGTTATGAGTGTAACTGTATTAATAGGTTAAATCGTTTATATGTTCAAGAATCAAGAATTATTTATTCCATTGACAAACATAAGTTTGAATAGGACATGTCAAATCTACAAGTACAAATCTAATCTAAAACAAGGCAGTTGCACTCTGTCAAAATTTGCTTATATCAATAAATCATTACATATTAAAACTACAATAAATCACTATATTATATTAAAATTTAACAATAAATATGTGGTATGTTGTTAGTAGTAGATAACATTTATATTAATAACTAGGGGACACCCCAGCACACTTTGCGTGCCAACCCCAACTCTTGCTGTGCTCGATACACCTCAACATGTGACTTTTCACTACAAATAATAGTAGATTAACTATACGAGGTCTGTCCAATAAATACGCAAATTGGTGCGATCTGGCAGCTATGACGCAGACTATAGCCCTGCCAACAAGCGGCACTAGTTAGTTGCCTGAGACCCAATGAGTGATCAGTGCTTGGCAGGTTGCCGAGCTGTGCGTATTGTGGCGGTTGTGTTAGTTTCTGTTGTCCTTGTTTTTACAGTTTGTCGAAAAAGGATATTGATGAAATCACAGAGCAACAAATCAACATCAAGTTTTTGGTGAAGTGGACTAAAAGTTATCAAGAAACTAATGAAATGTTGACAGCTGTTTACGGGGACAATGCCCTAAAACACTCATCTAATTTCAAGTGGATAAAGTGTTTTAAAGATGACTAACAAGATGCCAATCACATCAAGAAAAAGCCGATAGAAAATCAATGTCATCTTCTCGTTTTCTTTGATGTGGAAGGTGTTGCTCACATGATTTTCTTTCTGAAGGACAAACATTAAATGAATTAAAGCTGACTTCCACCTTACAGTTATCAAGCGTTTGAGATATTGTTTGCAACCGGATTTGATCAAGGCGATGAATGGAGCCTTCGCCATAACAATGAACCAGCACATTCAGCATTGATTGTTCGCCAGTTTCTGACAAAACATTCAATCACTGTCCATGATCATCATTCTTATACACCAGATCTTGCTCCCAATGACTTTTTCCTATTCCTAAAATGTGATGAGGGGACATCATTAGGAAGGTGTGGACACAATAAAGCAAGAAACAACAAGAGAACTAAAAGGCCTAACTGCTGAGGACTTCCCAGAGTGCTTTCAACATTGGAAAAGAAGATGGAATAAGTGCATAGCAACAAATGGAGAGTATTTTGAAGGGGACAAAATCAATGTAGTCTAAAGTTTGTGAAATTAAGTTTTTATGACCTGAATTTGATTAATTATTTGACAGACCTCGTATAACAAAAAATCACAATATTAAGCTTATATACAGTATCTCACTCGCACTACTTGCGTTGCTACCTATTTATTAATAAAATTACCCAATGGTATTACTTAGCCCATTTGAAACGTGTTCGTTTCATTTGTTTTTATTTACCAGCTGAAGATTAAACTCTTAATGCATCAATAGGATAATGTCAAACATACAAAATAAACATGTATATTTATTTACAACAGCTGTTATTAATTTACTAAAATCAACTGTTATCTTATGAAAAAAGGAAATTTTGAGGGCTATTTGTACCCCTTAGGAATGGAATTTTGACAAATCCTTTCTCAGTGGGTCCTTTCAATACTAGAGTTAACTTCCTTTAAAATTCCGTGTAAATCCAATTGGTGGTTTTTGAGATTTTGTGATGAGTGAGTGAGTGAGTCAGTCAGTGGTATTTGGCTTTTATATATAAACTAGCTCTACCCGCCCGCTTCGCCAGTCATAATAATGAATTTGATTTTATAATTACTTAAAGTAAATCATACTAAAATACTTTGTTTTTGAAAAACTTTTGTTTAATCTAACATCTAATTTGAAACAGATGATGTTATTTATAATTAACTACTGTAATCAATTTTTAAAGTTTAGCCAACCACAATTTTATTCAATTTATTCACCGGCTATTAATCAAATAAATAAATCAACTAATATAGCTCCATGAGAATACCATGGATATTTTGGAGGCCAGTGGGACGGAGTCCTGAATTTGGAGAGGAAAATCCCTTCTTAGTGAGCTCTAGGGGCCATTATAAACCTATGTACAAAATTTCAAATCAATTGGACGTATAGTTTTTGAGAAATAATAATGAGTAATAAATGGCTTATATATATATATATAAAGAATCATACACTATTCATATGTTACTTTATGTAAATGAAAAGGATAACGACGATTTCACTTTGAACTTGATTCGATTTATTGAAGAAACTTATACAGATGTGGAGATAATGCCATTAACTCATTCAGTGCAAACGTCCCGTTTAAAGCTGGACATTGAAAAATGTGCTGGAAATGAAACGTCCTGTTGAGCGGGAGGTTTAGAAATGTGCAAGAAGAGCAAAAATCCGGTTAAACGAATGTTTACAACTAGCTTAAATCAGTAAATGCATATTTTTCTAAATATATTATCCAAGTCTGAGATTCGCTTGAGACTAAATGGTCTTTAATTTAAAGAATATTTTACGTTATCATAATAACAAGTAAAATTATTATTATGAAGGCATTACTATTGCTGCGGTTGCTGTCAATTCATGCAAATATGTCAAAAGCACCACTTTTCAATCCTGATGACAAAGGATTTTACCTTTTACATTGAAAGACCTGAACTGTTTTTTTTTTTTAATTGAAAAATAAATTAAGAATTCATAGAAAAAGTCATTTGTGTATGAATTTACCACCTAATACTTATTCAGAACTAAATTATCTTCTTGAATTCAATAAAACATTAAATAAAACGTCCGATTGAATTCAATAAAACAACCTATAAACAATGTACTGAAGCTTTAAGACTGCAGTGGCTTTTTTTCATAAGGCTGTATTTCGAACCTGATTCGCAAATAACATTGTTCTTATTTCATTAAAACCAACATGGCCGATAGCCTCTGCAGACTCTTAAGTAAAAAACAAACTAAAGTTAAAATAGGACAACAACGTGTGTCTCCAAGAAGAGATAGGACATGCAGTATTTATGTGCTTTCTAGATGCCTTGTCAATCTACTTTTGACTTTTGTATCGCCAGTTGGTAGAATCAGGTCTATATTTTGTGAGAAAACACTTTAATCCACGGATTATTTTTATCTTTATATCCGTTATTTTTCATATTTTTTTAATGATGTAGTTTGTTGTGCTGAACATGAATTTGAACTATTTTGGTCTACTACTATTCTTCGAGATATCACGGAAAAACTACATTCGTGGCAAATCACATATGGTGCCCATAAGCATGATGTTATTAGGAGCTATGACTAGCCACCAAAAACAAATTCGCATGTATTCGTGCAGGAGTGATAGCCGGTAGGCTGTCACGGAGGCCAGGCACCCAAATTTAATGCAAATTATAAAGTTTTATTGAGTATATAGACCTTTAGGATAAGTTAGGTTATGTTTGGTAGGGTAAGTAAAAAGTGTATTTTTCGGGCCGAAATATTAATTCTATTGACAAACCAACTATATATTCTTGTTGAGCATTAAAAAATAAGTAAAATGAAAAATAATTGTTGAAAAATCCCAATTTTAATGAAAAAATTAAGTTGATTTTTTCACTATCACATAAAAAAAATTCGATTTTTCGGTAAAAAACAAGTTTTCCGCAGCTAAAAGCAACCTCCTCAAGAATTAAAAACTCATATTTTACCACTTTTTCAACTAGAAATTGCATTTTCAAAGGTGTCTAGAGAGTGCATAATTACCAGACATGCCACTAAAGAGGAAAACTTGTCATTTTTGTTTTAAAAAACACCAACCCAGTATCTCTCCTGCTAGAAATTGTTTGCACAACAACCTAGTTCATCATGTTACCAATTCTCCTCCTGCATTATAGACACTGTGGATGTTTTGTAAACATTCATGAAACTGGATGCTACAAAAGGACCTGGATCGGACTCTATATACCACCTACTGTAATTTGTAATAAAGCACTGTGCTTGTGCTAATCTCATTGCTCAACCACTTACCACGTTGTTCACCAAATCCTTGTCTTCTGGTAAAGATAATACCTAAACCTAACCTTACTGAAAGAATAATACTTCTGCCACAACACACTTACCAATAATTTCGAACGATTTATGCCATATTTGTGATCAGGACGAAATTCTGCCAAATATGAGTAATAATAATTTGATAATAAATAATAATGAGTTATAAAAAAATTAGTAATAATAGTAATAACAATAATATATTTACACCAACAATGCTAGAATTACCAAACAAACAAAAATTGTTCCTTTTTTCTCATATTCATATCTTTCCCTGCTTTCCCCCCAAAAATTGTTTAAAGTACTGCCAAAATTAGCAAGTTAATTTAATTACTTTTTTCTTATTAATTACCTGAGGGAGTATTCAAATAACAAAATGTTCCATAAAGGAATATATCACATTATTCGGTAATTGTGCTCTTTTTTGTCACCTCTAAAAATATATCTTGTTGAAAAAGTGGTGAAATATAAGTTTATATCTCTTTAAGAGGTTGTTTTCATCTACAGAAAACTCGTTTTATATCGAAAAACTAGTTTTTAATCTGATAGTGAAAAAACCAACTTTTTTATAAATCGTTATTTTCGAGCATTTTTTTTCATTTTACGTGTTTTTTAATGCTGAATCTATATTTATAAAAGAGGATGTTTGTATATTTGAAGTTTATGCGCTGCCAAACCATCCAACCGATCGCCATGAAACTTTAGAATGTTGTCTTGTATACTCCCGAGATGGTTTCTGTGAAGTTTGATGCAGATCCGTCCACAGGGTCCCGCCCCACGGGCTCCTAAAGATCCCATGTTATTCAAATGGAGAATCTGAATTGTTTACAAAAAACATATGACTGTGTGGTTTAATGTAGTTTCACATGCCATAAGCAGATTGAAGTTCTCACAACAACAGTACTGTATATGTTTTGATTTATTGTAGTTCTACATTTCACCTTGAGAGTGTTAGCACACACTACTTTTACTTGATCAGGTGATCTGTATTTGGTGTTAACCTATCTTCCTCGGTAATTAAAACATGTGGTGAAACGTGAAAATAAAAAATAAATAATTATTTGTTTTGCAGTTTACTTTTTATGACATGCCTCCTAAAAAAACTAATATTGGTAGAAGAAGCAAAAATGCTCGAATCCTTTCAGCTAATAGGTTCTAAATCAAACTCAATATTATGACCGGCGAAGCGGGCGGGTACAGCTAGTATATCTATATATATATATATATATATATATATATATATATATATATATATATATATATATATATATATATATATATATAAAAGAGGATGTTTGTATATTTGAAGTTTATGCGCTGCCAAACCATCCAACCGATCGCCATGAAACTTTAGGATGTTGTCCTGTATACTCCCTAGATGGTTTCTGTAAAGTTTGATGCAGATCCGTCCACAGGGTCCCGCCCCACAGGCTCCTAAAGATCCCATGTTATTCAAATGGAGAATCTGAATTGTTTACAAAAAACATATGACTGTGTGGTTTAATGTAGTTTCACATGCCATAAGCAGATTGAAGTTCTCACAACAACAGTACTGTATATGTTTTGATTTATTGTAGTTCTACATTTCACCTTGAGAGTGTACCACACACTACTTTTACTTGATCGGGTGATCTGTATTTGGTGTTAACCTTTTTTCCTCGGTAGGTTGTGAAACGTGAATAACATGTTGTGATACGTGAAAATAAAAAATAAATAATTATTTGTTTTGCAGTTTACTTTTTATGACATGCCTCCTAAAAAGGTATTTTTTTTAAATTTATAGTTCATAGAATACTGCTTAAGAGTCCTGGTGTAAGGTCGTAGATCGATCTTCCTCACGAGGTGACATGCCAAGATCCAAAAATGGGACTGTAGCAGAGTGTCTTGGTGAGGCCGCAGGCCGAGCATACCTCACGAGCGTAGCGAGTGACGACGGGGTTGGCACGCGAAGCGTGCAGGGGTGCCCCTAGTACAATTATATAATTGGTTTTGCAGTAATAGTATATTTCATAACAAGAGTGGAAAGTGGGGTTTTGCATGTTTGTGAGAAAGTTGTCGAACACTTTGAATGGTCGAGAACATAAAAAACACTTTTTTTGGTCATTATTATTTATGGTCATGGTTTTTGTAATTTCAGTGAATTCTTTACGTGTGATGTTGTGTTGTTAGCCAAAGAAGTGATTATTGGAAAGAGAAACTTGCATAATTCACGGGCAGGAGAATCTCTGGAGCTAACAATAGGTCGTAAGGGAATGTTAGGTTTGTGAATTTTGGGTAGGCCATACATGTGTGGTGTTTTGGAGTGATGTGGTGTTAGCCTACTACGTAATTTATCGGGCATGTATTTTTTGTGTTTTCCAAGTGTTTGTTCAATTTTCCTTTCAATAGATTTAGTTGGGTCTCTATTTAGTACTGTGTATTTTCCATCTTTAAGAGTTTCTTGACTTTTGTGTTGGTACGTGTTTTATCTAATATGACTGTGGCTTTTCCTTTATCTGCAGGTAGAATTTTGATGTCATGTTCACTTTTGAGGGCCTTTAGAGCGTTGAGTTCACTTTTCACAACCCTGGCTTATAACATTTACAATCCTATGTACCTGTTCTAAGGTTGAATGACATTGACGGAAACCAAACTGGTGGTGTGGGATAGCGTCAATTTCAACAATCATAGGCTTCATTCTTTTAAGCAAAAGCTTCTCAAAGACCTTAGACAACAATGGAAGAAGGCTGATTGGTCGATATGATGTAATTTCATGAGCAGGCTTGCCAGGTTTTTGTATTAAAACTATGTTCGCCACTTTCTATTGAGAAGGGTAATACTCCAATCTTAAAACTGCGTTAAATATCATGGTTTGCAAAATGAAACCGTTTTTAGATAGTTCTTTTAGAATTTTTCCTGTTATCAAGTCATATCCTGGTGCTTTATTTGGACTAATTTCATTAAGTATGACGTTTTTGACTTCAGATGGCTTAAAACTATCTATTGGAAAGCTCAATTGAGTCGGAGAGTTCAGGAATTCCAAAATGTCGTCATTTCCGATAAGAGGATTTTGGTGCAATTTGAAAACATTCCGAAAATGTTCAGCAAATACCTCAGCATTTTCTTTATTAGTTTTGGCCCAGGTGCCATCCAGTTTCAGAATTGGAGGTATAGAAGTCTTTGGTCGTTTCATGCCTTTAGTGACTTTCCATAACGAATAGTCACTGTCTTCAAAAGGAGAAAGTGACGAACAAAAATCGTTAAACCATTCGTCATTTATAGATTTTATCAATCTTTTAGTTGTTGAGAGGCCCTGTTTAGATTTGTTTTATCGAATTGATTCCTTGAATTTTGCCAAATTCTTCGCAAACAGCGTTTTTCTGCCAATTTCTTCCATAAAATTACTGGATGATTTACACTGTTGATACGAATAACAGTTGCATGAACAGTGGTAATGACCCACCCACACACATATGCACAAACAGTGATATTGTATACACACACACGCACGCATAAACATGCACACACACACACACGCACGCATAAACGTGCACGCATCAACACACATCCGCCCACCCATACACGAACAGTGCTATTGTGGGCTATCAATACCACTGTACGTGTATGGGTGGGTCTTTACCACTGTACGTGTATGGATGGGTCTTTACCATGGTGCGTACATGGGTGGGCGGTTTGGTCATCACCACGGTGCGTGTATAAATAACTAATTTTTCAATTTATAGTTCAAATCACCCTGATAACACTGCTTATGGTGGTTCTGCTATTTTGATACGAAACACTATTAAGCATTATGAACTTCCAAGTTAACAGTTTGACCACATTCAGGCTTCAAGTATTGTTGTAGAAGATTGGACTGGTCCTCTGACAATATCTTCAATATACTGCCCACCAAGACATAACATCACCAATGTACAATTTAACGATTTCTTTAAACTCCTTGGGCCCTCGGTTCATTTCTGGTGGAGACTACAACGCTAAGCATCAAATGTGGGGATCACGAGCATTTGAAACGTTACTTACGTTGTGTCCTTAAGCATTAATATCAGCAGGATCCGTTGAATAGTGCATAATTTTAAAACTGTACGGAAAGCTCTTTCTTGTTTTAATTGAAATGTGTGGAAGCCAACATAAAGCTCTAAAAGTTTTCTGACTAATTTACGGTAGACATTAGAAGTAAGAGGAGTAATCCTTATCTTATTGTTGGGTAAACATTTGTAAAAGTGTTCATCTCTGGTTAGAACTGACTCAATAACTTGTACCATTTTAGTTACATTTTGAACATCTGGAATAAAAATTGGGGGTTGTTTAGGCTCCTTTTTGGCCTCGTTAGAAGATGTATATCTTCCATGGTGATAGGGTCTTCCTCAGCCAGAATGGTAAAGTTATTAGATATTGGTATATATATACTCTTGTTACCTGAATTGTCAGAAGAGTTAGGTCGACACTTTTTCTGGTCGTTGCCAGTATTAGGATTAGAATACATTCTCTTATTCTTTTGGGACACTACTTGCCAAGGGACGTCATCACTTTGGTCAGATGCTTGTGGAGAAATACGGAAGTTAGATGAAGTAGGAGTTGAATTAGTTTTTTGTTGATTGAGTGAGTAATTGTGGTCATTATAAGAATGAGTGGTCACAGTTTTCGGACAAAATGAATTAGACGTACGTGGAAGTTCGTTCGTTATAAGAAAAATAGCCTAACCTAGGTTAAATGTAAACTAACGCTGAAAACAACTATTTAATTACTTGAACACTTTTCACTCAAATAAATAATAACAAAGGAACAAATAAACGCCTAATTAAACTACATTTTGAACACTTATTACAGAATAAACGAGAAAATATAATTAAAATAACAAAATTATTCAGAAAAATATTAGAATGCACTGTTACGCACAAATTAACACAGCTTGTCTTGCAAATTAGTGGAATAATATCAATAGGAAAAGGGTCATGACAGAATATTTGATATAATAACAGCTGTCAATGTAAACAATACAGAAATATGCGCTTCTCACTCCGTTCCTCCGAGCACTAGTGCCGTGCTTGTCGTTAACTTTGTAACAGTGTCGCTACTGGGTGTTTTATACTGTGGCAGTAGACTGTGACGTCACATGGACGAAATCAGCTGGTTTGATTATTCTATTAAATACTGGTAACTAAATCAACCAATCATGTGGGAGTATTTTCTAGGTACCGTAACCAAGATGTTTATTTTTTAACATGAATGTACCACTGTCGTTGGAGAGGGAAGTGCATTGGTGCGCATGCTGAACCACTCACACAGAACTATGGACTGGTCAATACTAAAAATTAGTTATGGGATTTTATGGTCTTTTTAGAGATAGAAAACATTTGTTTTTCGATAAAAAATTACTTAAGTCCGTTTAACTGTCTATGTGTCTGTTTTCACAGTAAACCAATAACCACTTTGCAAGAGAAAGTATTTCCGAACTTGAAATTCAAAGGTACTTTCAACTTTTGAATTCTTATGCTCAAATTGACAAGATATTGTACGTTATGCGAGAACATTCTGATGTTATTCATCCTCCACTCCACCTCAGACCCCTCGGTACCTAATCCGCCGCCACTGGAAGCACATTAGTCACCATATACTCAGCACTTTTTCATAGTACACTTTATTCATGGAGTGAGGCATCATTACTCAACATTTATATACTTTGATATTTTTATCATGTTCTGTATACAATACCTTAAATTGTGATTATGAAGCTCAATTTTTTGTTTTGTTGTATTGTAAGTAACTTTTGTATCTTAAAAAATTTAAGTTATAGGCCTGGCTAGCCACTTCTCCTCCTCCAAGTTGTATAGTTAACAAACTCCCTACAGGTACCTCTATCTACTGCTACAGAAAAAATTATAAACACTGAAGTTTACAACATCACTGTAAAGAAACCAATTACATTAGAGCATTAAAAATTAAATTAAAATGTTCCTGTATTTTCGTGTAAAGGGTATTTTTTATTTTCTAAAGCTTTTTTTAATATCAGGTAGAATAAACAGACTTGATTTCTAATGCTTTTTACATAAGCATTCACTTTAAAAAATCCTCCAATAATCCTTGTCAGGTTATATTGAATCTGAATCGTTAATAGGTTATTTACCTATCTTACAGTTGTATGAGAGCTAAGATCAACTAACAAAAAATTCTCATGAAATCTGTAATACAACTTTTTCTAATATTTGTGTACGACTACAAAATCGAATAAATTTTTGTTTTGTACATAACAATGTCATTTTTGTAAGAACAAATATTTACAAAAATGACTTGTATGAATTAATAATCAAACACAGCATGTGCAGGGGCGTGTGAAATCACAGCACCTTCCTTACTACTTGAGCTAGCAAAACAAACAACAAGAGAACTGTTCTAGCAACTTTTCTTGGATTGTTTTCCATAAGAATTGTTTTTAACAACAACTATTTTTGTAGTTTAAATATAGACATGAGGGGAAGGTAGTGTTGAAACCAGCTTCTAATTTAAAGCATGCAAGTAAATTATTCTAATTTTATACTTGTTTTCACATTTTATTTATTAGGAATTTAGTTGTAAAATTAAACAACCTTATTTTGATACCGTAATTTAATTATCATACAGTGCAATACAATAAATCCAAGCATACAGGTCGAAGTTTGTATAGGCTGTAAGTCAGCCTAAATCTTTCCTATATTGTACCAGCCTTGAGCAATGGATCAGTGAACAGTGTCATTGTTACAACCTATCATTAACCACCCTTGTCCTTGATTAGGGACTGAGTCAGCCATCAATTGGGCTCCTTCACTTCACATCATCAAAGAGTATGTACGTGTATAAGGAGTTTCTACAATTGATGTTTTCGTCATATGGGGCCATCCCTAAATTACAAAACGCCTGAAGGGAGGAGGGGGTTTCTGTAGTGTTATTAACTGTTACGGGGGAAGGTGGAGGTTCTAAGCAGTGTTACGTAACTATTAACCCTCGACAATTTGTTTTGATTCAATCACAAAATTTGATAGTTTTTTCCCTAAAATAAAAATTTTGTTGGAAGATTTTGAAGTTATTAATTTCAAATGGAACAGTCTAATCGATTATCATAAATGAAAATAAGCATGAAAGTAGAAGAAAAAATTAACGCTGTCAGGGAGAGGATTGTTGACAGCGTTACATAATTTTTTAGGGGGAGTTTAGTATTACCGTTACAAATCAGGAACACAGTAGGTCTGAAAGGGCCGAGTTTAGCATTACATAATTTAGGGACGTGATATATTAATTTGTATTACAGTATGACTGATGTATAGAAGGATATGAATTCATAATATACGACACAAATAATGTCCTACACAAGTAAGCCAGGACACAGGACAAATGATGTAAATAAAGGACAGTCCCTTAAAATCGGGATATTTGACAATACTGCCATCCATCTATCATTTATAAATAATGTTAGCTAAATTAATTAGTTTATATTGATAGTATAATCAGCAAAGGTTTGCAGGGCAGTAAATCATGCTCATCTTATAAACAATCTCATTTAATTAATAGCTTAAAAACAAATTAAATAAGACTGTTAAGATTTTAGCCTTGCTTTTGGGCCAGTTCTCTAGCTTTGGCCTTCTCAAGTTTAGCAATGCGGGCTGCAGACTTGGAGCCCAGCAGACCTCCTCCCCAGTGTCTCTTGATCTCTTCGTAGCGGTCATTGTAATTAGTCTTAATGGCCTCCAATACTTTAGTCAAACTTGTCCGGTCACCAGATTCTACCTGCGATCAGAATAAAGGTGTTAATTTTCACTAATAATGAAAATAATATATTCTGTTTTAGCAGTTAATATTATAACTGATACAAACGAATAGTTGTTTTTGGTTTTGTGTGTGCACAATGTTACGCACAAATTGAGTCATTCAGTAGTCACTACACAGTGTGCTGCTTAATGACTGAGGTTGGAATTGATCGCTTCTTTGGCAGCTCTTAGGCAATATAGTGATTGTAAGAGCTGTGAGGGATTTGGTGAACTACTAGACTTATTTATTGTATCAACAGAATGATTTTCATTTAATTTTGCAGCTTTTAACGTTTGGTAGTAGTTTTGGGCAATTGTTTTGGAACAGGAAATAAGACGATTTATTTGACGAAAACAATTATTAGAGTCATTTATCTTCTGATAACAGTGACTATAATGATCCGTGTATAGTCAGAATAAACAACAATTCACTACATAGAGTAGTGATCCACAACCTCTCTTGCCAAAACAAACAAAGAAAAGGTTGATAGGTTAGTTTATATCTGGACTAATGATATATTTTTTATTCAGTTTTTATGATTTTTCTAATTGGGGTATACAGTTGTTTTAGTGATATTTTTGTAAAAGCTATAGTGTAGCTAAACTAAAAAAGCACAGGGGGAGAGACAGGCTCTATTAACCAAGCAGTTAATAGGTTAAAATTTACCTGCCAAGGTTAAAGACAATCCAATGTTCCACCAAAAAAGAATCCAAGAGAACTCCCCCCGAAATTTCAGGAAAAATGTAACGCCTTGTTAGAAACAAACAAATCCTATAAAGCGAAAGAAATTTGCAATATATTTGGTTTTCTGATTGTATTTAGAGAGAAATTCTCACTTGTTTCCTGTAGTGAATATATCACACTCTTTAATTTGGGAAAGAGAATATTAATAGTACACACAGGTGTGGTGCACAACGCATCTTGCAAGGCCGGTTTCCGCTGTATCGGTGAATATGCCATGCTGCTTATACAATTTTTTGTTACAGAGCGTCAAAACGCTCAAAACTGCTGCTACAGCCAGTATGCCTAATGGACCTTCAGCCAGTTTGTCGTTCTTGAGAGAATATTGGTTTTCAGGCAGTGTTACATAGATGATTTTGTTTAATGATTGGATTATTTATTTTAATTTTATATTAGTATTTAGTGTAGGCCTACTATGAATGCAGCGAGGTTTGTGCCCTATGGATGAATGATCCTTTTCAAAGTTCTGTATTGTAACCAGGACGTCATGTGTTTAAAGGAACTTATTATTATGACCACCATAAAAGGGCTTTGCAGACGAATCCAGTGGAATGCGACAGTGACGCTATGTGGCCACCAGATTAGGCCTACTTTGTTCTCGAAACTGCACACATCACCAATCCTTACTAATAAAAAACATACAAATAAAAGAAAGTCAAACTTTCTTATAGATTCATTCAAATAAATTTCGAAAAAAACCATGATAATTTTACTCATTAGTACTACAACAAATTTCAAAGAGATATTTTTTTGCAGGAGACTGTCCTGTGACAAAGTTGTGATTCAGTTTAATGTCTATGAAATAATTTACATGCCTTGTTTTATTTTTAACTATCTTTTTAAATGAAAACTTATAAACAGTTTGGCTTACAATAAACTTATTTGTATCACTGGTGTTACATGTATGATTAAGCAATAAATTAAGACGCTGTGTTTGCTGGTTCTATTCTATTCTAAATATCATTATATAATATATTGAGGGATGTGTATAAGTCTATATGATTCTTCTAAGTATCTTGTTAATTGCTAAACTCTAACTTTTTTTATTATACATCAATCAAATTAAACTGTGTTATTCAAATGCTTAAATATTATTGGGTTTCTAAACAAAGTTAACTTTTGAACATACTCATACCAAATTTGGATTATATTGTACTTGAAATGTGAAACAATATATAATAATAAAATCACACTATACAGTATATCAATATTACACTATATTCTTTGACTATTTTTAAATGCTTGTGATCTCACATCTTTTTTCTAGGTATACAATAATGTCGACTAACCAACCCACTCCCGAATTTTTGTTCTAGCTACTGCCGCCTTGCATTTACCTGAGTGAGTGCTACAGCTGCGCATGTTTTGCGTTTTACCAATCGCCCCAGTCGAGCTTTGCCCTTCACAATGCAGTAAGGTACACCCATCTTTCTACAAAGAGCAGGTAAAAACAGCACCAACTAGAAAAAATAATTAAAGTGTCATTCATGAGAAAATATATAAATTGCTTTTTCAGATAAAATGTTGACCTTACACCCTTTTCTTAGTTCCAACCAGCCCAATACATACATAAGACTATATACTGGGCCTCTTACTAGATTAATGGTTTGCACTCTTTATTTCAAACTAACACCTTTATCCGTTTTTCTTTCAGCAATTAATTTTTAAGTTTAATTTACCATGTAATGAAAATCCAGCCAATGTGAATAAATATAAATTAATAACCATTGTGTAATGAGGTACTGCTTAGCAGCATAACTATTCCACACAACTAACATAACAAGCTTCTTCCTAACATGTTTCAAACATCTTTTTAATGAAATTCACTTAGGTAAAGAATGTCCTATCAAATAACTAATGTGCATTTTAGTACTTTAACAGAATATAAAGATAGCTTTAACCCTCTAATTGATATGCTTTTTAAGAAAAGCTTTTTTAGGGTTGTGAAGTGCATTAATAAAAACTCAGTTTTTGAACACAACTTGGAATAATATTTTCTAACATTGCAATGATGGATAAACTATTGACTGTTTCCATCGAAATATCCAAATTACCCATTGGCAACCTTTGCTCTCATACTGCATACAACAAAATCAAGCGCCATATGCTTGAACCACTATGCTAAGTTATATTTTGTGTTATTTTGACAAAATAGATGTATATTAGAAGAGAAATATGACTTTTCTAATGGACTCAAAATACACTGTAAGTAAAGAAGTACGCTATGTATGCCAAAATGGGAGATGTACAGTTTCTTATCGTTAAATAACTTTTCCCTGTTTATTTTAGTGAAAATTTGAATTCTTTATGTTTTGTTAAAAACATGTTGTACATTTAAATTATATTAGTTTTTGTTTTGATTTTTAACAATTTTGGAATTTGCAAGTCATTAAAAGTTCTTTCTTTTTCTGTACTATCATTATACAGTATTATATTGACGCCTATAGTTATTTTTACAGTATTATTTTTACTTTTAGACATATAAACTAATCATAATATGAGATGTCTAATGGTAAATGCACCCTTAAAAAAATTAGGCTTAATATTTCTTGTACACCACCAGTAACATAAAACTGACTGGCAACATGAGATGTAATTTAAGTGGGCTCCAGTTTTGGCAAGCAGTTTCTGTGAAAGATTTGTTTTAAATTATAATTCATAGAGTAAATTAGCCATGGTGAATATGTCTTTTATTTCCTACGGTTGATTAAATGATTTTTCAGTATCTCTGGTTAGTTTAAAAAAGTAAGTATGCTGATGTCAAGGAAATATATTGTTTTACTATATCTGCAACCTCCTCTAAAGAAAACATAGAAATCCAAAAACTATCCATACACACACAATTACATTTTTGTCAATAACTTACTTCGACTGGATCAACATCATGAGCAATCACAACAACTTGAGCTTTTTTCTGCTCCACCTGCCTTGTCACTGTGTTGACACCTTGAGACAAGACATTAGGTTTTTTCGTAGGAGTATCTTCTTTTTTGGCAACTTTGCTTTCAGCCCTGGCCTTCAGACGTTGTTTTTTTGCAGCGGCTGTTTCAGGTCTATACTTCTCCAATATTTTAAAAAGCTGTGTTGCTGTAAAGAAAGGTAAAATTCAGTTGTAAACCAACATAAAAATAACATGTGAAAACATTAAAATCTCGATAATTTTGCATCAGAAAATGAGCAATCACAATTTTATGGAGAGCCAAAGCAGTCTTGGACATGGAAGTTGAAACTATAAAAAAAGCAGCTACGTTCAACAATTTGTATAAAAAATTAAATTTATTGGGTTTGCACACCAAAGCCAATACACTAGGCTACAGACCAACCGTATGGTAGTCTTACAGAACAACTGTCCAGTAAAAACCCTTCACAGAACAAAAATTTCCTCATTGGCTTGCACGAGCAATGTACTAAATACCATACCTGCATAAGATTCCGCAAACAAAAGGTTTCTTTCCAAGCGGTAGAACTATAGTTAACATAGCTTCAAAATACTAACAATGACCGTGGTAGTCAATGTACACACGACATTCACAATGAATATATCGATGTTTACGCTATCAATATTTTATCGGAAAAAAAGATATTAACCCCAAGCAGCTGGTTAAATAATGTTTACAAACAACTGATTTTAAGAACATTTGCTTTGCCATCAGACTCACATTAAGAAAGATTGCCATCAGACTCACATTATCTCGATATGATTAATTTGCAAACAGAGAGGACATCACTTCAATAATATTGGACATTTGGTAAAATAGATCAAAATCACTTCATAGGCTCTTCATAATTGCCAAGAAATATTATGAGGATATTTTTTGTATGCATCTAATATTTTTAAAATCAGAACATAGATGCATAAATAGTAATTAAAGGGAAATTATTCCCATATATAGATTAGAGTGATAGAACCATTAATGTCGTTGACTTATAGTGAAACTTGTATAACATCCAACCATAGGTTGTGATCAATTGAAGACAAGACAGAAATTTACTCAAAACACAATAAAAAATCTACACAAACATTAAAAGAAATAGTTGCTGAATGAGAGCATCAGCCCCACAAGCCAGCTGACAGAACAATGAGACTGATAAGAGGGAAATGACAGTCATTGCTCTGACAACAGCCTTCACAATACAATGTTTGACAGTTTAAAATCTGACCAAGTGGTTTCAGTCCTCACCAGACCAACTGCATAAAAAAATATAATTAAAAAATATTAACTAAAAGCAGTACAGCTAGTCTGGGTTGAATGCTGACACTGTAAAGAGATTATACAAGATGACTATTACATTACCTTTTCAAACCTATGAAGTCATTATGGCAACCATTTAACTTATACCACAGATCAAATATAATTCTAAAAAATGTAAAATAAAAGTAATACAGTGGATCCCGCCCATGGAAGCAGCTGAGTTTCAGAGGACAACGCATATGAAAGTTTGGTAATCATTCAATATTGCACATTATGCATTTTCAATTTTTTCTCAAAACACTTCCAATTTTGTAGGGGAAAAAATCTTTCTCCTGCAAAAAATGTAGTTTAACCAAGAGAAAACATTTTAAAATGTTTTGTTTTACTAAAATATTGCATTGTAGGTACTCAAATTGTACAGAATTTTGTCCTGATCAGAATATGTAAAGGGTTTTGAAATCTGACCATTATTAAAAGTGTTAGCTCCAGAAACGTGCCTATTTTGATAAAGTTATATTTTTATAGGTTAAGCTTGGTATTGTTAAATACCAAGGTTAGGTTTTTTAAAGGTAATGTAGGATACATCTTCTTAGGTTAGGTTTAAGGACTGGCTTCAATTATTTGTTATTAACCTAACATAACCCAGCCCAAACCTTGAAACCTTACTGAAACTAGCACATTTCCAGCTCTAACACACTTGATAATTTACCGATTGCAAAACCCTTGCCATATTTGTGATCAGGACACAATTTCCCTTAATTTGATTACCAAAAACAATATATTTACACCAACAATAGTTTTAGAAACAAAAAGAAATTGTTCAGTTTTTCTTTATTTTCATAGTTCCCCCCTCCCTAAATTTTTGTGAGTACTAGCCCATTATAGAAGAGTTTTGAGAAAAACATTTAAAAAATGCATAATGTGCTATATCAAAATAATCACCGAAATTTCTTCGTCCTGGCTAGTAGTACTGTTTCTGAAATGTAACGATTAAGAATAATATGACATTTTTTTTGTTTTGTTTATTCACAACATGTTTCAGTATGAATATATATCTGGTTGGATACTTCAAACAATAAACTTTTGTTAATCTGTTTTTGTAGAGCATTTTATATATTCTCTGTTTTGAAAGAATCACAAAATAATTCTACTATAACTTGATTGATAAAATGTTCAACTGTCATCAAAAATTACATTATCTCTCTTACTATTAGAAAACAAATTATTTAATCCATGATTAAAAATAACATTGAAGTACGATAGGAACTTAGCAGCAGTCTACCTGTTTGCTTGTCGAGTGTCTGAGTGAATTGGTTGATGGGAGGAGGTACTTTCAGACGTTTCTGAAGAACAGCTTTCTGCCTTTGGATACGAACATACTTTGGCCATTTAACAAATCTGCTGAGATCTCTTTTAGGCTGAATATCCTGACCTAAAATTGACAATAACAATTTTACTTTAGTAACAACAACATATTTTTAAGTATTGGAAAAAATAAATATGTCAGTGGTTTTCTTCTTGTATTATGGTTCTTTTTACTTATATAAATTCAAATTAACGTAGTTCAAGAACCTTACCAATTCCAAAGTTTCTTGGTCGTTTCTCAAAGAGAGGATTTACTACTTTCTTAACTTCCTGTTTCTTTACTGCCAAAGGTGCGGCAGCAACCTTTTTTCCTACCTTCTTCTTGGGCTAAAACAAAATAAAGAAATGTTTCAGTTATATCAATGTTAACCCTGTGAAATAATATTCTGTGAGGGATAATCATTACACAACAGCTTGATTATTGCTGTATTAAGAATTGTTTTCCCCGCCCACTATAACATTACTGTTAACCATAAATATTGATCCACATTTAACATTTTTTAATGATCCCAGCAGCGTCAGAGTATTTAGATAACAAATAGACTGTAATCAGTAAACTTTTTTTAATTATAACCCTTAAAAATTAAATATACATTTCACAAAACTATTATGGGACAATATTGATTAGTGTATTATTACCATTTAACCTGTTATGCTACCTATTGTAAATAGCATGCTGTTGTCGTTTTATTTTACATTCATTTGTTATAATACTACTAATATAACTACTGCCAAAACTGCTATCTGGGTCAAATAATGTGAATATTTTAACCCTTTTGGTGCCAAGTCAATTTCCTATATGAAAAAATGCCAGGTTATTTTTGGTGAAATTGCAAGGTTTCAAACAAACTTACGTAGCATCTATGGTTTTTGTCATGTTTATATAAATCTTTAACAAGGAAAAGAAATGCTTTTTGTAATAAAATATAGTATTTGGTACCAAAATTAAAAAATTTTTTTCTAATTTGAAGGAGCATAACATATTTACAAAATTTTAAAAAAATTTTTCTCTATTTCAATTTTATAGAGAAGTAATTTAAAACTGAACAAAGGCAAAAAAATTTATTAACCCTGGAATGGTAACCCTTCGTGATTTTTCTGCACACAACTAGTGTTTTGTAAATTAAAGGCAGGTTTTTGTCGCGACTGTACCGAACAAACGAGCCATCCCTCCCCACCCCTTCCTGATCTTGATCCACTTGTCGCAGCCTGCTAGTGTCATTCGTGTTGTTCACGACAAAGTATGTTGCTGATTTTTTACGAAGGGTTACCAGTGCCGTAACTTTTTTCTGAGTGTCTAGTTTTGTAAATATTAGGTTTTAGTTCAATATTAATGTAATAGTTGTATATAGACCTATATTTGATTAACAATGGCCTTGCGTCTATCTGAAATAGACATACTGTTAAATAATGACAGTGGTCCTGACGATGACAGTGGAAGTGAGTTGGACGAAAATGTGCTAAAGACTATTATAAAAAGCGTCCTAGGAACCGAAGATGAAGGTCCACAAAGAGCAAGAAGGCAACAAAGAAAAAGAACAACATGTGGTACTTGTCCATATCAGAAAAGGCGAATGACGAGCAATTATTGTATCAGTTGTGACACTCCCTTCTGTCTTGAGCACCGAGGTGACATGTGTAAAACCTGCTGCAAAGACGTCTAAAAGACAGTATGAGATCTGTGCTCATTGATTGACTGAGACAGTGATGTTTTTTGTTGTTGAAATTTATACTTTTATATTAATGATTTCATAATTAAAATTGTTTTAACTTTGAAAATTATTAAAAAAACATTTTTTTTGTAAATCACTACAAACCAAAAACATTACGTCATAAATAAATTTTTTCTGATTTAATTATTATCAATTTTAATAACGTTTGTACTTGTTTAGACTAGTAAAGTATTCAAAATAAAGACTTTGTTGATAAAACTTGTAATTTTTATTTTTAACTATTATTATAAGACTTGATACCTCACATCGTAAAATATACGAAGGGTTACCAGTAGTGTAACTTTAAATAGGGTTACCATTCCAGGGTTAACCATGTTTAAAAATATAACTTAAGTGCTGAATTTTGGTTACCTAGCAACATAAAGACTAATTATTGAAATATTTAAAGCAGTTTTTCTGAAATAAAAATGGGATTGTTGATTTACCTCTGTAATGTTATAATAGTTACAAAATAAATATATAGATCACTGTCGAATAAATGAGTTTTCATCAGATGAAGTGATATCATCAATGAATTCGTCACCTACATCAACATTGTTTTGGCCTAACCTATTGTGCAAGCAACTGATGTATCAGCACCACTTACGTTTTCTAATAACGTTACCAAAAGTCTGTTGTCTTCCGCTGGAATAAGTGTATCGTCACTAATTGTAATAAAGTTTTAAGTAGATAAAAAATAATTATTGTTCACAAACTACGCAAACAAAACACAAACATTTTAACGATACGCTACATTAGCCCCGAAATACGAACTCAGCTGCACTGATTACTGACGTTATCTAATATATACTGCAAACAGCTGCACAATTTTATGAATGAAAAGTGCGAAACTAACAATAGTGATTATTGTTGATTCATCTGGTATGACTTCGGCAGCAGATTAATGAAAAATAGTGATGTAGTAGAACAAATAGCGTCTCACAGCAACGCTAGCATTTTTCACACTAGCATGGCGCGTCGCTCACAGTGACTTCCGGCACTATAAGAGTTAAACCAGGATCACTTAAGAAATAATTAATAGATGTTGTAAAGTTGATAGATTATTAGTAGAACACAATAAAAATGAATCTGAGGACTCGGACATTGATTCATCTGTTTGTGCAATAGGTCAGGATCTAAGTAACCTTAACTTATATGACTCATTGCCAATTACAATGAAATTATTTCAGCCCTCTTCCTGCCGCCTGCTAAAAACTGCAGTGACATATTAGTCAGATTTACGCTTTTGACAAGAGTAGTTATTTTTGGTTGAAGAGTGCAATATTGATTTATGTACTATACGCATTTGAAGTTCTTTATTTTTAAATGTTAGTTATTGTTTATCCTTCTATCAGCACATTTACTAATAGGTGCTGTGTTCTCCTGAAAATTGAATTTAAACATATTTTAAATACGACCAGTACCATATTTTTTCACTGCAAGCTGCAGACACTTTACTTCAATAGGCCGAGGAGAGATGTACAGTAAGTTCTCTCTTAACTGGCCACCTCGGGACAGGGGGCCCTACCAGATAACAATTTGACTGGTTAAGCCGAGGTGCACAAAAAACCTCTTTATATTACAGTTTATCTAAAGCAATTAATTTATTAGAATATCTACTGTTCGCACCAAATGAAGTTTATTCACAAAAAACATAATCCCACAAAGGCACGTGATTTAAATGAAGATAACCTATAACTATATTTGTATGATCGGTAAAGGTTATAACACTACGGTTATGAAAACTCTTGACAGATTAGTTAAATTAATTATAGTTCTTTATAAAACAGTAAACACATTGTGACAGTTTCTTTTATGAATCATGGATATTACTAATGTCACCGACATCCATTTACGGCTAATCACTTATGGTTAAAATGATGTCTCATCGATAAATGGCCGCTTAAAAAGAATTTACTTTTTTGGAAAAGAGGCCGGTTAAAGTGATGGCCGGATCAGTTTGGAGAATGTTGTCATGAAAAAATTGTGGGGTAATTGTGCACTTTCCTGCCACATCTAATAATGCTGTTTCTTGTTGAAAACCAACTAATTAGTTTTTAATTTTTTTTCTCTATTTTACATATTTTTTTATTCTGACCCAGTAATGTAAAATACCCGGGTATTTAAAAAGAAAACGCGCAAAATAAATTGTTTTTTACCCTGAAAATGTTGTTATCATCATTGTATGAAGTTCTAGTCATTGTATGTATACCACTGTACGTATGTGTGTGGGTGGGTAGGTCAATACCACTGTACGTGTGTGGGTGGGCGGGTGGGTCAATATCACTGTACGTGTTTGGGTGGGCGGGTGGGTAGTTCTGAAGTAAATTGATTGTGTTGCCAGCTCTTGATCCAGCAAGAGAATAGTTATCATGTTCAATGTGGATGGTCTTCTCCTGCTTGGTGCTATCTGGGAGGTTATAACTAGATATAAGAGGTAGAAAGCATGTGCTGGCACAGCAGTGAAGAGCGGCACCCTAGTAACCAGTGCTTTGTTGGTCTTAGCAGGAGTCATTCCCCTCTACCTGCTCTCACTATCAAGAGACAGACCATCTTTTATAGGCTATCGGAGCAGAACAAGAAAGAAGAACTAGTAGAGGCCAGGGTGGAGATCTTACAAGCTTTAAATAGTAGGTGGGACTAAGGCACTGATGAAAAATGTAGAAAAAAGACAGAACAAATATTGATATACAGTAGAGTCTTGCAAACTCGGCCCTCAATAACTCGGCAGTCCGGATCATATTTATTAAGTATTGTATTAAGTTTTATTAATAACTAAAATTAAAAACTTGCAAGATCAGTCAAAACAACTATTGGAATGGTAATCTAATTATTATTATTGAATGTTGAGTAACA
This sequence comes from Stictocephala bisonia, assembly GCA_035578905.1. NCBI lineage: Eukaryota > Metazoa > Arthropoda > Insecta > Hemiptera > Membracidae > Stictocephala > Stictocephala bisonia. The sequence continues at coordinate 225,865 of JAQJVL010000416.1, read as the reverse complement.
TTATAGGATGACCCGTGAGCACGGATGGCTATTTCAAGTTATTTATAATTTTTCCAAGAAATAAATAATATAGACTATTAATTAATACCAAAACCCTGCAATTTTTTATATTTATAAAAATCGTGTAATAAGAACAATTGAATTTACTCTTTATGATAATCATATTACAATCATTCTGTGCAACATTCTAAAATATTCTAGTAATTATTGTGATTTATTTATCATTTTACTGATATACTGTATAAATAAAATCTCTTTGTTAACTAACACCTCAAATGAAATATTTACATATATATATATATACCTGTTACTATTATTCTACTGAAATATTATGGATAAGAAACTGAGTAAAAAAAAAAAACACCGGGAAATACTCCAGGAAAACTGAAGGCATGAAAGATTGTGGCAAGTTCAAAGATTTTTCGCAACATTGAGGGAAAATTACTTAAAAATAAGGATTCTTTTATCTTGGGGATTACTAAGGATATAAAATCCTGATCATGAGAAATACGATTAGATACTATCTCAGAAACCTAACAGAACTAGCTCATTAAGAAAATGTCTGTCAATTCCCTAATAGAAAAAAGTGCCATTAAAGAGTGCAACTATTTAGAGGGACAGTATTTATCTCCTTATTTTACAATCCCAAAGCAAAATGGTACACACAGATTCATTTTTAACTTAATTTCCTTCAACAGGCACGCATATAATGAACATTTTAAACAGATAGAAAATGTTAGAACAGCAACAAAGCTAATTTATAAGGGCGTTCTAAAGGAATGTGAATTTATGAGATTCCTATTTTGGGTCCAGTCAGAAATACCTGAGACTTCAATTCAGGGAACAGCTTTAACAATTTAAGTGTTTGCCATTTGGGTTATGCACAAGCCCTTTTAATTTCACTAAAATACTGAAGACAGTATTGCCAGATTTGAGAGTAAAGGAATTCAAATCCACCTTTTATATGAACGAGACAGTTTGATTCAACTAATAAAATAACCACTCAAATTAATAAGATTGTGTATTAAAGATAGGGATATATATAATAATGTATGTAATCTTTTTGTCATTTTTTAAAAGATATTCAATAAACACCCAAAAACACCTATGAAAATCACATGGGTATTTATATCGATCATGCTAATAAGTAAATTGCTTGTGGAAACCATATAAAACGCTTGAAAACAATTTAAGTCGTCATTTTGACATCCTTACAGCATGGGAATGACAAAAAGACAAGCAAATCTTCTCTAAATTTAATAAAAATTATATATTACCCACTGGGTATTTACCACTATTCTTAACAGGAAAATACAATTGCTTTTTCAATTTTTTTTTTTTTTTCAATATTTCAATACTTTTTCGAAAATAAGCTTTTTCCACACCAAAACAAATATAACTTAACTTAGCCTAATTGTCTATTTGCTCAACAAAAATTCAAAATTTGTATTGAATTTGGGTGCCTGACCTCCAGGACAGCCTGCTGGCTGTCCCTTCTTCCATGGAATATTGGTGAATTCGGTTTTTCTACTTGAAAGTGAGTGTTTATTATGATCGCATAAGAGTCGCTAATCGCCATTCGCCTCTAAAATACTTTTAACATTGTATCTCAAGAAATAATTGCTATTGACTAAAATAGTTTTACAGGGTGGCTACTCAATCATGTAAAAAAAATTCAAGCATAATTCAAGGTTTTTTCCAAGGGGTTTCAAACAAAATTCAGGGCGCACTTATATTTCTGAACCGACGTAATCACTCATTATAGTACAATATATAAAAAAGCACATGTTTTATAGCTAGGCATGTCAATAATCTTGTAGGCCATAAAGAAATTGAATTATTATATAAGTATCCTAGGTTTGAATTAGCAGTTACCTAAATTTTTTTATTTCATTGATAAATAGGCTCAACATTTAGTGATATGCCTAACTTACTTTAATACAATTTTTACTAATAAGCCTACGGACTATTTGGGACAAGTCCAGCTTTAATTAATTACTGTTATATCAATAACACAAAGAGTTAAAAACAAAACTAGTTTTTTATCTGATAAGTAGTTGAAAAAAAACCAACATTTTTTTAAAATCATTATTTTTCTGCAACTTTTTTTCATTTTACATGTTTTGGTAACTATGCAATTTCTTGTCACCTCTGAAAACAACATATCAAAATAAAAATAATATGATTATATCAGTTAAATTTACAGAAATATATAAAAAATACTAACAGTTTTGACATTAGTTTTTTCGATTGTTCGGTAAAAACGATTTCTGCAGAATAAAATATTCTCACAAAATTGTAGTCAATTATTGACCTATTTCAGGTAGTTTTAACATTTAATTTGGTGGCAAGAAACTGCCACACAATAGTTCACACAAAACTAAAACATTTAGTCAAAAATTTTGATTTTAGAGTTAGTAGGCCTTGACCTTGAAGTCAATAAACTACAACACAACACGTTCCACACTTAAACAATATCAAATGAACTTTAATTAATGTTTTTATTAATAATAAATTGTTTAAGTTAAAGTTTAGCATTTTATTGATAGTAACTGAATAAATAAACTGGAAGGTTAATTAACAAAACACGCTCTTCGCGGGTAAAAAATTACCGTTCACATTATCTCTTCTTGTTGCCGGTAATGGTAAACGTAAACAAAACAAATGCATCAGCCCATCCTCACCCAGTCTGTTGGCGATATATTTTCGTTATTTAAAAAGAACGTAACAGTTCCATTGAAACAATAATTCCGCACTAATGCGTTTCAAAATTTTGCAAATAGCTGCAGTAGAACAGATAGCAACAGTGGGCGTCATCGGATATCAATTGAACAAAACGAAAACTCCCTAAGTTTAGTCGTAACTTTAACCTGCAGCGTAAGTTGCAACAGAATGTCAACAAATCAAAGAGGCGACGCTTGACTTTGGATTTATTTGTGTGCTGGCCTCGGCAAAATGCGGTGGGTGAAGCTATCATATTGTCTACAACAGTTTCATTCAACTGTTTTGATGTCAAAACTGTTTCGGTTGCAGCCGTTTTGTCAAACTATTCCACATGTATTATTTTGAACATATCAACTCATGTCTTTAAACATACGAAGATTGACGAGGTTTCCCGAACCTATCGCTTGAGTTTAACTGGAGCCCTGGAGTTGGAAGTCCGAACCTTGCTGACGTCACCGTATTACTCGTCTCGCTCGACGAGAGTTCCCGATGGGAGCATATTTCCAGGTTTTTCCAAGGCGCCGTAAAATTCAAGCATAATTCCAGGCTTTCCCGAAATTCCCAAGTGTGAGTAGCCACCCTGAAAGACTAATTTGTATTCAGTATTACAAATTACAAAAAAATAAAATGATAAAACTATCATTTAAATTAACAGATAGGTGCGTGCGTATATATATTTATATGCTGATTAAGAGCAGATATAAAAAAAAAAAAACAACACCAAGAATGAAAGGTTGGTTAGGCCTAGAGGAGGATCGAGATACTGGCCAGGGAGTAAAGAATATTCTTTTCTTGTATTGCCCATAGCATACAGGAGTTTTAGAAAGTTTCTCAGCACTGTAGAATAATTATATATAAATTTCTTTGTAGGCTAGGCCTAGGCTAGAGAGCCATTGATAGCATGTAACTATAATTTGAGTTAACACTATATTACTTTATATGATTACATATTGTTGTCTGTAATCATATAATTATAACTTAGGTCTGTAATTATATTAACACTATTCTACTCCATGTACAGTTATTCATAACCAAGTTTGAGATACTAATCAGACAACACTCAAAAACTGCCAGGGTTAGTTTGATACATTACTTTCCTTTAGAAGTGACATTATATTGTATTAAGCAATATATTCAGTGAAGTGAATAAAAGTAGTGTCTACCCTAGTAGTCACGACTAGGTAGTTTTAGCATAAACTGAAATTGAGGTGATTAAGCAGAAGCTAAAACTACCTAGGTAGATACAATTACCTTGGCAGTAAAATCCTTGAGTTACAACTAGCTCTAGTTGTAACTCAGGGGATAGCAGTTGCACCCCCTTATGAGTCATACCACAATCGCATCGTGTACAGAGCCGGGCCACTCAGCATATACACAAGTGAACATTTCTCTTGCATCGCAGGTGGCCTGCATGTTGATACTTGGATAACACTTTAAGTTATTATGTTCGTCATTCCCGGTTTTTTTAAAATTCAATGTGCGTACAGTCCAATGTACCAATGTAAGTAATAACGAGTTTGCCACAATACCTTAATCGATAATTTCTCTTACCGAATTGGGAAACCGAATCCAATTGTTAGCCTTTTCACGTGTATGATCAATGACTGTATCCTATGTTTTGCTAACTGTTGTTCGATCAATACCAAAGTCCTCTGCAACACCATTCTGAAATCCCGGATCAGCAACGTAATGCAGAAATATTTCCATGTGCTTTCCTCTTGTTTCATCGCTTAAGGCAAAAACTCATTGGTTAGAAATTTTAAACTTTCACTCTCAAAACGCATAAGCTGTTAGCACTTATCTACATCTAACTCTCGTCTATCACAATAAGTTTTTCTGTCCCTTACATTCATAAACATAGCAATGGCGAAGACATTTTTCTGTCCCTTACATTCATAAACATAGCAATGGCGAAGACAAACTCTCTAATGATTAAAAACCGAGTGTGGTATCTCACACACTCAGAAGTTGAATCTACTTTTTATTCACCTAGGATCAAGTTACAACTAAAAAATAATCTAGTTTGAGTTGTAATTACTTTTTATTCACTCCGCTCATTACTTAAGTTATAAAAATCACTGTCCCTAACCTACTATTAGGCCAAATATATATTAATTTAGGTAATGTCAAAACTTAAGTATGGTAGCACTAGCCAATGGATATTTCACCAATTCTCGCGTGCACATGCAATATGTATATTCTAATTAAATAAAATTTGGATTGTCATTCTTTTATTATTAAATGATGACATCTAGTTAACTAATTTCATAAAACCTCGTTCTAGTAGGTAAACAGACTTTAACCTAGCTTTCTATTTGTGTAAATTTTCCAAATATAAAATTTGTACAATTTTTGACAAATAAAGTTATTACATTTACTTAATTCTATGAATTATAAAAATACTTGCCTTTTTCTGAACCATAATAGTTGAGATGAAATACAATAAAGAACAAAACTGTGATTAAATTGTTAGGTTGCCTTTTCCAACCTGACCGGATAGAGGCTCATTGAGAAGAAGAAGCAACTGAAATCGGAACGGAACAGCAAGTTACTTCTATTAAGATAAAAAGTATAAACACATATGATAGAAGGTCTATGTTATACTCCAGCCGTTCTAACTTTATCTCTGAGGGGAGCAGAGCATAGCAACATTGTATATCTTGAGCGCTTGGCTCCTTCCTGTCCCATGGTTAATTTGTTTTAGATAAATCACAACTAAGATCTGATAGTTTTATCAGTCAAAATTGTCCGATTGGCTTAGTTTTATAATACTTGTAAACAGTAAGAAAGTACTTCCCATTTAAATACTCAAACGATTTTAATTCCTATTAAAATAATAAATGTGTACCTTTCTACATTCTTCCATATTTATAATTAATTATGCTTCTTAAGGACTTAAGAAATAGTTTTTTTAGGGTAGTTAGTGACTCTTTACGTCACAATGCAGGATAGTCTACACGAGGTTCAGTGGCGTATTTAGGGGGGGGGGGGGCTATAGGGGCTGTAGCCCAGGGCGGCAGAATTTAGGGGGCGGCAAAGGAGTTGGAAGTTACCAGGCATGTAATGGTATTTTGAGAATATTTGAAAATTAAGGGCGTCAATGTCAAGTACAAAGTACTGTTCTTTACAAAATATTATCAAGTTACGGCTGTCATCTAACTGTGTTACGAATGTATGTATAGAGCGAGAGCGGCAGAAGTTGTGTATTTTTGTTGATAGGCGGGTCCGGGGAAGAGGAAGACGTATGTATGTCTGATGTTCGCCGCCTCAATTCATCAATTCATTTTCGGCCTCTAAAGCAAGAAGAAAGTTGATTTAATCGCCATAGACATATAAATAATATAAACTTGTGTTCTATTTTTTACTTTAAAAATTCTAAATTTTACTTTCTAGCTTAGCTTGCATACTTACAACTCATATATTACTTGATTTATTATTGTTAATTGTTCTTATTTCTTTCAACAATTCTACTAAATTAGTCATATTACAACATTTGTAAACTAAAATACACACCACTAACATTTCAATTGATAACACGATTAAAATAAATTGGTTTTAACTTATAGTGTTCAGCTTATGTTGATACCTACTACCTACTAAGTTTTTAGTACAACATTAGCTATGATACAAACAAAGGGCGGCAAAAAATTGTGTCTAGCCCAGGGGCGGCAAATCTTCAAATACGCCTCTGACGGGGTTAAACAAAAATATTAAATGTAAGCGTAGGTCAAGATATACATTATTTTAAAGAGGTTATCTAGCACAGAATAATACCAAAAACAGCACTTAAAAAGGTTGATCCAGTACAAAATGGCAGATGTTCAAGGATTTTACTTGTTTGTAATAGGATATTGTACTAGTGGCAGTGGCCACAATTTAAGTTCAGTAATAAATCACAAAAAATTCTGCTGTAGGAATTACGCCTTGCGTACAAACGTACATAATGAAGTTAGTCATAACAAGGGTTAGCAATTCTAAAAAGTACTCTAAAAATATTTGATAAATATACATAAATTTTTCATTCATATTCATAAATATAAATAAAATCTTTTAACATCCGCCATTTTGAACACTAATTACCCTAAAAAAACTATTTCTCAAGTCCAGTAGGCATTTTAAAATCTAACTTTCCCAAATTGAGTCAAGAAAAGAAAATCTTCTAGAACAGGACCTTCATTGTAACTTTTTAAAACTTTAAACCAGCGTTATTTTTTAAAGAGCGAACTGTTTGAGGTCGGATATGTGGGTTTATATTCTAGTATTAAAAACCTTTTAATTTGATGTACTACTCGACCTACTGTATGCTGTCATTTTCTTCCGACTCCCTGCGGGTAACGCCCCTGATATGCAGGGCCGCCAAGAGGGGGGGCACTGGGGCAAAATGGTCCTCGGTCCTCGATCTCCTTGGGCCCACAAACATAAAAAAATATTTGATGCCCCATGAATTCAACATAAAAATTATTAATTCATTCTTTAAATGGAAGCACTTGTTTAATTTAATTAAATTTGTTCAAACAGACATTAAAAAAGTCTTATCTGAATTAGGAAATTGAACTTCCGTGACGTTCACTTTTACAGTAGGCCTACTGTATATGCTCTTTTCCGGGCCGACGGCATCGTACATACGCACACTACAGGGTCATGTCCACGCAAGAACACCACGTCTGCTAGATAGTGGCAAACCTACCCCATCTGGTGACACTGACACATTCGTTAGTCTCAAAGCACTTTGTTCGTATGTTGTGTGTGGTGGGAAGTTAGATTCGGTTGAATATCATTTTATTTTATATTGTTTATGTTGATTTAGATAGTTATCAAGTTTTCTGTATAATGTGTAATATTTATTCATTATTAATATTACATAAATTCTTCAGATTCTTTGTTGTTACAATCTTACAATTGATAAGGATTAAGTAGGCCTAAGGACATATATTAGTTTTTAATAAGATTGGGGTTTTTTATTAAGGAGTTATCTTACTTATACTACGAACAAAGAGTGAATCATTAACTGATGCCATCTCCTCTGATGCTGTTGATATTACCGACATGGCGTCCGCTTGGTAGTTGCTATCGGCGTGGACACTACTAGAGAAGTCTGGGGTTCCATGTTGGGTGGTAATCATTGTGCGGCTGTTGTGTGGGGGAGATAACTGAGTATCAGGCTTGTCAATTAGCTGAAAATCAGACCAGCACTACGTGGTTCGGATTAAAGCTGTAGGTCCCTTAGTTGCCCTGGCTGTTGGGCTATTAATAAATTGCCCTTTCTGAGGAACAGTTGAACTCAGTTAGTAACCATACTACACTCATCTACACTCATCTACACTCATCCTACACTCATAAAACCATTCATATTCGCCTTAAAATACGCACAACGTTGTGTCGGCGTCTTATATGTAAGAATGTAAGAATATTTTTACGCCCGTTTCTGGTTATTCTATAGGAAACTTTGCTTCTACCAATGTTGACAATAATAGTCCTGCTGTTTGAGAACATTTAGACATTAAATCTATAGATTTTTCAATGTTAAAAGGAACTCCTTGTAGAACGGATAATTTACCGAGAGACAGCACTGACAGGGTTTTCCAATAGCAATATTTTCTAAAAAGCTGGCCAATGGGAAAACCACTAATAGGAACTGGATGATATGGAGTAGGAAAACGATAGCTCTAATTTGTTCTCCATGTTGTCATTTTGTGACTAAAAATAGCCACCACTCCAAATTTGGCAATGTGGGAGTAAAAAGCAATTGGGGAAATATGTATCTCAAAGTAAACATATCTTGATGTCTTTATTCTTAAAGCAGTTGTTGATGTTGACAGTGGCATGAACAAGAGGTTTACAAAAGCAATATTTGTAAAACATGAACTTCACTTAGGACAGTAACAGACGCACCCATCCATCTAAACACGTATGGTGTTATTGGCATACGTCATCATTGTCCCACCCATCCACCTAGTCGTACGGTGGCGATTCAGTGTTTTTAAATTGATTTATGCAATTCATCAATTGAATCAAAATCCAACTCTCATTGAATTGATTTAATTAAATTTAAAATCACTTCATTTACTTACGCATATAAAAGTCGTGTATCGTGATTCATGACCATACGTTTCATAAGGATTACAACACAACGTGACCAAGTGAATTGATTTTACGATCTCTAGAAGCCAAGAAAATGTTTCAAGAAATTGATAAGAACTTTAATTTCTTGAAAAGTTAACATTCTGAAATTGATAAAACTGATAGGAACAACATATTAAAATATAAATGTGATCCATTAACGGGGTTTTGAGTAATAAAAGTGTAAATTTGATAAACAGTGAAAACTAGTTAAAATTCCTGTACTTTTTCTATTCTAACAAGGATAACAATTATTAAAACTTATGATACATTTAAAATTCATATGTACAATACAAACAATTTTGGAATTTGATTTTTAATAGGTAGGCCTATTAATTTCTGAGTAGACAACCTTCCTACTCATAATTTCTGCGTCAACAGTCATTACAGTGGATTGTACTATCCCTTTCAGTGGCATCAGGAAAGTTAGGATTTACCAAAATGGATCTAATAAAAAACAAAATGAAATCTAGGGTGGTCAATGATTTGAGATCAATTGAACAGATGGATGATTTTGATCATGGAGCACGATATGGTATTTAATAACACCAAGAAAGGTATTTTTTTATATATTTGAACGTCTATTTTAACTCTATAATGTTAACTTCCACAATTATAACTAAACGTCTGCTTAAAAAATATTTTTATTTTAGTTAATGAAAATTTAGGGATTGGAGCCCCCAAACTTACATGTGCCCCAGGCACCCTAATCCCTCTCGGCGGCCCTGCTGATATGACATAAAAATGGTAGTTACTTCAAAAGTAGATTAATAGGTGCCAGTATTTATGTACCAAGTTTTGTTCTTTATCTGTAATCGTTCATTAATTAGTAAGCTGTTTCGGGACTTTACTTTCAGACTGTATATGAGTAGACTGTATAGAGATGAAAAGTTTTACATAAACGTGGAAGTATCACATAGTTTCAAAAAGGAGCTAATATATACAAATATTTAATAAAATGATCATATAAAATAAAACAAATCACCTCAAAATATTTGTGCGTTATTAAGTTTTTGTGTTATATAAGCAAATTTTCTGAGATAAATAATATTTTAAAACTTTTGACTTTGTGGCAGCTTGATTAATATTGTAATACTGATACTAAAGAACTTGTTTGAGTACTATGTAGCTTGTTAAAATGTAGTTCAAGTTGCCAGTTTTCCTTAGTATTGTGACTGTGGCAATCAACTCTAAATTTAAAGAAGTTTAGGAAGTATCAACACTGATGGCGTATGCAGCATATTCAATGATTTCTAGTGCAATTTTAATATGAGATAAGTTGCTCTCAGAGAAAATTAAAAATTTTTGAAATAGATACCAATCACCCTACGTACATCACTAAATGATTTTCAAACTCATTCCCAATTGAAGATGTCAAAGAAAGTACCTGGTCGCAACAATTTTGACCAGGTCTTTTAAAACCAGCTTGTTCAACAGAGATGCTGTCATTGAGAATAGGAGATATTCTTTGGTAAATCAGCCTCTCCAGCAACTTATAGCCGATACTTAAAAGAGCTATAGGGTAGTAGCATTGATTATATAAACCTACAATAGATAAACCATCTTATAGGAATATTTGTGGCAGTAATTTTGTTAGTTTGTGTGGCCCGCAACCACAGCTGGTTTAAACTGCATTATATTTACATGGGACTACACTAGCGCTCCACAATGGACCACAAAAACAGCTGATATTTTGAGACTCAAAATTTAACATTGGATGGGAGATCTATTTGTGTATAAAATCAATGGTAGTAGTATTCAGCTTGTTGTGGTTCTTTGTCTAGCTTCAAAACAGCTATTATTTTAGATCTTTTATAAGCTTTGGGTATATTGCCACTTGCTAATATGGCGATTGAAGACTGTTAGAAGCCAATGTTTTATTTTTGTACCAGCATGTCTTAGAAATTCTAGGAAGATGTCATCCGTTCCAGCTGCCTTCTAACTGGCAGAGCCATTATCACCTCATTTGACTCTTGGAGAGTAAAGATTTCTAATGGGGCTTGTGGGCTTCTTTTGATTTTATTCAGATTGTATACAACCTTTTTATCAGAAGGATGGTGGGTTGACTTAGATGGCGTTTTGCTATTTCCATAGGTCTCAGGTGCAGCCCAGTGCTATTTCTAAAGGGTTTATCGGTGGAGAGTTTTCTAAGCCCGATCTGCTGCTGTGGGTATAATTTAGGTTTTCTACTATATTTACCCACTTCTCTTTTCTATCATTATCGAGAGAGTGCAGCAAGGAACCAGCTGTGTCAGGGTTTTCTGTGTTCTATAAATTATTTTCTGCAATGTTTTTTAACTACTAAAAACAATTTTTCTATGAAATTGACATTTCAAATTAGTGAAATGAATATAATATTATGAAACAGCCATCTTGGATTGCTGATACCTTATGTAAATAGAATTGGCCGAAATTGTAAAAGCATATCAATGGTTTAATTTTGTTGCATTTTGGTTTGTCATTACGGTATAAATTAGCGCTGAAAATGTATTTGTGCAAACAGAATACAAATAAAAATAAATTATCTATTTCTGAGTTTCATCATTCTTTAAATATTATTTTGTTTGAAAAAAATAGATGTTGGCTAAAAAAAGCAATAACTAAGGATGATCTTGCTTGTGCAGTTTATTGTGTAGGCTGCAGATATTCACTAGCAGCTCTTTGAGAAACTAATTTATTTCTACTTCCAATTTACCAGTGAAACACTATAATACTTTGAAAAAAACAAGTTGTATTCATGTTTTTTTTTTTTTTTAATGTAAGAGTAAACTTGTACATTCCACTGTTTGTGCATGCTGGTATAATTGTGTAATGAGTAGTAGTTTACTAGCAATATAATCTGTATAAAAGGCAAAGACCAGGCTGATTGATGGACTCACTCATCACTAATTCTCCAACTTCCCATGTAGGTAGAGAGCTGAAATTTTGTACACTGATTCTTTATGTCTTAAATATGACAACTAAGCAATTTTCACACCGATATCTCCGTAGGGCTCCGCCCCACAGACCTTCAAAGTTACCAAGTTATGCTTATGGTAAAAAAATGTTTAATTAAAAGAATTAAATACAAAAATGAAACAGCTATTGATAATAACAAACCACAGTGTTACACCAAAGATCTGTGTATAAACCTTAATTATACACCTACAATAGATATCCCATCTAATAAGAGTACTTGTGCCTGTAATTTTGTTGTTAGTGAGGCCCGCAACCACAGCTGGTTTAAACTACATTACATTTACATGGAACTACACTAGCGCTCCACAATGGACCACAAAAACAGCTGATATTTTGAGACTCAAAATTTAACATTGGATGGGAAATCTATTTGTATATAAAATTGATTCTATAACTTTATCAAAGTTAAAAAAAAAAATAAATTAAAAGTAGGTTATCTTGTGAAATCATCTGTTCTTTTTTATGAAGGTACTACTGTAACAGTTGTTTTAAATGGTTTTATTTATGTTTCTAGTTATTTAACAAAATAGTAGGAGTGGCCTAATAGTAGTAGTAAAAGTGTTTTTATTAATAATGTGAAAATAATCAAAGAATTTACGATCTAAATTTGGATCTAAACAGCTCATTTGATTATTTTGTTTGAAATGAGTGAGCTTCTAGAAATAAATGTACATAATATGATCTTACTTAATACAATTTAACCACTGATATTCGTTGTCAAATGCAGATGCTGAAACCCGAGTTGTCACAAGTGCAGTAAATGGCGGGGTTGGCATGCGAAGCATGTAGGAGTGTCCCCTAGTAATATATATTTTTGTTTATACTGACCACAATTAAATTTAAGAAACAATATTAGTCATAAAATATTGTTTCCTTGATACAACTCTCAAAGTTATTGTTGGAAAAGCTCTCCTAAATATACAATTTTCAGATTGTAGTATGAACTATAAACAAATATATACCCAAATAATCTATTTTCAAAAACAAATATCAAATACAAAATCTATTGAAGGTATATTACATTAGTACAAAGGTTGGTTCTGGATTTGTTAGTTGAATATAGTACACAATATTAGACCAGACGAATTCCCTTATATTTGAATAATCATCTTTTACAGAAAACTGTGTGTTAGCTTTATGGAAAGGTGGGGCATACAGAAAACAGACATTACAATATTGTGCACAGCTGCCATTTTAGTTTGTTCCTCAAAGAGATACGTAAAATTAATATTTAGTAGAACTGTAGGATGTGTCAGCGTAGTTTTATCAAAACCTCACTTACTCCTTACTTTCATGAAGGTAAAATTAACCCTTAAAGCGCCATTTATACAATGTCTATTTTCCATTAAGCGCTAATTTATTGTAAAAAAAAATTATATTTTTTAGTTGTTCATTTTTTTTTATTGTTCTGTACAGGAAAATAAAAGATATAATAACATTTTGCAATTTTAGTAGCTTACTTTACCTTTTTTCTTATATATGAATATATCAATAAGCAAACTTTTACTTAAAAGTAAGCCTCAGGCATAGATCACTTATTCAGTATGAATCAATACAACATATTATTACTTTTAATAAAATATGTAAAATTAATTACATTTACTGATAAAGACAAGGCCCGGACATAACACATATAACAACAAAAATAAGTAAATACATACACTTGAATACGATGTATTTAGTACCTTCCACAAAATCAAAATCGGCCGGATTATTTATATTGACACTTAAAAATAATAAATTACTAACATATATTAAACTAAAGTAATGATAAAAACAACTAAATACACAGTTCCAAGAGGTGAGGCGGCGGTCAATGACAACCGCTCGGTTTGACAGTAGCTGCGCGTATATGCGCTTGTGGCGTTGGGCGGCACAGCGGAAATGTACACTTCAGACAAAAACCAGTCTCGTAGTGATTGACAGGCCAACAAAAGGTCAAGAGTCACACAATGTGTTTCTCATGAGTCACCGCCCTTAACTCAAACGCACTACTGGATTAAATTAAAAACAGTATTACGAAAATATTATTTTTGTAATTATTACGCGTATATGTGCTTACAGCGTTTAGAGGAAAGTCAACATATGGGCATAGATGCGCTTACAGCGTGATAAGGGTTAAGAATAAAATGAAAACTTGTCTTAAATCATGTTTATAATTACAATTTATGATAATCTACAGCAATCTAAATTCTAAAATGTACAGTCAATATTAATATTATCTACAGAATACATATTTATGTTACTCTAACAACACTTACAGTTTTTTAATTATAGATAGATAAATTTCTAATTTGGACCTTCCTAGTAACTTTGGAACGTAACATATTGTTTATGATACATCTATTATGATGCAAAATTGCGAAAATCAGTCTTAAGTATAATTGTAGGGGTAGTGCTGTTGGTCTTCTGTACAGAAGTCCTTTGTGTCACTTGGGGTTGCTTGAAGGTTTGTGTGTTGCGAATCGCACTTTCCAGCCTGTTTCGAAGATCAGCTGACTGAGCCATTATTGCCTTGAACTCCTACAATAAAGAGAATCGCAAATACATTATTGAATTAAGTGTAAGTATTGAATCAACTGACAGATAGATACCGTAGCTTAACTTTATCATTCTGAATAGTCAATTTATGTGGTATAAACAAACTACTGGTTAGTTGGATTGACAGTGAATTTAAAAATGACGTACAATAAAAAACACTACATTTCCCAGAGAAAAATTATAAATAGTTTTCTATGACATTATCTTACTCAATGAAAATAAATCAGCCTTTTAATAAGTATATTTTAAAAATTGTAAGTATAGTGCAGGGATGACTAATATATTTGACCAACCAAAATTTCCTCAAAGCGTTATTTTTCAAAGGTAAATTTCTCCAAGTTCACAAATTTTACTAAGAAAAAAATGCCAATACACTTCTCAATCTTATATAGTTTTAATGGTGGTTTGATATACAGGGTTGGGCAAAAGTCTGGAGTATATTAATTAATTTCAATAATATTGAAAGAAATGTAATGAAACTTTGCAGTTATGTACATGTCCCAATTTAAATTTAATAGTTATTTTTTCTATTTCTATTTCTAAGTCAGTTTTTGTTAACAATTTTAGAAATTAAATTAAATATTTAATTTTTAAGACTTCAGACAGTTATATCACAAAAATTACTGTAGAAATTGCTATAGTCTAATTAATATTATTATATAATAATGTATTGTAAATAAGCCTATTTATCTAAGCTATTATAAATAATAAAAGATCATATCGGTTAAGTATTTGTTTATGTATATTTTACTGTACAAAAACTAACTTTTAACTTTCAATTTCAGTTAATTTTCTAATACTTTTGGGGAATCAGTTAGTTTCAATCTATCCTAACTTTTAAACTTCAATTACGAGGTACGTCCAGAAAGTAAGTTCTGTTTCCATTTATATCTGCTGCAGCGCTGCGATCGCAGTTCCGCGCATGCACGGCAGACGCTCTGTATCAAGGAGAAGAAACGTGCGCCATTTTTAGATCGCTGCCAGTCTCATACGCTTTGTTGTGCTTGTTTAAAATGTCGGTGTTGATCGAAAATCCTGCCGCTTGTGAAATCAGATCTGTGATTCGTTTTCTGAATGCTAAGAAAGTGAAACCGATTGACATTTATCGGCAAATTTGGGAGGTTTACGGACAAAATGCGATGAGTGATTCAATGGTGAGAAGATGGGTCCGACAGTTTAATGAAGGACGTAATGAAGTGCATGATGAAGAACGAAGTGGGCGTCCATCTTTGATTACAGAAGAACTGGTTCACACGATTGATGAGAAGGTCAAGGAAAACCGTAAGTTTACAATGAGTGCTCTCGCTATGGAATTCCCCCAAAATCTCACGATCATTAATTCATGAAATTGTTACCGAAAAACTGAAATTTCGAAAACTTTGCTCACGTTGGTTACTGAAAATTCTTACTGAGCAACACAAAACACAACGGATGGGTAGTGCACTTCAGTTTTTGAACCGTTATGATGAAGGCGGTGAAGATTTTCTGTCACAGATAGTCACAGGACTTTCATCTGTTCTTACATCTGAAGTCTTTCCTTGGCGGTCAACACTTCAACGATGACGAAGAGCTGAAAGAAAATGTTTCCAAATGGTTGAAGACACAGGCGGCAACCTTCTATGAAGAAGGCATAGAAAAACTTGTGCCACGCTATGACAAATGCCTGCAAAATTTCGGCAGTTATGTAGAAAAGTAGTTTAAGAGTTGTAGATGTATGGGCGTACGTGTGGGTCAACACCACTGTACGTGTATGGGCGGGCGGGTGGGTCAACACCACTGTACGTGTATGGGCGGGCGGGAGGGTAGTACCACTGTACGTGTATGGGCGGGCGGGTGGGTCAACACCACTGTACGTGTATGGGCGGGCGGGTGGGTCAATACCACCGAACGTGCACTATATATTTAGTGCAATAAATATTTTTTCTGTATCTGTAGACAAATTATTTTTATTACCAAACGGAACTTACTTTCTGGACGTACCTCGTAGTTACTTTTTCAGAGTATTAACTACCTTTATTCAGTTTTAAAAAATCATTAACTTTCCCAAGCATGCCTATACCAAACATTTAGACATATTTTACTTGTTTTTCTCATATTCAGGTGATGGCCCATGAGGGAAGTCTTAAAATTTTTAAATGTACGCCTACCTCGAGTTATGCCTCATTTTAAAGGTATTTGTTTGTAAAACACAAGAGACCTCTGATTTGCACTTATGTATTGTACAAACAAAGACCTTTAAAATGAGGTATAACTCGAGGAAGACTTACATTTAACATTTTTAAGACTTCCTTCATGGGCCATCCCCTGGATATGAAAAAAAATAAGTAAAATACGTCTAAATGTTTGGTATACAATTTCAACTGAGGAGAAACAGCACTAAAACAAGATTCACATTTTATAAAATAATAGTGTTTTTTTTTAATTAGTTAATTTTAGGCTCAAATCATTAAGGTTAATACAGTAAACTCCTAATTATCCGCGGGCGGTTTATCCACATTGCGGATTATTCGCAGTGGTAAATCTGAACAAATAGGAAAGAAAATATCCACCAAAATAAATTTTAAAAACAACATATACGAAAAATCAAACAATTTGTTATGTTTTTAAATAATGTAGGTTATTAAAAACGACTAGCTCTACATGTTTTATTGTAATGTAATTCTAGCGTGGGCGTTGATGGCGGAGCTTGTTGGATCATAAAGAGAACAGAACCTTCCAAAATGTCATTAAAATGTAACGAGATAGCCTCACTCAACTTTTTCTCATAGTGCCAGTATCTGCAAGAGGCTACAGTACACGTGATGACAACGACGTGGTTCCATCGCATTGGCTAATGGCTGCAGCACGGTCCGACAGCGCTGAGGAAGAGGAAGATCACGTGTAAGACATATTGATGGACTTACATCTTGAAGAACAAGATATCTTGAAGAACAAGATGATGCATCACTCTGTGACAAATTGTTATTGAAGTTTCTTCAATCACAGATAAAGAAGAAGTGTTTTAATACGAAAAACCAAAAGTGATTGACAGATTTTTTTGTGAAAAACAGATAAACAAAATTTAATGTAAGTAATCAACAAAAGTAATGTACTGTAATTTTTTAAAACTCATTTATCATGTATTATTATGTTGTTGTTTTATTTAGTGTATTTGTTTTCATTTATCATGTATTATTATGTTGTTATAGTATAAACCAATTAAACAGACTGCTGAGTTGTTATTTAGTACCTACGACATTTCTTAGACTTATCACGCATGTTACAACTATTATATCGGTAGTTTTGCGGCTTATCCGCGGCAATCGCACCAGTCAATTATGCAGATAATCGAGAGTTTACTGTAGGTTAATTATATGTTGCATAGTACAATATAAGCAACCTATATTACTGTATTCTACTATTTTCAATACAAAAATTATGTACTTATTATTTATAAATAAACAAAATGTATTAGGAATTAATATGTACTTTATTTGTTTACAAGACAATAGAAGACAGCTTTGAAAATAAAATTTCTGATCACTTTCCCCTTTCCCAGTTTTCTTTTTTGCAGTACACCTTCAGTATCTACTGCTACGGAACTTGGTGAGTCCTCAAAGCCACGCGGGTTGGATCATAATTGATTCTACGAGATCTCACTAAACTCAAACAACATTTTACAATTATAAATTACTGAAAACAAATATCATGCATTAAATATGTTGTTTTCGTTTTCCCAAGAAAGTTAGCTCATAAATATACACTTTGAATATAATTTGTAACAATTGAAGCCTATTTGTAAATATTTACAAATATTTAACTGACATAGCTTTAGTGCTGCTATGTTGTTTGTTACATCTATCAATAATACAAATAATATTTAGAAATAGTATTGATTTTTCCTATTTCATACATATAATCATATAAAGTTATGAACTTTGACTTTGCTTGTGCTGGTAAAGGGTTATTATTATAATGATTAAATTCATCCGCTAAAGAGATGATAGGTAACGAATTCAATTTTAACACACGAGTGGTATTAATTTGTTCTATATAAAAACATTATTCCATCTTCACAAAACATCATAAAAACATTATTTGAAAGTACAAATATGAAGAGAAACAAACTATTTTTTGGAATTTGGAGTGCTCATACATCTCTTTTTTAAGGCCAAACTAAGATAAAATGTTCACCAAGTATTTACTTACACTCAGTCATACTCTTGAAAAATTAATCACATTACACTAAAACTTTGATTGAAATCTGTTCACTCAGATTCATCACACAATACCACTGTACGTGTATGAACGGGCGGGTGGGTCAATACCACTGTACGTGTATGAGCGGGCGGGTGGGTCAATACCTGTACGTGTACGAGCAGGTGGGTGGGTCAATACCACTGTACGTGTATGGGCGGGCTGGTGGGTCAATACCACTGTACGTGTATGGGTGGACGGATCGATCAGTGCCATTGTACGTATACTGGGACAGGGTTACTGCTGGATCTATATTCATATTCGGTAATATATATCCAAACGTAATATCTTGTGGCCCGTAGTATTATATAAAATACAACGGGATACTCCTGCACACCTCATGTATCAACCCTGTTACTACCTATGGAGTGCAGTTAACAAGTAGTTTGTGAACTACTAACCTGGTGCACAAAAAGGGATGGACCGATAGTGTTTCCCCAAGTAATTTTATTTTATTTAGGGTTTCTATTTCTTTTTTTTTTACTATTTCCAATTTAGTGTCGTGATAATATTTGTACTATCTAGGCTTTTTCTTTTCTTTTAAATGTCCCTAAACTCTCCTCAGTTGTCTAACATTTCTCTCAAGCAATGCTCAGGTGATCGGACATATTCTTCACCCGTGGTATAGTGTGATTCAGCGGCTAAGGTTTCAGATTGCAAGGTAAACAAACTCACTAATCAAACGAATGGTACTTCTTGAATAAAAATATTGTTTAGAATATAAAGATATTTTTGATGTACACTAGCATTTTGTTTATATATACTATATCTAATAGCATTTGTATAGTTTATACTATAAACAGTATGTGGCTTGAGCAAGGTCACCTGTGTGCAACACATACAAACCTGAGGGTATCGGGGACCAATCTGCTTGAGCATTTGAAGACAGTGCTCATGCAAAGCCTTAGACTGCTTGTAAACACTTCCAGGAGACTCCAACAAGTAGTCTACAAGGATAGGCACCAACAGACTTAGCATCTGGATTCCTAAACAATAGAGTGAATATTTATAAACAACCAAATAATATACAAGTGAAATAATTGTTACTATCATTGCAGTTAAACAAGATAATTAACTACCAAACCTGCCATTACATTTTCTCTAAAAACAATTTTTTTGAATATATTTACAGACTTTTAAAAAATCCATATAAATTACTAAAATTATATAAACTTACATTATGTTTGATATTGTTTTACTCATCATAAACCAATCTATCATCTGATAGTAACAATATATTATTTGTTTTTGTAAAAAAAGGTGGGGCAATAAGGGCAATTGCAAAAAGGGGGAAACAATATTATGTTACTAATTTAAAAATTCCAAAATATTAAAACTTATTTCTGGTTTTAATAAATACAAAGTTTTTCTATGTTACTTGGGAGGGAGAAGAATTATAATAATATAAACTGTATACCGTACAGAAAATATGTATAACAATTTTTTATCATGGTAACAATATCTTCAAAAATTTACTGAAAATATTAGGTAGTCACTATAGACTTCCAATTAATACTTAAAATTACATAATAAAATGCTCTATGAAAATAAAAATATTTATGAAATGGTATCCATAAGCTGTTAGATCCATAGGTTATAGATGATGGATAAAATTTCACTGACATATGTACACAAATGTTGTATTCTTCGTGTTGCATATTTTTCTTTTCTTCAAAAGACTATAGTTTTTAATGGATTATGTAGAAACTCTTCTTGTTTCCAGTAATATATAATTTTATAAATCACGTCAATATCATAAATAGATTGGTTATAATAAGGGTAGTTGCGGAAAGAAACTAAATTTAGCCTTTGGTGGTTGAGCAGTAGTAAAAAATAGCTAAATTTTGTATACACTTATACTAGTCTTTGGCTTGGAATAATATTGTCAACTAGCTGAACCCGGCGGACGTTGTCTCGCCTTTCATTTTTCATTGACATATCAAAATAAAGCAATAAAAAGAATTATAGAAAAAAAACCATTATTTATTAAATGAGTGCGAGAGGGTAAACAATATTTTTGGTCTTCTTATTTCACCACATGTTTTAATTACCGAGGAAAAAAGGTTAACACCAAATACAGATCACCTGATCAAGTAAAAGTAGTGTGTGCTACACTCTCAAGGTGAAATGTAGAACTACAATAAATCAAAACATATACAGTACTGTTGTTGTGAGAACTTCAATCTGCTTATGGCATGTGAAACTACATTAATCCACACAGTCATATGTTTTTTGTAAACAATTCAGATTCTCCATTTGAATAACACGGGATCTTTAGGAGCCCGTGGGGCGAGACCCTGTGGACGGATCTGCATCAAACTTCACAGAAACCATCTCGGGAGTATACAGGACAACATCCTAAAGTTTCATGGCGATCGGTTGGATGGTTTGGCAGCGCATAAACTTCAAATATACAAACATCCTCTTTTATAAATATAGATACATTATTTTTTTATAACTTTGATATTTTTCTTCAAACAAATAAGTGTGTGTTTACTGTTATTGTGAGATTTGTCAGCTGGCACCAAATGCTGACATCATAGGAAGTGACCAACTCAAAGAAAGTGTTTTGTTTCAATCTTATTTACTTCAGCATTTGTAATTTGATGCAGTAACACCTGAATATTGTATTTACAGTTTTTAAAAAGTTGTATATGCTTTATTTGTACTTATGACTTATATTGTATACCTAGTGTACATTATTTAGCCAAAATTAAAATGTAATAATCTCCTTTATCATTATTTATTGTGGTCTTAACTGTAGATATACAACGTAACATTTCAAGTTTTATAAACAAAATTTCACTATTCAAATTGTTATATACAATTTCAATAAAACTACACTAGTATTTGTGTGCATGTTTATTTTTACACATTGTTTCTCTTTTTAGCAATAATTTTAGTTTTTTTTCCAATATCAAGGCAAACATAAAAATTATATGAATTACTAGCTGTACCCGCCCGCTTCGCCGGTCATAATATTGAGTTTTGATTGTATCATTGAAATGTGCAGCAACCTTTCAGTTTTCATAGTATCCAATCATATAAATTAACACGTACGTCTCACAACACTATAATGACTAGTTGTTGAGTCAAATATTTATATGGTGATCGATTTCGTCCATCTATGTGGACATCTTCGGACCGACTGAAGCTTGATCAAGTTTGTGGGCTGTTATTGATAACAATAATATCAATAATAATAAAATAATAACAGCCCACAAACTTGATCAAGCTTCAGTCGGTCCGAAGATGTCCACATAAATGGACGAAATTGATCACCATATAAATATTTGACTCAACAACTAGTCATTATAGTGTTGTGAGACGTACATGTTAATTTATATGATATATACCAACACGTAACATGCTAATCAAGAAACTTATAGTATCCAATTTACAACAGCTGATGTTTTGTGTAGTTTACTACTGTACTCAATTATTTTTAATTTTGAAAGTTTTGCCTACCACAATTTTATTCTATTTGTTTTTATTTAACAGCTGTTAATCAAATAAATCAATCAATTAATATAGCTTCATAAGAAATCAAAACATAAAAATATAAACAGTATAATTTTGACATATTTAAAACCCACAGCTGATATTCTTTTTATATTTGACTTATTATACCTTCATGTATCCTGCTATTTGATTAACATCGAAACTTTAGAAGTCCAAGGGATGGAGTCCTGAGGGATTAAAGAAACGGGAATAGGACAGAAACCTTCCCTGGGGTATATAGAACAACTTCCCCAAGTTTCATGGCGATCGGCTGGACGGTTTGGTAGCGCATAAAGGATAAGTCATATTTTTTTATTGTCTTTTAACATATTACAGTAATCGACAAAGTCAACAACATACATACATAACACATAATATACATAATCATAATATACATGTGAACACAATACAGAAATGAAGGACTATTTCTGCATTCAATTAAATCAGGTTTTATAATAAATACATAACAAAAATAAAACAAATAAACTGTATTAATAAATAAAAATTAACATTAGTTAAACAGGTTAAAGTGTCAGAATTTTAAATCATCTAAATTACTTCTTAAAAATTCATCAATTGAATAGAAAGATTTATTTTTTAACCAAGTTTCGAGAGTGTTTTTGAATTGTTTTATTGTAACATGTGATGCTTGTCCAGGTAATCTATTGAAAAACTGTACACTGAAAAACTTAAAGCTATTTCTGGTTAATGACAGTCTAGTGAAAGGAAGGTTGAGAGATTGACTGGTCCTTGTATTATGGGTATGAAAATCTGATCTTATCATGAGGTTATTTAAATTTTCTTTTGCATGAGACAGTAGTAAATGTACATACTTGGTACTGTCATTATTTGTAGAATTTTGAAATGTTCCCTACAGGATTCTATTTGTTTCAACCCTAAAATACATCTAACCGCCTTTTTTTGCCATTTTAACACACTCTGCTCCTACTGAACTGCCCCACAGGATGATACCATATTGCAGATGTGTATGAAAAAAAGCATAATATGAATAAAGTAATAATTCTTCACTGATATTATTTTTTAATTTACTTAGTAAAAAAATGACACGAGCTAATTTGTTACATATCGAGTTTGTTTGTTCGTTCCAGTTAAGTTTCGTATCAATTTGAATCCCTAATAGCTTAACATGATGATTTTCGTTTGTTCGAGCTTTAAGATCAAATATAATTTGTTCAGTTTTTGAGTGATTTATCTTTAACTGATTGCCTTCAAACCATGTTTCGGCAATTTTTTCAACAGTCTTAATTTTTTCAAAAAGGTTGTTCAATTTTGGATCTGATACGATAAAAGTAGTGTCATCCGCGTACAGTATTGTTTTACATGGCATATAATTTGATAAATCGTTAATATATGAGATAAATAGAAATGGACCCAAGACAGAACCTTGAGGTACTCCCATTTTGATTTTTAACAGTTCGGATCTGTTATCGTTGATCTGGACTAATTGAAGTCGATTGCTTAAATAAGAACGCAATAGGTTAAGAGAGGCCCCAGCAACACCATAGTGAGCTAGCTTTTTAATTAATATATCATGAGGTACCGTGTCAAATGCTTTACTCTAATCAATTAGAGTTGCACTTGAAAAAATTTTGTTATCAAAGTTATCATATAGGGTTGTAATTAAATGTTGAAGAGCTTTAATAGTACTTAGGTTTGAGCGAAATCCAAATTGATTTTCAGAAAGTAGTTTTTTTTTTTTTTCAAAATATAAATATATTTGTCTATGTAGGCAATACTCAAACAATTTAGAAAATATAGGTAGAAGAGATATTGGTCTGTAGTTGTTCGGATCCGATTTATTACCCTTTTTATAAATAGGGACAGTTACACTAATTTTTAGACAATCCGGGACCACACTCTCATTAACCATCTTGTTAAAAATACAATGTAGAGGTTGCACTATCAAGGGACCAATTTTCTTAACAACAAAGTTGGATAGACCATAATAATCTTCAGCCTTTGAGTTGCTTAGATTACTAATTGACTCCAATATATTACAATGTGAAATTTTGGTCCATTGAAATGTGGTACTGATTGCATTAGTAAGTTTTTTAAGGAAGTCTATCGGATGTTCTGCAGAATCACTCCTTAAATTTGTGCAATTAACATTCACAAAATGATTATTCAGAACATTTGGACTTATAGGAATCTTTTTCTCTTTGTTTTTGTCATTTATTTCATTTTTTATAATTGCCCAGGCTCCCTTACATTTATTTTTAGACTGCAATATGAAATTGTCATTAGCTTTGCACTTAGCTAACTTAATTTCATTTTTATATATTCTTCTTAGCTTTAAATAATTTTGCTTATCATAATTACTTAAATTGGATATATCTTTCATAATAAGTAGCATATTTCTTATTTTACCAAGATCTTCAGTGTACCATTTTACAGAGTGTTGGGGTTTGTTTTTAAAATTAATTTTTTGTTTTTTTGTTACCAATGGACAAGTAGATTTGTATAGATCTATACATGTTTTCAAAAATACATTAAGACACTTATCAGCAGGATCTGTGTGATTAAACAGTTCTGACCAGTTAATGATACTAAGGTTGGAGCATAAAGTGTCTAAAGATCTATCATTAAGAATGCGGAACTTGACATATTTGTCTAGGCTTTTAGAAAAAACATCAGGTATTTTTAACCAGAGTCCATCATGGTCAGATAACCCTAATTTTATACAATCTACTTCTACGATTCTCACGTCAAAGTTGGTAATTATATTATCAATACAGGCATTAAATCTTGTAGGTTTCTTATTCAGACAATAACAATCAAATGATTTTAATATACTTAGGAGGTCACAAACACCCTTTTTATTTTCCCTAATATCTATATTTATGTCAGAGGCAATAATAATTTTGTAGTTTTTATATTTGGACATAAAAGACAGCAGAGATTCAATCTGTTTGGTAAATATTTCCTCTTTAGAAGATGGTACTCTGTAGATGGATATTACTATAATGTTCAATGATTTAAAAAGAACTGCGGCTGACTCAAATACAGTTTCAATGCAAAACTTCCTAATGTTAATTATTGAATAGGGTATATCTAAATCTTTTTTAATATAAATTGAGGCACCACCTCTTATAGAATTTAATCGACAATAGCTAGCTGCTAGTTCATAACCGAAAGGTACAAAGAAGTCAATATTCCAGCTTTTCAACCAATGCTCATTAATACACAGAATCGTACAATTAATTTTTTCTAACCAAAATTGTAATTCATTTAATTTATTTTTTAATGACTGAATATTAATGTGCAATAGTAAAAAATCTTTGTTGTCACAAGATCGTAAATTTTTTAGTGAGTTAAATATTTCCGATCTAGATATTGGTTTTTTTATTTGGGACTCTGTGATGGTTGAGTTTTGACTAAAAAATCAGCATGACTTAAATTACTTAGGTCTAAATGATGAACGCTATCCTCAAGTTGGTATAGATCCTGGTTTTCACTTGAGATTACACTATTACTTGCTCTGCTTTTATCTTTCACTTCACTAGTACTCCTTGTAGCCTCTGCAAATGACAGCACCCCTGGTACAATTTGAGGTGATGGTGGAAGGTAATTTGTGCTGTCACTCTCTTCTACTGTTACTGCAGTTGATACTACGCCCTCACTGATAAGCTCCAAGTCACAGTCTGTGCTTTGATGTCGTGTGCTCATCTCTTCCTCAGGGTTGATAATGGTGGCTTCTGCAGGCTCTGGATGTGACCCAGCAGTAATTTTCATATGCTGAAGTTCAGAATGAATAGCAAGTTTCATACTTTGGATAAACTCTTGGAACGTTTTTCCATTTCTGTGTTGTCTTAAAGATAGTTCGTTGCAAGTAATGATGTCAACTGAAGCTCCAGTAGCCAAATGAAATTCAGTTATATTCTGTGCAAAGTGTTTGATGTGGATTTTGTCACGCATACAACCCATGGCAGAACAAATTAGTCTTTTTAATCCATTTTTCTTAAAATCTATGATTAAATCTTTGAAAGCTGCATCGTAATCATATTTACTTGGTTTTAGAAAATATTTGGGTTTCGTAACCAGTCCGTATACCATTGATCTGTTTTTGAATCTCTGTCGCGTCAAGTGTTGAGACAAAAAGTGTGAGGCTTGAGGCTTCCCAAAGTATTTCCTGAAGATAACTGCAACGCCTGAACTCATGTTTTTATTACTTGCTATATCCGCAGAAATACAATGAGCGAAAGCTGCATCTTGGTCAAGACCGTAACTATGTATTGCATTTTCCATATTTCCCTCTATAACATTCACTTGAGGGGGTTTAGAGTTATTAAGTTTTACCGTTGTGTGCAAGGCAAATGCAGAGCATAATTCTTTTTTTCCAAGTTTATTCATGTGCAATCCATGTTTGGTGAAATGATCCCTCGATAATAAGTTGTTAATAGGGACGAGTGAAAACTTTTTATTCTGCTCTACCCAGTTGCGAAGATTATTATTAAGGTCTGAAATTTTCTTATTATAAGTGGGTTGATTGTAAGGAAAGTCATGTCTGTATGGCACTGTAGTGATAATGACATTAGTATTATCTAGTTTGTCTGATAAGTTGTGTAGAAGACTCCTCAAACTACGTTCCTCCTTTCCAACACTGTTTGTGCCTCCGACGATTATAATTGCATCATTTTTACTGGGATGTAGGGTGTCTGATGCTTCCTCAACTTGTCTGTAGATGTATGACAGTGGGGCTCCAGGATAAACATTTCCACTTATTTTTGCTTCTGAGGATGGAATCATAGTTTGTAAGTGGGAAACACAGTCCTTAGCATGACTATCCCCGAATATAAAGATGTTTGACCCTCTAGAATACTTTTGCATTTTAGAACCACAGATAACGTCAGGGTTTTTAATTTTTTGTTTTGCTTGACCTGTTGATTTTGTTGTTTTGTGTTATTAAGACTTTCAGAGTTTGATGTAGTGTTTACTTTAGGATCAGCATCTTCAGTAAGGGAAATAAACCTGTTTTGACATTGTAGGAAGGTGTTACTCTTGACTGGTGTATAAGGTTGTACACCACTCTTAACTTTAATCCATGGATTACTCAATTGTATAAAAGAAGTTCTGGGTACTGTTGCTGTCTGCAAGGCTTCTTCAGTGGTATTAATGAGCCTGAGTGATGATTGGTTAGGTTGAAACATCATATCTTTTATTGTTGTTTTATTCAGACTTAGATATTTACCATTGTGTAAGAGTAGGGAAAGCTGGGCCCTTTTAGTCAAAACGTCACTTTCTTTTACTTCAGAGAAGTGTGTATCCAGCTGTAACTGCATGTCACACATTTCCCCTTTTAATATCTGTTGGACTAAGATATCGGTAAAGAGCACTAAGTAAACACCACAATCAACCGTATTGGGCTGCTGAGCCACGGGTGTTACTACTATTGGGAAGGACTTATTTATATCACAAATATAACTAGATATTTTATTTACTATTTTTTCAGCTTCGCTATAGTTGTATAAGCCTTTAGAATCCATATAGTAAAAGGTTTTACTGAAGTTGTTGTAGTACAGTAAGCTCCAGTGCGAGCCCCCAACTACTTCAATATTCTCTGCATCATTTATAGGTATGATTATATGATTGCTATTTTTTAAGCTAAGATCACTAATCAGCTCATCAGTTTCTTCCAAGCTTTTGATGGCCTGAGCGATTACAGGGTTTACTAACAGAGTATCATTCCCCACGACTTTACTAGACAGTAATTTATAGTAATTATGAATTGGGTCATCTGTCAGCCACTTTGATTCCAATATAGCAAGACATATAGATGTACGGTCATTTGTATTCATTTCGGAATTAACTTGTGCCTTTTTACTGAATTTATATTTACAGGTGTATTTACAGAAGCAGAAGCCTTTTTGCTAGACAAACTACTATGTTTAGGAGTTGCTATAATTTGTGAGGAATTATTCAATTTGTTTGGTGTATTTTTCAAACCAGGGGAAGGGGTGGTCGACTTAAAAGTGCTTGATTTCCTATTATTGTTCTTCTTTAAGTCACCTTCAAGTTCTTTAAGGGCTTGCAAAAAACTTTTATTTTCCATAATTTTGCCTTGACAGAATTGTTCTTTAGATTGATCAAAACTATGTAGATCATTTTTCTTACATTTAGACGTTTGCTGAGTACCAAAAAACAATACATGATAAATTTTATGGTTTTTCCTTTCCTCAACTTGAGTGATAGTTGCTGGCTAGGCAGAGTATCCACGTATTTTAGCAAACACATAATCGCCAATCCCGTAGTCAAAAACTGTTCCCTTATCCAAGGTCATTTTATTACTGAGTGTCAATAAAAATAGGTACCGGTAGGCAATGTTTTCTAAATTAAAATAAGTAAATTTATTTTGTTCACATTTATATTTTTTTAACACAAAAAAAGAACTATAGTAAAATAAAATATGTATTTAAGGAATAACAATTTGTCCAGATTCTATATACCCAGCTAAGCTATTGGAGCTTGCTGATAAGGATATGGATCAAGGTCACTGAGCCTCTGTTTCACTCACTGCAAGTAAAACCTATCAGTCTTGACTGGACAGTTGCATGAGTGGCAGTGTATTCCTTCTTCCTCAGTGCCAAGATGTATTTTGCAAATTAGAATGTTATAAATAATTGTTTGATTGAAATAAAAATTAAAGAAATAAGTTCACTGACATGACTGGACCTGAGTTGTTTCATGATCAATCATACTTGTGCAAATATTCAAAACAGTGTTATTTTAAGATTTAATGTTTCCAGGTGAGCACTTTGTCTTCAAGTATTATTTCCAATTAAAATCTTCTGACTTTGATAATTTTTGGTTTACTTTATATATTTACAATGTATTAAAATTTAGGTTATTTTCACCCTATATTTAACTCTATAAATAATACATTATATACACCACTAATTTCAAAATGTATATTCTCATTCAACAAAGCATTGCACAAACTCACTGTTCACAAAAATTCAAAAATAAATAAACATTTTATCACTTAATAAATTGTATTAAAAACTAGACTTGTCACAAGGCTGCTGATTAGGTAAACAACCTAACCTAATATCTCAATAATATATGATAGACAGACAAACAAACATACATTGGATTTTATATATATAGATTATATCAATGCTAATTTCATCAACAATACAGGTAACAAAGTAATACTTCTTTTCCAGTACAACCAAAGCAATGTTTTTATAATCTGCAAAACACTCATTTTTAGTGTAGTAATTTTTGTATAAATCTAATACAATTCGATAACATTAGAGGATCGAACAATCTAGTGTGGTCATGTTGCCACATAATAGCTAGGTTGCCATGTTTCTCATTAGCTTAGATGTAGTGATTAATAAATGTTAACAATCTCTATAGCATGTAAAAATGCTTAATAACAATAAAGGACTCTTATTCTTAATACGATCCTTATAGAACTTTTCAAGGATTTAAAGTTCAATTCAAGTACAGCTTCGTTATTGTATGAAAACCTGTTCAGTAGTCAATACTAAAAGCTTGCATGTTTTAATCTGGTACAATTCAAGCCTTTCCAACTAAATAAAATATAACTGATACAGTAGAACTCCGTAAATCCGAACTAATTGGGGACAGCCTGTTCAGATTTCTTAAAGTTCGGATTATCCGAAAATTACCGTAAATAATCATTCAAACTGTTCCTATAACTCTCAGAACCGTTCAACATGGTCGTTATGTTTACTGATAGATTATAACAACGTAGTGGGGCTAGGATGAGTCACTGAGTTGACCTTACATTGCTGCACCTGTCTGTCACCCTATCACTCACCCTTCCAATCTCAGACTGATGTTACAGAACACGGTACGTATCACAGGTGTAACCCTTGACGTCACATAGGCGAAGTGGATCAACAAATAAACACAAAAATAATTGTTCTAATTCTTTGGTTACAATTCTAGCAGATTGCTAGTGAATCGCTTGCCTTCTACTTAGCTTAACATTTCTATGTGATTGGTAGCTTTAGTTTAATCAAATCAGCTGGTTTTGCCAAAGCAATGTCAGTCTACTGCGCAGCCTCGCCGTGATATGTACTATCTGTTCTAGTTTTAGTTACCGTACTACTGATGCGATACATAGACAGAGCCCCATTGTTTGAGTTTAAATGCAAATCCACTGAACAGTTCATTGCAATTTTTATTCAGTGTATTCCTATTAAGTGTTCAATACTGTAGTTATCGTATTATTTTAGCCTTACAGTAGGCCATTTTATCGAATTCGGTGTTAGGTTTGTTATTTATCTAATTTTACTCTGAAATGTAATTTGGTTTTTGACAGGCCTATGTAACTGGTCTTACGTTGGAGTGTGGTACAACGAGAGTTAATTAATCCTACACTATTCAACTTTCAAGTTATACTTCACACTGTATAATAAAAATGGTTTCAAGTTCTTCGTCTTCAATATTTTATTTCCACTTTCCGTCGGTTTGGATTTGCAGAAAGTTCGGATTGATAGGGTTCAAATTAGCGGGTTTTTACTGTACTAAGCTAAACCTGTAAGATGAGAGAGACTAACTGGCCTTAAGCATAATGAATATTTAGGTTTATACCTGAGGTACAAATATTGTAGATTTATCAAAAGAAAAATTAGGAATATTAAAAATTGGAAATGAGAAAATGTATACAACAAACACTGTGAACAGCAGAGTAATACCCTTGATTATATTATTACTTACAAATGGATATCTCATCTAATAGGAATATTTGTGCCTGTAATTTTGTTAGTTAGTGAGGCCCGCAACCACAGCTGGTTTAAACTCCATTACACTTACATGGAACTACACTAGCACTCCACAATGAACCATAAAAACAGCTGATATATAATTTGAGACACAACATTTACTATTCGATAAGAAATCTATCTGTGTGCTTACATAATCAATGTAATACACAAATTGTTGACAGATACCTACGGTGTAGGATATCTGCCTTAAAAATAATGCTCTACAATTTATGGTTTGGGGAACATAAAAAAAAAAAAAAAAAAAAAAAAACTGTCTATACTAAAAGTCATTGAGTGCTGGAACATAATTTAGAAAGTTCACTATTTAAATAATGTGTTATTTAAGTAAACAAATTTCTACTGTTTAGGTTGGATTTCTTTTATTTTATTAAATCTACGATTTTTTTAGGCATATTCAACAAATACATTACAAAATTGATAGTTTGATACTCAATACTTCCACGGTTCTTACACTGCAACACTGACCATGGTAACTTGACATGGCAAAATTATGGTCTGTTGCAGGCTGTGTAATGTGCATGATTCAGCCCGGAGCACATCAACAAAATAACTGTGTCAAAGTGATTACAGTTAAAAATCACAAATTTTTTTACATTAAGTTACTGAACATTGTAAGTACCCTACTGTCCATACTTTAATAACCACATTCTATGACTCTATACAAATTCAGAACATATATTGTTACAGTAATATATAGCTTGTTTTTTTTAGTTTTGCTCAACTTTTAATAGTTAACTAGGGGACACCCCTGCACGCTTCGCATGCCAACCCCGACGCTCTCTGCGCTCGATACACCTCGGCCTTCGGCCTCGGCATGTGACTTTTGACTACAAATAATAATAGATTAACTGCGTCATAAAAACATAAAACATGTTATAAAAAGTATACTGCAAAACAAATAATTATTTATTTTCACGTTTCACCACATGTTTTAATTACCGAGGAAAAAAGGTTAACACCAAATACAGATCACCTGATCAAGTAAAAGTAGTGTGTGCTACACTCTCAAGGTGAAATGTAGAACTACAATAAATCGAAACATATACAGTACTGTTGTTGTGAGAACTTCAATCTGCTTATGGCATGTGAAACTACATTAAACCACACAGTCCTATGTTTTTTGTAAACAATTCAGATTCTCCATTTGAATATCATGGGATCTTTAGGAGCCCGTGAGGCGAGACCCTGTGTACGGATCTGCATCAAACTTCACAGAAACCATCTCGGGAGTATACAGGACAACATCCTAAAGTATCATGGCGATCGGTTGGATGGTTTGGCAGCGCATAAACTTCAAACATATATATATATACAAACATCCTATTTTATAAATATAGATGAAGAAAATACACTAGAATTTCATTATAAAAAGAATTATTTTTTATGTTTACCATTTCTTACACTTTGATATTTTGATACTTTGACACTCCTGTTGTTCACAGTGTCAAACTGTTGAGTTAAACTGTATATCTAAAGGTCAAGAATCTTTTGTTTCTTTTTATGTATAATTATACATTGTAATAAATTCATAAGTGATCTGGTATATTACAGAAATTATTCCAACACATTCTGCACATGTTGTAACTCCCATACTGAATACAATACTATGGTAAAACAAAAAAATTGTTAAAAAAAGACATTGTAAATTAGAGAATACTGGGTAGCCCAGTAGTTTGTTAATTCTTAAGTTCAAAATTGCCTAAAAAGCTGTCTCATGGACATATAAATTGAAGTAAAAATTGTCACTGAAATCAGTAAATTAATTTCCTTGTGAAAAAGTAAACAATATTCGTACAAAATCACACCTATCAGTTTTTGGGCAGTTTGCAATTTTCTTCCCAAAACACGCATGACAGTTTTAATTAGTGCAAAACCTTCTTCATGCTTGAATAACATCACTCAAATTCAACAGTTTCATTCAATATGATAAAAGAGAAAAAGCACATCAATGATGAATGTTGCTGCAACAGAAAATGGGACAAGACTTGATTTGGTTTCTCTATTGTACAAATATGAAAAAATGCAAAATTTACATAATTTTGACCACTAACTAAATTTTTATTTAATTTGTATGAGGTGTACAAATTTATAATCCTTCCAAACAAAACATAGACCTTTACAGTACCATACCCCAGGGGAAAGAACAAAAGGTTTTGAATTCCAATACAATTTTACTTGAAACAACTTAAGCCAAGAGACTCAGGTTGAAGAGTTTTTTGAAGCTGTGTTTGAACAACTTAGATTCTACAAGTCTCTCTACAGCCTGAAGAAGTCAATACGCTGAAAATTTGTGTCCCATGGCTTTTGAATTTTACAGTGATAGAATTAATAGCTCAGATATTAGCGCCGTATATGTATGAATATGTGGGTGGGCCATTACCACTGTAGTATGTGGTTGAGTGGGTAGACCATTACCGCTGTACATGTACGAGTGTGCAATCCATTTTTAGCGGAGACCATTCCGATTGTTTAGTGCTACTTTCCAAAGCCTTTACTGAACCAAGATAAGAAATGTTTCTTGTGTTTGTGCTAGAAAACTTAATTTTTCAGGTACGTGTTAACTGAAACCCTATAACTCCTTTCATATAAATATATAACTGGTCTATAAATAATTTCTATACCAGGTATACAATTACTTTTACACCTGGTCTACAATTTTCCATAACCTAAAATTTAAAGTTGTTTGTAATCATATAACAGAGTAACAAGGATTCTCTAAAACTTGGATGTTTGTGCTGGTATCAATATTTAATGAATGTCGCTCTTTGATAGATAGGTTTTATCTCCAGTAAATTCGCCAACAGTCAGTCCCATCAGAGTGAAGGGATATATATTGCAGTTGTCTGGAAAGGCTTATGGTCAGTGAAACATATTAAATCATGCACAAGGATCATCATGCTATGAAGCTGTGTGGCATTGAATATGATACATGAATCCTAGTGTCTGCTTAGAAGGAAACTAAGTAATAAACTAAATAATATGTGGCAAATTATTTTCAAACTAGCCAAATTGTCTCTCTACAGAAAATAGAAAAATCACTTAACTTGTCAAATCATGAATACTTGTATACCTTATGAATGTATTCTCTCTAAGACAGTGGTTCAAATGTTAAATAAATCACCTATCAATTAATTGACACATTTACAGTTAGAGTTATTGACAAAAATGAAAAATTAGATGCCTTCCTAACTCTTCTAAACTTTACTGTCTCTCTCATAAAACTTTTAATTTTATTTTAGGTCACTGACTAAACACTGTACTGTGTTGTATATACAATAAAGCTTTGCAAATCTGAACTAATTGGGACCTCAGTTGGTTTGGATTTGGAATTACTGGATAACAATTAAGTATCAAATTTAAGTATTAATTAAAACTGTCAGTATGTAGTAGTATAAATTAGGCTATTGGGTTGTTTGTAACTATCATTCAAGATCTACAGGAACAAGAACGTTGAGCATGATCATTGCGAACGATACAGTATGTAGTTCAGAATGACAGTGGATTTACAAGGACATAGTAATAGCAGTTTATTAGCAAACTCTGGTGACACATTGACATTACAATAGGAATACAAAGATGTATTTAAATTAATGAAGTTTTACCCTTAAAATTTAGTGTTATTCTTAGTTTGGTTATGTTAGGCTGGGATTAAGCAAAATGTTTGGTTTGGATAGTTATGGTTTTGATTAACAGGCTTCTATTATATAAAGAGGGGACATCCAAACACACTTTGTGTGCCAAAGCTTATGTTAACTCAAGCTTTGGTAATGGTCGGTAGTGTCTCACTCCATGACACTTCGGCCTTGGTCAGCATTGAGACTAGGTCAACTATACATCTTAACCAATAAAAGTGACAGAACTAATATTAAATTTTGCTTTTGTTTATCAACTGCCTTTTGTTAAAATGTAATGTTTAACTATTTTCAATTTTATTCTTATGGGATGAAAGGGTTTTTTTTTTGGGATTGTTTCTACCATTTGAAATGGAATTTTGAGAAACCATTTCTTAGTACGTCTCTATTATACAAAATAGTGTTCCCTAAAAATTTAAAGTCATTCAGGCATATAGTTTTAGAGATATCCTGATAAGTAAGTCTGTCAATCACTAAGTGGTATTTTGCTTATATGTAGAAATTAAATAAGGATTTACTTTCAAAGCAAAATTATATAGTAGAACTTTTAATTCAAAATAATTTTACCTCAGTACTTTAAAACTATAAATCTGATCATTCACATTACGCCTTTCCTATTTTTTCTGTGCCTATATTAACTTTTTTCTTCGTCTTACTTGAATTCTCCTTCCTTTTACTCC
This sequence comes from Stictocephala bisonia, assembly GCA_035578905.1. Classification (NCBI taxonomy): domain Eukaryota; kingdom Metazoa; phylum Arthropoda; class Insecta; order Hemiptera; family Membracidae; genus Stictocephala; species Stictocephala bisonia. The sequence goes on along the minus strand of JAQJVL010000416.1, from coordinate 190,693 downwards.
ACTATATTTTTTTTATAACCCCTATTTTTTTATTTAAAAACATCACTTAGTTCTTATATTTCCTCTTACAAAAATGTTGCTGTCACACTGTGCTAACTACATCATTAAGAAGCTATATTTTCCTGAACTATGTTTCTTCAACTACACTAAAATGTGTTGTCTGATTTTTCGATTTTTTTCTTTTAACATCCTGTTCATAACTCACAATCGTTATCTTGGTAAAATGACCAACATAGAGAGCTCACTTGCTGTGATAGGTCTCCATCTCACACTAGGCTTTCACATTTGCATTCTCTAGACATTTTCATTGTCTAGACTTTCATATTCAAAATGTAATCAACTAAATAAATCAGATATTTTTGGGTTATATTACTTTCAGTCAAACTCATGTGCACATACAAAAATTTACAAATATTAACAAAAAATGGAGGCTGTTTTTTCATACAAGTGATCTTAGCTTTGATGTATTTTATACAATACCTTCTCTAATTGGAAACATGCATAATTTTAAAAATAACATTTCAAGAAAACATAAAAATAAAAAAAACTGAAATGAGTAAAATAATACAGCTTGCAAAAAAACTACATTCAAAATTGACAATATCCAATGTCAATAAGTCTACTTGCCTTGTAACATATCCTCTAGTAAGCACAACAAAACGCTAACAAATTAATGACACCTCTCTACTAAAAGTGACAATGGATGACAACCCTTTAAGGAATGAGGTCTTGGAACATCATGATTCATGAGATTACTGTTCTAGTAGGGGTGTAGTATTTACAGCAATATTTGACATTAAGAAGTAGAAAATAATGCTTAGTGTCAATAGCAATATTTATGAACATGATTTATAATAACTCCTCCAAACAGAGTTTATGAACATGGAGGAAATTTGCTACTTCTTGCATTTTAAAATTATTGCTTTCTATGGAAGGTTGAGAAGTCATATATTCAATATTGTAATGAGGTTTTTAAGAATTTTAAATCTCAAACATGGGGGTTTTTCAACTTGACCATTTTAATTAAGCTAAAACTTGATAAAACTATGAGCGGTTTTTTCCCCCTTAAGCCACAGATAAAATTGACCCCTTAACAATTTCAAAACACAGAAATAATTGTAGTTCGTTATATACAGAAATAGATTGTACTAGCTGAAGTACTGTCCCAGACAGTGGTACAAAAGTAGTGGTCTTAAGATTGTGTTGACCTATACCACCATACGTGAATGGGAGGGTAGGTGGGACAATAACAACTCTTTCAAAATTTGGCTGATTGGGATCCAACTTACAAATTTTAGCTTATGAAGCTGGGCTTTAACCAACTACGCTATTGACCAATTGATGATGTTCCAAAACGTCAAAACTACTTAAATGTACTTGTTATACTCCTGAAAGGGTTAAATGTGTACAACATGATTCTATCACATTTGCATGCAATATATTACATAAAATCCATCATAGCTTAACATTTAATTACTCATTCATATTAAAAATGTACCCTATATTTGATAAATTAACCTGGTGACAATACACGAGTGGCTCTCCACAATTATAGCATTGATATATGGCATTTCCCCATAGTCATGTAAGAATCTGAAATAAGTTATTTTTTATATTAACAAATATTAAAATGTTTATGAAGTGATTTGACTTTTACTTACGGAAGAAAATACCTGATCATATCATACAACTGGCTGTGGTTAGTTATATTGGTAATAAAGTAGTTATAACAGTGGTAACTATTTAAGAATGTTAAAAAAATAATGAATTCTTAAATAAAACAAATTCTGTGTATAAAAATATGAGAGAAACAGTTATTTTGTTGCAAATGATATAGAAAGGATTTAGTGGCAAACACATAATTTTTTGAAAACATTTTTAAAGGCCTAAAGCTTTCATAATTGCACAGTAATGGAAGTGTTGAAACATGATGTCTGAATAAGCGACTCCTAAACTCCTACACCTTTAGTTTATAGTCTCATAAAACAACATAAGAATCAATATTGCATGTTACTACTATACAAGTGTATAATCTTAATATGGGATGTGTTCAATAATATGAAACATAGAACTTACTGTGTTGCGGCTCGGCCAGCTGCACGAGGGCCTCAAGCACATTGAGACTTTCCACTGTGAGGGTCAGATCGTTGGGCGAGGCGACTCGTTGGGCCTGCTCGCTATGCAGGAACTGCAGCACCTTGGGGGCAAGAGCGTGGATATAGCCGGCAGCCACACTAGCATCCGTATGGTTCAAAATACTTTTAAATGTCTGCATACATTTGATCTGAACCTGAAGGAAAAAACATGTATTATTAGTCACTATCTAAGCAATTGGTACATATATATTTAGACTAAAATTTATCTTCCAGACTAGGATAGGATGAAAATGTATAGAAAAGAAGGAGAAATTTCAATGATTTTCTTTAAAAAAACTCTCTTAAAAGCGTTTTGAAAGAATAGCGTAAAGGAAAATACTTGTGAAAACTCAAATAGTGGGTCCACAACAAAAGTCGAGGCAAATAAAGGACATGTCTTATTTAGATTTGGTTGGCGACATAAGTAAGGTTGTATTCATCAGTCAAATCAGTATAAAGGTGGCAGTTTTCATAGTCTCTACTTTATATAGTTATATAACACCAATACATTAATAAAATAGTACCTGAATATTTCCACTTTGAGCACACTGGGTCATAAGGTTGATGCAGGGGTATTTGAGGTTAGGAGCCAAGACAACTTCCGGTGGAGCGTGTAGCACGAAGACTGATACTGCCATCAACATGGTAACCTCGTCCAGCTTGGTTTCTTCACATCCTGTTAACGATCAGCATTTATTGTACATACTCTAATTAGATGGCAAATATTTTGTACCCTGGATAAATATTTCAAATTTAATATGATTAAGTTACTTTATAGAATTCCTACAGTTGTCAATCAATCAATAAATGAAAGGTGAAAACAATACTGGAAGTGCATGTCTTGCACATTGCTGTCCAAGTCACTGCCACCAATCAGTTCTTAATGCTAATCCTTAATCCTTTCTTAAAATATTCTGAAAGTGGAAATATGATGTGCACTTCAAATAATCATGTCGAATTGCTCATTCTGATGAGTGCATAATATGGTTTTCACAATGCTTACAAATCAATACAAAGAACAGAGTTATTGCTGCATTGAAATTTCATCATTTTTTGTATGAGGTGGACAATTCATTCAACCGAATAGTGACCCAAGGATGACTTACGGACCCATAAATAAATTCCAAAGACAGGAATACGACGAGGAAAGGAAATGTTAAGCTAAGCAAACAACAAATAAAGTAAGAGTTATGAAATTCGCTGAAACTGTCTTTTGGGATTAAAAAGAGTATTGTTTATGCTCTACAGGTTGAGCTGAAATATTCATATTCATGCTTGATATTTGGTAATAATGCTACCAAAAATTAATAACATCCAATATGGCATAAACAAAAATGTAGTTATGAAAAACTAAAGTTAATAAAAATTATAACAAACAACATTTTAAGAAACAAGCTTTATGTTTAGTCATTTAAGGACAAAGCAGCAATATACTGTCTTTCATGTCACTTCAGAAAAAGATGACAGTGGTAGTTCACCGCCAATCACAGAACATGACAGTGGTAGTTCACCGCCAATCACAGAACATGACAGTGGTAGTTCACCGCCAATCACAGAACATGACAGTGGCAGTTCACCATCAATCACAGAACATGACAGTGGCAGTTCACCGCCAATCACAGAACATGACAGTGGCAGTTCACCGCCAATCACAGAACATGACAGTGGCAGTTCACCGCCAATCACAGAACATGACAGTGGCAGCTCACCATCAATCACAGAACATGACAGTGGAGTTCACCGCTAATCACAGAACATGACAGTGGTAGTTCACCACCAATCACAGAACATGACAGTGGTGGTTCACCGCCAATCACAGAACATGACAGTGGTGGTTCACCGCCAATCACAGAACATGACAGTGGTAGTTCACCGCCAATCACAGAACATGACAGTGGTGGTTCACCGCCAATCACAGAACATGACAGTGGTAGTTCACCGCCAATCACAGAACATGACAGTGGCAGTTCACCGCCAATCACAGAACATGACAGTGGCAGTTCACCATCAATCACAGAACATGACAGTGGAGTTCACCGCTAATCACAGAACATGACAGTGGTAGTTCACCACCAATCACTGAAACATGCAGACTGCACCGCATTGTCTGCATGTTTCAGAACCATTGTTTAGTGAGTGGACTCTTATTTCACAGTGTAAATAGAGGATGTAAATAAAAAAAACAAGCATTTTATTAGTACTTATTTTACTTAGTTTTGTATAAATAGGGAAATAAAATTATGTTCAAAATTATTTTGTATGCTCAATTGCCCTTGGTTTGAATTTTTTGTTGCTACAACACTATTACTAAAAACCTGATATTATGAGAAGCAAAAAATGTAATTTTTAATTGTATACTGATAAAAAGAAGAAGAAATGTAGAATTCAGATATGTAAGTAGAAATATGTTTAATGGTTTAAATCTATGAATTTTTAAAAGTACCAAAAACTGCCAGCATTCTTCAAATGGCTTCTGTATTTAGGACCAGCTCTCAAAGTGTTAAGTTTAAATTTGCTGGATTCAGTTATAGATAACAAACTTTACTATAACTGTTTTTGGCCTTTGATGTTTATGAGGCTATTCTGCACTATAACTTCAGTAAGCTTGGTTGATGACAATTATCACAATTTTAGCACAACCATAATTACCTGTTTTTGTAAAGTCAATGACTTTGGCAAGTGCACTCTGGAGGAGTGTATTCCACTGGGCCATGGATCGGGGGTCTCGGGAGTGTGGATGACAGTTTAGTAGTCGCAGACAATGCAGTGATGCCTGGACCGTGGGACTGGTGGCTACCGCTGTGGCACTGTCTGGTCTCTTGATACCACACTCTTTCAAAACGGCAGTGGTAAGGTACAACAGAGTGGGCAGGATAGAGACAGCACCTATCACAAAAGTACAACACCATCTTTCAAAATGAAAAGTGTATTCTTGTTTTACTATAAAAACAATTAACCGTCTGAAGGTAAAGCATAACATGCTGGCTAGTATGTAGATTGTCACTCCTCTGTGTAATATTGTGTAATATTTGTATGTTATTGCATATAAATAATGTTCTTTTGTAAAATATGTTGTTTTTTGTAACTAAAAATAGTAATTTTATCAACATTTAATGGTTTAATATTGGAACAGATCGCATAAGATGTAATTAATGAAACAAACACTTGATCAGGGCTGGATAATAATGTGCAATAATAAATACAGACTCCCCTTCTTAACTATGCCATTGATATCTCGGAATTAATATGATTGCATGAAACTTTAAATGAGGAATCGTATTGGAAAATAGTGGCCAACAGTAATTGATAAACATTTAAAAAAGGAGCTATGGCATATAGCAATTTGGGAAATAGTGTGTTTGACCTACACAAAATGGTGCTTAAACATTAACAGAACACAGTATTCATCAAACTTCTGTTTGATATAGCTTCTAAACAAGACTAAACATTTTTGTCAAGAATAAAAAAAATAATCTTTAAATTATTTATACTATAAAAACTGCAACAAATTTAGCATTTGAAAGTTTTAAAATTGGCTGTTATACTGAAAAATGGGCCTTACATTTGAAAGAACTTAATTCATACTTTAATGATCATTTAATAGTAGGTGTAGGCCCTCATTTAAAATTTCAGTATATCAAGTTGGTTCTGAGGTACCCGTGGTTTTTAAATTTGTTAATGATGGAATATCAGATGAGGAAGACACAGATTGTTGGACATTTGCCATCATTACGTGAAAAATACCAATCATATCGTTTTGATTTGGTAAAACCCAAATCTTTTTCAAGTCCTAAAAACTAAATTACATCTAAACAAAGATGTTATGAAACTACATTCTTAAACTAATAAACTTATCTACATTAATAATTATCTACATTTTAACCTAGATCCTAGAATTGAGTACAACAAAATGAACTTGTACTAAACATAAAAAATGTTAACTGGGTGAAATTAATATAACCAATTAGGCACTGCCAAGATCACGATATCAACGAAAAATATTAAAATACAATTAAATTAATATTCCAATCAAGACTGAAATGAGATTACATTAAATAAGCATAAATAAATATATGGACCTCATTACTATACCTGATTATTTTAAATTAATAGTGTTTTTCACATTATTGAAAACACTTTATGAATGATTGTATACATTTTTTTTATGTTTTAATCAATTTTACATTACAGTTCTAGGGGAAACCCCTGCATGCTTCGCGTACCAACCACGTCATTCACTGCACTCCAAAGGGAAGCCTGGCCTGTGGCCTCGCCTGGGGACCCAACCTTTAGCTCCTTTGTGGATCTCGGCCTGCGGCCTTGTCAGTTTCTTACTATAATAATCCCTATTCATTTAAAATCTATTCAGAAATTCCATAACTCCATGAAAAACTAAAAAGAAACATGAAATACACATAGCAAACCTCTAGTAGCCTACTTATTATGTACATAAACAACTTTTTTTGGACAAAAAACTCAAATTACACTTTAAAAATATATATCTATATATATATAACCTTTTCAAAATTTTCCATTTCATTTAGCAGCTGGCGGTTTATTAAAAACAACATTCCATCATATGTTAAAATGTCATAAACGTCATTATTTACATTTGAGTAGCTGTTAATTTTTTACTAATTTAAACCTCTCCATGTTATCCTCTTGGCCGGAAAAGTACTTTACGGACTTCTTATCTATTCAGGGTATACATATTGAACAATGAAGCCCTTAATGCAAATCTACAAATAGGGGCAAATTTGTTGACATCTCAATCGTTAAAATTCGTCAAAAATAAGGGAGGAATTTTTTTAACAAAAAAACGTCTTCAAGTATCATATATATAAAGATAAAGTTAAATAATACTTTTGGCATTAAAAACATTCAGATAAAAAAATTAGTTCTTTGACATTTAAATATCTGTTTCCTGTAAAGTAAGCATGACTGTTGTAAGTGTGCTTACCTTGTGGAGAGCAGAGATTTGGCAGTTGTTCTAGTGTAGCCAGCGCACTGGCCACCAGAGTGCCAGTGGTGTCAGGGTAGTGGGGATGGCCCTGGCAAGGGGGCGGGGAGGGGCTCAACGCAGGCAGCTGACTCACTAACACACACAAGCACACCTCGAGCACAGCAAACACCAATGACGTCTCTGTTGGAAGCTCACCACTCTCCCCTCCTTCCCCCAACAATGCCACCTCACCTTGCCCCAGGGCCTCCTGGTTAGCAGGAACCATCTCTGTAAATCAGTATTCATTTAACAGAACCTTTATAGTTTAACACTCGATACTTCGACAGTCCTCGTATACTTTTACAGAGCAATGTGGTAGCAAAATTATTGTCTGTGGCAAGTTGTGCGCAGTTCAGCCTGACACAGTTAATAAAAAAGAAGTGTCATAGTGAGTAACAGTTAAGAATTATCATTTTCAGACATAAGTTACAGTGCCTTGAAAGTACTGTATTGTCCCTGGATTGTTACTGGCAACTGTGATTTCTAGAATATAGGGTATATGTAAGCCATCTGATAGTGTGTGTCATCTGTAAATGAAAATATTGCCTTAGCCCAAATAATAAGAATATTTTAGTCAAACATTGATCACAACTTTCTAGCAAATCTGTTATAACTTTATCTTTTCCACCTGGAACTTGTTCAACACCTCAATTTTTCTGTTAGACTACTATGGAAGGGGGACAGAACACTCAGAATAATAAAAAACTTACTTACCACTTAATTCATACTGGACCAATTTTGTCATAAACTGTGCAAGTAACTAAAATTGTTTTTATTTACATCAATTTCTTCATAGTTAAAGCCTCCTGAGCTGATATATATATGACAAATAACAAGGTTAACGTACCTTTGTCATCTTCAGATACAAAATCCCATTTATTGGACTACCGGTTTCAGAGCAAAAACTCCATGGCCACATCCACTGTACGTTGTCAAACACTGAATGTGACTGTTTTAAGTTATTGACAACGTACAGTGGATGTGACCACAGAGTTTTTGCTCTGAAACCGCTAGTCCAATAAATAGGATTTTGTAGCTGAAGACGACGAAGGTACGTTAACATTATTATTTAACATACATAAATTTCATTACATACATGATAAAAGGAGAAAACAGAAACATGATCGTTGGAAGACAGTTTAATTTTTTGTTGCCATAGTTGAGTAATGAACTATAACTAGGTAGCTAACTTAGGACTCTGTGTAGGTTAATTTCTACTTAAAATACTTTAGACTGGAATAAACACAAATGTTTGATAAGTTTGAAATCAACAGTGATTGTATGCACATAGATGATAACCAATAAACTATCATTACCTCGTAAAGTCTTTTTCTTGATCTTCTCTAAGTAATCCTGTGCTGCATTTACAACTTGTTTCAAAACTTCTAACACAAGTTGCTGTGTCTCAACACTTTCTGTAGTCATTAGTAATTGTCTGAAAACACAAATGTGTTGACATTTCAATGTATTCATTAAACTTTATGAATACATGAGTTTATAAAGCATCGGCAAATAAAACTGTACCAATGATAGATTGCTGACTAAAGATATTTTGTTAAAAATTAAAAGGAATAGAATAATTTATTTCAATAATGGTACATTTTTTTTATCCCTGCTACATAAAAAATTACTTGTCAGCAAGATCTTTATATTAAATACAATCAGTACTGAAGCAAATAATTTAAATGCATAAACTAAGCGTATAATGTTTCTATCAACTAAATTGTATGATGATTTATTTCTTTATAATTTGATTTAAAAACTTTACAAAAATAGTATAATATATTTTAGCACTTGTAAACATATAAAATGATTCCTAGGTCATGAGCAAAACTATTTGGCCGAATTTAAATTAATTGGCATCACAGTGTGCAATAACAGCTAGAACCCAAGAGCAATGTTTTTGATTGGGATCGATATTAATATTTTAGTAAATCAAGCTTAGCCTATTAATTTATGTTAGCAGCAAATCATACAAATTATGGCCTATACCATTCCTGAAAACTATATAACTGTACTATCATTTTGATAAAACAATGTTCTGTTCTTCCTTACATATAACTAATTTAAAAGATTTAATTGAGGCGGTACATTAAAAAACAATGCCTTCTTTCAGGGTAAAGAATTACCAACTGACAGAATTCCTCTGCAGCTTTTAGTTTTCCCCCTACTAACCAGATTTACAAAATAACATTATAAGGGAGAAAGGAGCTCAGCTAATTTATCTTAAAGGTCAGTTCCACTAACACAGCACACAGGTGAACAAATGAAGACACAATACACAGCACAAATGTTCAATGCTACAACATCTTCATCAGACGATGAGAGAGACTCCTCCCTTGGTGGACTTGACCTTAAGTATGCTGATGTCCTGTCTCACTATTACATTAAACACAGGTTTAGTGGCTATAAACTAATCTGAAATTACTTAAGATAACAAACAATTAAACAACATTGTCTTAATAAGAAATGCTTTTTAGGCCTGCAAGAACTAACATTTATTCATAGTATTTATGGTTTTTTATATAAAACAGAATAGTTACGTTTCTCTCTGAATTTGATTTTAAGAGATGTAGACGTAGCACTGGCTTGACCTATGCATTAAAAATGACTTAAATAATTTAGCATCAACCCTTGATGAGATGGTATCTGATATGCTAGGTTAAATAAAAATTAATACTCATGCAGATAATAAAGGGTGTCTCAATCAGAACGACGAATTTAAATCTTAAATAAAAGTGTATTACTTTACTAAATTAATAAAGTACTGGTAACATATACATCTTGAAATACATGAGTTCCAATTACGTATGACAGACAAGTCTGATAAATGCCCACCTGTAGCATGATGGCAGACTCTCTTTTTAGACATTTTTCTATCACTTGTACACAAACTTGAGGCTGGATTTCCTAAATAATACAGGCAATTTCCCCCTTGAGGTCTTGAATGGTCTGTGGACCATTAGCATAGACAGGCGACTTTAAATATCCCTAAAGAAAATAGTCACAAGGACTTAAGTCACATGATCTTGCCGGACAGTTTTGATAGCGCAGAGCTAACACACTGTTTTGGCAAAACATTCACCGTACTTGTAGTGCACTTTAACAATAACCATACGTTGAACTATCTTGTAGTGATCCATGACTGGGAATGGGAGTTAATACTGATAACATCACTAGGTATTTTGGAATTCCTAACCAAACACAGACAAGATAACAAGGTATTCAACCGGCGTTCTTATTGAGACACCCTATAGTTTTAAAAGTGGATCTTATTTTAATTTTTGTTCAAGCTTCTTTAACGTAAGCAAATAGGAGGTTCTACAGTCTTAGTTAACCATCAATAAATGTTAAAAAAACATAGCTGGGGGTAAAAAGTTTGCAATAAAATACTATTTTATATTTCAACCATTAAAATAATGATACATTTGTTTTATTTTTGTTTTTACGGTTCCTAACTATAATAACATTCTGCAATTCTCTATTTATATTTCATGAAATGCAGCTTTAGGTATTCAAAACAATATTATTTTTAAATTTAACTTCACTTGCAAGTTTATATGGCCTGCAGGCATGTGCGTGCACTTTATTAGAACCCATACAGTACAGTGGTAGTGACACACCCACCATCCCCTTCACATACATTGGTAGTGAGTGAAGGGAATACCCAGTAACACTGTATGTGTATGGTTGGGCAGTGGGTCAGTACCTTTATGGGTAGGCGGTGGGTCAGTACCACTGTGCGTGTATGGGTGGGTGGATCAATGCTAAGGTAAGTGTATGGGGTGGGTGGGTGGTTCAATATCATAAGTGTATGGTGAGGGTCAATATCACTGTACATGTATTGGATAGGTGGGTGGGTCTGTACAATTGAACGTGTGTGGGTGGGTGGGTCAGTACCACTGAACATGTATGGGTGGGCAGGTGGATCAGTACCACAGAATGTGTATGGGTGTGCGGGTAGGTCAATACCAATGAACTTGTATGGGCTCAGTTGGCGATTCAAGCCTTGTAACTTGCCCTCTGCATTCTGAAGCCTTTGTTACTGAGCCACAACGCCAGCAAGGATCAGTACTTATATTTCACCAAAAAATAAATTTATATATATATATATATATAAAGTATATATTTACCTGTGCAAAACATTGCAAAGCTCAATTGCCAATGGTTTATTTTCCATTAACATTGCACGAGGTTCTGTGCCTTCAAACAGTGTGTAAAGGGCTTTTAGGCAAATTACCATATTTTGAGATGGTTCAGACATGCGTGGACTGCACAATGCCTCCATGCAAATACCTGAAATTGCAAAATTAATAACAGTTAAATTGTACCATTACAGTGCAGCCATATTCTTCTACACTACAGCAATTTGACCTATCAAAGTTTCAATATAATCTGACAAGGAGATTTTAATGGGGGAAGTTTTAAATTCAATTCTTCGGTAAAAAGCATGAGAAATCAGGCTCTTTTATTCTTCTTTACAAGATTAAAAAGAACATTTTTTCCTCTGATGGTAGTGTATAGATGTATACAATATGTATACCTGCAGCACATTAATGTTAAATTGAATGTACATAAATCATGGCGTCCTGACATGCCTAAAACATAGGCGTGCATCTTTTATCGCAAGGTGTGACACAATAAAAAAACTAATGTGAAGTGTACTGTTCAACGAGAAACCAATATAAAAACTACAAAAGCCTATTCTGGAATATATTTAGATATTCATAATGAACTTACCAAATAGAAGATGAAACCGATTACTAGGACTTTCATTGTCATTTTCAATATGGAAGTTGTTAGCATTGAGCCAGAGAGCAGCAGCGTGAAGTAGCGGAGGCCACATAACAGCATAATGCTGACGGCAGCTTTCCATGGTGTCTGTGGTGTAGAAGGCTCCTCCATCATGAGGCAACTGGCTTGCAAATTCTGAAATGGAAACAATATTAATTGTAGCATGATATATGACCCAACAACTCTTCACCAAACCATGTGACAGTATTCTATCTACTTAATATAATCTAATATGCCAAATAATACAGAGTTGGAGCTGTTTAGTCATAGATGATTCACTACATAGATCTACTCAAGCTATGATTTAAGAGTGGTCAATTGGTTGGAGATTTCCAAAGCTTCAAGTGTTTAATGAAACAAACACAACGTTTCTACAGGTATAAAACTCCTGTCGTCTTCAGGGGTTATTTTCTACCTTAGACTTTATTTAAAACAATTTTTTGAACTTAATTAATCCAAATCCATGTAAGAAAACCCTTCAACAACTATGTGCTTATAAATTACAATGGACTCTTTAGAAAGTCCCACTATTTATAAAATATCACACATATACACAATTTTGACAAAATATATAGTAAAAAAATATATATAAAAACATCAATCAATAATAAGCAGAAAATAATATTAAATAGTAATAATACTCAACTTAGATAACAGCGTCCAACTCCACAAGGTACAGGGGGACCAAGGACAGCTAACACTCAAGGGCTGAACTCCCTCATTGTGCTTATGTGAGACAGTTTATATAATGATATACTAAAGAGTCCACTGCAATTTATAAGCATGTAGTTGTTAAAGGGGTTTCTTAGATTGATGTTAATTAGGCACAAAAACACCTGAAGATGACAGGTGTTTTAAACCTGATGAAACGTGTTTGTTTGGTCGAACACTTGAGGCGCCGGAAATCTCAAATGTATTTACGAATCATGAACGATCCAATGCCAACAAATAACTATCAAATTTCAACTACAAATAGTAATATTGAATAGTGGTTGAAATTAAAGAAAATGATTTTAATTAAAAAAGATATCTTACCTGGGGGCAGTGAGAGCAAAGCATGGTCCTTGAGTGCTGCCAACCAGTGTCGGGAAAGACTGACCAGTTCTGGTTGTACAAGAGTCAACAAGCTCTCCCCTCTAGACTCAAAATCACCAAACTCCCTATCATTGTCGATATCATTATCAAGTTTATTGTTTTCAGAAAAGCAAGGAGAGGAAACATTGTCGTTGTTTGTCATTGCAACAATGTATACCTGTAACAAACAACAACAACATAACAATTAAAAATACTTTAAGCACTTTATGAAGGTCAACATATTGTTAAAGTTTATATCTGACTGATGTGTGGAATCTGTTGAGTAGAATCAAGAAGTACTGATCTTCGTGTAATGTGCATTGTTTGAAATCGTTGACAGTATTGAAGTTCCAAGCTCTGCAATCTCTAACAATCAATAATAGGTTATATTGTATGATATACCACTAGCTAATGAAGTATTAATGTAGGGGATGTAAAGTGTTGACAACAGTGAGGTATATTATTTTTTAATACTGACCTTATTATTTTTAGGATCAACTACCCTAGAACAATAAGTTTTATATTTGTCTTTGGTTTCCCAAATTTGACTTATTATAATTACTTAACCGGATTTGTCAGGCCATTTTGTTGTAAGTAGCTTTAAACATTCCAGAACAAAGAATTCCAGTTTACAACAGTATAACTCGCGAGGCTTACCGAGGCACTTGGCCTGCACGTGAGGGAATAATACTAGGAGTGGAGGGGAGGGCAGTCCCAGTCCCACCACTATTATACACCCCTCCACCATGTTACTGATCTCTAGTTACCGTGTTACCGGTCAAGCTGCGCTTGCAGCGCCTCTGTCTATAAATGAATTTATTTTCGCTTCCTCTCTTGTTTGTTTACATTTATTATAACGGACAATCAGAAAGGTTATTTACATTTTTAATTTGAATTAAAACCTTTTATTGCTAAAATAAAAACAACTTATGGGTAGTCTGCTCTGGATATAGATATAATCAATATATATACATATCAATAAATAAAAAAAGTTTAACGCGTCATTTATTAATTAGTAGTGATCGTCACAATTATTTACTATCTATCTATTAACAATAACAAGTTTAAGCCAGGTTGTAAACAATAATTTAAATTTCAGATAATGTTATTTTCTATTTTTATTTACCATATGCCACACACTGAATCGACGGCTCTCCCCACTCCAATTAGTCTACTGCACATCGCCTGGCCAAAAGCCTCAGTAAACCTAGCGAATTATACTAAAAGATTAACTAAGTTGTAACACCTTCAATTTTGCAATAACGCAGTATACTTCAGCAAAAGTTACTGAAGATAATCACTTCAAGTTGAATGAGAAAATAACTATTCTAATAATACTTAACATTGATAGTGAAAATACTCTTTATGATTTGATTTTATCATGTATCACAGACTTAATATTGCCTATTGCCCTGGCCATTGGGCTCACAATAAATAGCTCTTTCTGAGCCACAGTTGACCTTAGATAGTATTAATTACTACACTCGTTCATCTACACTCATTCGCCCCTCATATTCGCCAATATCTTGACAATTGGAGTCTTAGTAATAAATTAACAGAACCTCTTAATTACAAAAAAATCTATTTCAGTCAAAGTAAGCAAACAAGTTTAAGCACTACTTGATTACATGAAAAAAAGGACGGATGAAAAACCATATCCTTAATCCCTAAGTAGACAATGTCTAAGGGCATTATTCATCTCATTATATACACATAGCAGCCATCAAGAGCTTTTTTTCTTGTATTTTTCTACCTAAGCAGTTGTTTGATTAATAAACTAAACAGCCACAAACCAGCACAAATGAAACCTGAATTTAAGTTCGTCCAATGTAAGCACCACTTTTTTAAATATCAAACAATTATTTATTTTGGTTTCATATATTCAACTGTTGCCAATAGCTGTGTAATATTTTCATTACTAAGCTATTGCTACCCGCAGTACCCGCCCGCTTCGCCGGTCATAATATTGAGTTTGATTTAGAACCTAATAGCTGAAATAATTCGAGCATTTTTGCTTCTTCTACCAATATTAGATTTTTTAGGAGGCATGTCATAAAAAGTAAACTGCAAAACAAATAATTATTTATTTTTTATTTTCACGTTTCACCACATGTTTTAATTACCGAGGGAAAAAGGTTGACACCGAATACAGATCACCTGATCAAGTAAAAGTAGTGTATGCTACACTCTCAAGGTGAAATGTAGAACTACAATAAATCAAAACATATACAGTACTGTTGTGGTAAGAACTTCAATCTGCTTATGGCATGTGAAAGTACATTAAACCACACAGTCATATGTTTTTTGTAAACAATGCAGATTCTCCATTTGAATAACATGGGATCTTTAGGAGCCTGTGGGGCGGGACCCTGTGGACGGATCTGCATCAAACTTCACAGAAACCATCTCGGGAGTATACAGGACAACATCCTAAAGTTTCATGGTGATCGTTTGGATGGTTTGGCAGCGCATAAACTTCAAACATATATATCTATATACATAAAAGAAAGTTGTGTTAGTTACAGCGTTTATAACTAGAAAACTACTGAACCAATTGGCATGAAAATTTACAGGGATATTCCTTAGGTACTAGAATAACATAATAGCCTGTTTCCGTTTCAAAAAGCCTTAAGGGAAGCGTCCTATGGCCCTTTGCAGTTTACATGTTAATCTTATTGAAGAATGTTTTATTTTGTTTACCATGCCATGTTTGTCATTTCTTGATTAAATTAAATTAAGGAAACAGCTGTTGTAATGATAACCTAATTTTTAAAAACAAATCTATGCATAACAAATGAGAGCTATCAAATAGGTTTCTATTCCATTTGTTTTTTACGAATATTTGTTGTCAAATGTAATTGTTAAATGTTTTTAGTTAAATGTTTATTTATACTTTTTATTACGGGGTGATACTCTTATAACAATGCCCCGACCCAGAGTATCTGACCTTTCCCAACATAGCCGTAATTCAGTTAGGCAACAGATCACTGAAAATCAATTGAATGAAGAGGATCGTGTAATCGCACGAGAAGAACGCCGAGTTAATATGGCGCAACGTCGTGCCACGCTAACTCCAGAAGAAAGAGATGCAGCCCGAGAAACCGCTCGATTAGCAATGAGGAATCGTCGGGCTTTTTTAAGAGATCAACAACGATTTGCAAGAAGAAATATTCTACGCGTTGATTTGAAACTAGCTGCATTTCAATATGATTCCACAATGAATTACAGCTCACACCCTTCGGTTGACATTGGCCCTATGGAGATTGTTTGTGATCACTGCGGAGCATTGAAGTTTGCTGGAGAAACTCCCGGATTGTGCTGCCTTAGTGGCAAAGTAAAACTGCCAATATTGACTCCACCACCTGAGCCACTGAACTCATTGCTTAGTGGTGAAACACCTCAATCACGTCATTTCTTAGCAAATACCCAAAATTACAATGGATGTTTCCAGATGACTTCATTCGGAGCAGACATTATTGGAAAATCTGGATTCAATCCAACATTCAAAATTCAAGGCCAAATCCACCATAGAATTGGATCATTGCTTCCTCCTGAAAGTGGAGATTTTAAATTCTTACAAATATATTTTATGGGCAAAGTTGAGGAGCAGCTTGATCGACGACAAGAAATCAACACATCACTAAGAAGAGAAATCCTTCAAGGTCTTCAGCAGCTTCTTAATGAACACCATGTATTAATTAATCTGTTGAAGACTGCTATGGAGCGCATGTCACATGATGATCACAAAGTGGTGATCAGAGCAGATAAACGTCCAGTAGGAACACACGAACGCAGGTTTAACGCTCCAACAGTAGATGAAGTTGCGATTCTAATAGTTGGGGAACACCTGGAAACTCGCGATATTATACTTACACATCGCGATACTGGACAACTGCAAAGAATATATGAAACACACCGATCATATGACACGTTGCAGTATCCACTGATGTTTTGGCAAGGAGAGGATGGATACCACTTCAACATCAAGATGGTAAACCCGTTGAATGGTGAGGAAACTACCAAGAAGCTTAGCTCAATGAATTTTTACGCTTATTGTTTGATGATTCGTCCCAATAGTGACAACTATTTGCTACGATTTCGTAGACTGTTTCAGCAATATTGCGTCGACATGTACGTTAAAATCGAAACGGAGCGCCTAAATTTCATTCGGTTAAACCAAGCCAAACTGCGTTCGGAGCAGTATATACATTTACGTGATGCAATAACCACTAAAGGAGATGCAGCTAATGTTGGTCGACTGACAATTCTACCGGCGACGTATACAGGTAGCCCGCGTCATATGCATGAATATGCCCAAGACGCAATGACATATGTCCGTCATTACGGTCGTCCAGACCTCTTCATTACCTTTACGTGCAATCCAAAATGGATAGAAATTCTTCAATTACTGCTTCCCGGACAAACGTCGAGTGATCGGCATGACATCACCGCACGAGTCTTCAAGCAAAAAATTCGGTCACTGATGAACTACATTGTTAAGCTATGCATCTTCGGCGATACGCGATGCTGGATGTACTCTATCGAATGGCAAAAAAGAGGTTTGCCGCATACACACATTCTTATTTGGTTGGTTGAAAAAATTAGACCAGATCAAATCGATGACATTATATGTGCCGAGATTCCTGATTCTGCAACTGATCCAGAACTACATGATGTTGTGATCAAAAATATGATACATGGACCTTGCGGTGCCATTAATCCCCTATCACCTTGCATGGTCGACGGCAAGTGTTCAAAGCGATATCCACGTAATCTTACAGCAGAGACCATCACTGGTAACGATGGTTATCCACAGTACCGCCGTAGATCACCTGACAATGACGGCCGAACTACCACAACGAAAGTAAAAGGAATTGATTTATTGGTTGACAACAGTTGGATTGTTCCATATTCTCCACTCCTTTCAAAAACATTTAAGACACATTGCAACATTGAGTATTGCAATTCAGTAAAGTCCATTAAATACATATGCAAATATGTCACAAAAGGTAGCGATATGGCAGTTTTTGGAATACAAACTAACAATACTAACGATGAAATTACAAACTATCAAGTTGGTAGATATGTAAACTGTAACGAGGCGATTTGGGGAATATTCTCATTCCCTATTCACGAACGTCATCCAACAGTTTTACATTTGGCAGTTCATCTAGAGAATGGTCAAAGATTATATTTTAACGCATCAAATGCTGCTCAACGTGCTGAAACACCACCAGCTACAACATTAACCAGTTTCTTTGAGATTTGCGAAAGCGATCCGTTTGCAAAGACATTACACTACTCTGAAATGCCATGTTATTACATCTGAAATGCTTCATTGAAGAAATTTCAACGTCGGAAACAAGGTGATGTAGTCCCTGGTCATCGGGGTTTATGTTCAACAGATGCTCTCGGTCGTATTTACACTGTTCATCCGAAGAATGATGAATGCTTTTATTTGCGATTGTTGCTGGTGAACGTTCGTGGGCCAACATCGTTTGAATCACTGCGAACTGTTAACGGTATACTATGCCCAACATTTCGTGCTGCATGCCAAGAGCTCAATCTACTTGAAAACGATACTCATTGGGATACGACACTCGCTGAAGCAATTGTTTCTGCATCTGCAAGCCAGATACGTACATTATTTGCTATTATAATTTCTACATGCTTTCCATCAAATCCTCTTCTCTTATGGAACAAATACAAGGACAACATGACTGAAGACATTTTACATCGAGATCGTGTCATTTCTAGAAATCCCTACATCGAGGTGAATGAAGCTATGCATAACCAGGCGTTGATATTAATCGAAGATATGTGTTATCTCATGTGTGGCAGTTTGTTAGTTAGGTTAGTGATGCCAGCACCAGATCGTGCAATGAATGACGCACTTAATGGAGAGTTGAAACGCGAACGTGAATACAATATACATGAATTGCAACAATCAGTTCAAACGAATGTAACCCTGTTGAACCCACTACATAAGGAGGTCTACGATGTAATAATGAAGGCAATTTATGATGGAAATGGTGGTATATTTTTCTTAGATGCTCCTGGTGGCACTGGAAAAACATTTCTCATGTCATTGATTTTGGCTACGGTTCGTGCGACATCGGACATTGCTATTGCAGTTGCTTCTTCTGAAATAGCGGCTACATTGTTAGAAGGATGCCGTACGGCTCATTCAGCTTTTAAATTGCCTTTAAACCTTCAAACTAATGAACAACCCACATGTAATATTGCAAAAAACTCTGAAATGGCCAAAGTGTTATTAGAATCAAAAATCATTATTTGGGACGAATGCACAATGGCGCACAAACGTTCATTAGAAGCACTAGATAGAACACTTAAAGATTTGCTCAATAACACAAGATGTTTTGGAGGTGCACTGATATTACTTTCTGGTGATTTCCGGCAAACACTGCCAGTAATTCCAAGATCAACACCTGCTGATGAGATAAATGCCTGCCTCAAATCATCAAATCTTTGGCGATACGTAATAAAACTAAAATTAACATCAAATATGAGAGTAGAATTGCTAAACGATCCATCAGCTGAAGACTTTTCAAATCAATTGCTTACTATAGGCAATGGCCAAGTACCTGTCGACACATCAAGTGGATTAATTTCATTTCCTGCAAATTTTTGTAATTTTGTATCCTCAAAAGACGAACTCATAGCCAAAGTTTTTCCAAACATTATAGTTAACCACAAAATTAACGATTGGTTGAGCGAGCGAGTAATTTTGGCAGCTAAAAACACTGATGTAGACACTCTAAACATCATTATACAGAATCAAATTGTTGGAAATATCCATTCATTTAAATCAATTGACTGTGTAACGAATGAAGACGAGGCCACAAATTATCCAACCGAATTTCTAAATTCCTTGGACGTGTCCGGTTTACCGCCACACAACTTACAATTGAAAGTTGGCTCAGTCGTCATTTTACTAAGAAATCTAAACCAACCGAGACTATGCAATGGGACACGTTTAGTAATAACAAAATTAATGACCAATGTAATTCACGGAAAGATACTAAAAGGAAAGTACAAAGGCGAGGAAGTTCTAATTTCAAGGATTCCTATGATCCCTACAGATATGCCCTTTGAATTTAAAAGAATACAATTTCCAATTCGTCTTGCATTTGCCATGACCATAAATAAGGCACAAGGTCAATCTTTGAGTGTTTGTGGATTGAACCTAGAAAATGCGTGTTTTTCACACGGCCAACTATACGTGGCATGTTCACGAGTCGGCAAACCATCCGATTTGTTTGTACTTGCGCCTCAGAAAAAAACTAAAAATGTCGTTTATCACAAAGTGCTTCACAATTAAAAGTTTAACCATGAAGGTCTTAATGTCCATAAAGGCTTCAACATTAAAGAATAATGCTAACACAACTGATAAATAAATTAACTTTATTGACTATATTGAATGATGTATGTTTGTTTATTTTTTTTTTATAAATACTATATTTAATAACTGTGAGTTATTTAAATTATATTGTAGCCTATATTAATGTATTATTATTTAATAATGTAAACGTGCTTGAAAATAATTTCATCATAAGCTATTACATCACAAAATGTTAACATAAACACATTATCAGATTCATTGTTAGGTGGTACGAAGTTCGCCGGGTCAGCTAGTATATATATACAAACATCCTCTTTTATAAATATAGATAATTCATATAATTTTCAATGTTTTTTCTTCATTTAATCAATTTATGTGTATTTAATGTAGAATATAAAAGTCATACAACAGTGATTACAAAAACGTATTAAAATATAAACATTTACAAAAAATATAAATATTTATCTTTTATAACAAGTTCCTTACTATTCATTTGCTTGTTTCTTAGAAACTGAAACATGAAACGAAATTTGAAAATTATAATTAATTACTTTGTTTAGTAATTAAATGGATGGTGGTTAAAATTTTATTTCATGGTTCAATATTTAACAAAACATTGTTTTCCATTTAAAATTGAAACACGGTTATGTATGTTTTCATATTCTTGTCATGATTCCTATCCTAAGCCAATTTTTATTCTGTTTGCTGTATTTGTCATTTTATTTAAAGCTAAAATAAAAATTGTAAAAGGAATTTGCATTAAATGCCTATTAATGCATGATAAGCCAGAATTAGGGTATTTTTAAATTAGTGTAAAACTATTGTATACAGTAGTTATACAAGATTCTACTTTCTATGCAAATAGTTAGTATGGCTCATAAACTACCTCTGCCCATGCTTTTAGGATGGAGAGCCTCTCAAGAGTAGCCAGGCTCTCATTGTATATGTACGGGGAGTCGGAGACACGCTGTAACTTGGCTAAAGAGGAGACTAGTAACTGATGAACCCGACGGAGGTCATTAAGATCACGGGCCACTCCGCTGCCGATCCAAGCTGAGCATACCTGACAGGCTGCAGCTGTCACATGGGATGCTGTTTCTGGAGAAAATGCTGGCCTCAGAGCAGCACCCACCTGGCACAAAGATAGGAACATTTAATAACAGTTTGATAACAATAAAACCTTAAGTTATTAAATGCTAATCAACTTTAAGGCTGTTTGGTCAAAAAAATTTTCAATTTTTAAAATTGATTTTATATCAGCTATTAATCGGCTTCAAAGTAGTTCTTTCATTGAAATTATGTTTATAGTTATAAATACATCACCTCAAAGATGCGAATTTAGGCTTTCTCGGTACATGCAGGATTAAGAAACTATTTTCCCGACCAGTCCCAAATTTTAAAATAGGCCCTCACAGGACTGGTCTTGCTCATCAGTTATTTTAAACTACGTAGTTTTATTGCAAATTAATAAATTTGATTTTAAAGAATTAATGTTATATATTTGTTTTTATTGTATTACAACGAGAAATACCATGTCATGTTTGGCATCTTATGCTTTTTAAAATCACACAATTTACAAAATTGACTAACACAAACTTTTGGTTGTACCTCACATTTTATATTACAATCCAATCGCTACGCACATGTACAGCAAGACACAGCACCCGCACCTGCAGGATCACACTTAAACGACTTCCTGCAATTATACCCTACCCATCCCAGGGGAGGGGGAGGGGTCGAGTGTCTGTGTATGAGTAGTCGCGGTCAGACGTACATTCAGCCCTTCAAGCGAAATTCAGTTGTTCCTAAAGCTGGCCGAACCGCCTTAATGACGAATATGTGATCAGTAAAGAGGCTCTCTCTCATCAATTATCAACAAGCTGTATGAGGAGTACAACAGAAATTTGTATGACAAGTCTTTTGTTTCAAAAATATGTACAAGGCTGTTGTTTCATATAATCACTAAATATTTGTACTAAATTTACAATATATATACTTAATTTAATTATTTAATTTACACTTGAAAATGACTATTAAGTTGAAACATGTTGTTTGAAATAATTCAAATAAAAATGTTAAAGGGTACTCAGTTTGAATTTTATTACATCCAAAAATACGTAAGTAGCCCTAATTTTTAACTTTATTTCAATATACGTTGGATCATCTGATGCAAAACTTTTAAGATACATATTCGTGCATTTTATAATTATTTATTTCTAAATTTAAATTCTAATTGCCTTCTCCAAATATACAAATGACCTGAACATCTTTTATGTACAAACTAATGCATATCTGCATATTTTTTACAGTTATTAAACGTTTTAACTATCAACAATAAATAAATTGCTATTGGTTTGAAAAAAATTAACTTTTATGAATCAAAATCCCCCCACAGGAAAATTATGTATACTCAAGGTTTAGATATAAGAGGTTGCCTTGGATAAGTGCACATACGCAAAAGTAGCGCACAGGTAGCATTTTACGCCATAGGTCGACCTCATCTGTGATTTTAAAAAAATTCACTGCTGTAAACAAAACAAACTGCAACAATAATAAACATTTGATATGCAAACTCTCAATATCACTATAGACTGTGTTGTTTAATTGTGAATATTATTTTGTAAAAACATTAACGTTATTTTATATGATGTAAGTGACCGATTTTAATATTGATATTATTTAGTAGTTACTGAGTGAAAATATAATTCCAAAACACATGAAAAGATATTTAGTGATTTAAATTGAATAAATATATATGGAATTGAATAAATTCCAAAATACTAATGAAATCAATACAGTAATGTTTTTAAATGTTTCTTAATTGGTCCACACACTGAGTTGGAGGTTCGGCCTCTGACGTCACAACTCAGCTAAGTGCTGCTTATGCAGACTTTAGTAATAAGATCTGATTACTACACAATACAAACTTGGGCCTGGAATTGTTCAAGTAAAAGGTGTCCAGGAAACTCAGGTTCTGGAACTTTGGCGAACTTGTCAATTATTTGGTGTAGTGTTTGCAGGCCTTCGAGGCGAAGGGGGTCACAGTCACTTGTAGCTGCCATAAACGCCATTCTCACAAGGTCTGACAGGTGTAATACTAAATAGTCACCTGAAAACAAAGAGTGAAAAGAACAATGAAAAGTGTTATACGGATGAATAGAATGATTTTTAATAAAACAGTATTTTCCAGATTATTTAAAAATCTGTAACAGTAACCTGATTTCAAAACACTGAAAGGATTTTATATAAAAATAAATAATACATAAAATAATAATACGAGGTTGAGGCAGATAAAAAATATAGAGCTAAGGTATAGATTATCATCTTTATAACTAAGAAAACATATCACCAAATGCAAGAGTCTTGAGAAATGATGGATATTAATGTGCTAGTGGTCTTTTGCAGTTTAACCCTACCAGTACCAACGACGTCTCAGGCGTCGATCGGCACCTGCTTGCCGATACCGTCGACGCCTCTGACGTCGATGTGCATGCCTTTCGTAATTTGCCGTTATTGAGTCATCTATTGGTATGGAACGGTTGTTATGGTACTCAAAATGTACAGAAAGAAGCATACTTTAATTTGGTACTCTATGACAACAATTTGAGTGAAGCAGCTATTTTTTTTCTTTGCTACAACATCAACAGTATTTTTCGTCAGCTGATTTGTGTTATTGTTTGTGTTTACTGCTTGCAATATTTTGAGAATATTCATTGAATAAAGTATATCATATTATACGTATTTTTGAAGTAGATAAACTGTTCTATAGAAAAAACATATCGATTACCATGGAAACATTTGTTTATTATCACATTTCAGGGGTAAAACGAAAAAAAAAATCAAAAATTTCGCAATTTTTGTCTTTTTTATTTTTGTTTAATTTTTGAACAGTTAAAAAAATGTGATGTTATTTTATTTTTATTTCTCGTTAAATTCTGAAAATAATGATATATAACAACATATAGTTTGATATTTATTAGTAGGTGAAAAAAAAATAATCCCAAGACTTACAAAGTGACACAAATCTGGTGTGTATTGCTGGTAAAACCAGACAGTACAGCTAGGGTTAAAGAAATACATAGAGTTTGTGTCAGATTCCCCACTGTATTGAAGATAAGCTATCTTAATTTATTACTGGCAGAGTACAAATTAAATGTCAATAAAATACTTCATGTCAGATTGGTTAAAGAAGAGCTAAAAAGCCTGTACTTACTACAATAAATTTCTTTAATTTCAGTCTAGGTATGTTTTGAAACATTTCTAAAACATATTGACTAATTTAGGTGTTCTAGAACTGCTAAAAAATTGCGAAATTGACTTTATCAAAAGGAGATAGCACTCTGACCATCACAAAAAGAGCTTTGTTTAATTAATTTCAGCTGATATAAGACATCATACAAAATATTTGAACAATTTCCAACTTCATATTTATGTTGAAGGATACAATGAGGGAACTAAGGATAAGTCACCAAAGTCATGGTTGTATCAAGAAAATAAGCTTTTGAGTGGCAAAGTGACAATAAACTATAGGTGTGCTTAGTACATCTATACACAAAATGTTCCACTAGAGTTCTGTAACTGTTCCAAAAACTAGTTCTATTGCAACAAGTTTTATAACCTTCCTACAAGTGTGTGTGGCGGACGCCACGCGCAGCGAAATAGTCAACTATCGCGTGCGCATGCGCTAGGGTCGGGGAGGGGTGCCATACGCAGGCAGTCAGAGCAGTGAGTGACCAGCCCCGACGCTGGTGAGGACGCCACCCACGGCCGCTCGTCAGCTAAGTTGCCTTAGTTTAAGAATTCCTTCTAAATTATAGATATATAGTATGTTTCGGCTAGACTAAATTAAGCATTGGGGGGGGGGGGAGTAGCCCTTTAGGTAGGAAGCCGGCGGCCATCTAAAATGTAGAGTTTTGGGTAATTTAGGGCACGAGGGGATCGCAGCCAACCAGTCAATATTAATTAGGTTTCACCAGTTAATTATGTTACTATTATATCTACCCTTCTGGTACGATAATTTAGTGCTGATCAAAGCTGGTTGTGATTTGCAGGGAACCGTCAGCGAGCACTCACGCGGCCTAAACCATCGGACCAGCCCGCGCGTTTCTAACGCAGCGGAAACGGCGAAATTAAATCCCAAGATTTCCTCTCACGGCCTCTGTCAATTAGAATATTAATTTCCAGTCAGGTCCAACCTGAACCAATCCTCATCATCACTAACGCCCAATTTTCTTTTTCCTCGCCCGTTTCCCCGCAATTGGTAGCAGAGCGATCGGAGTTGTAGAATAAATATTTTTTTTTTTTTTTATGAGTGAAATGGCAGAGCGATCAGTTTTGGCAATCTAAATACATATGTTTTATTAGTGAAAAGGTCCATTAACTTTCAGTGAGGGAAGCCGACACAGACATGTCGGTCACGTCACGAGCATGTCACGAGCATGTCGGCCGACCGGCAAACATGACTTTCACTCCGGGAATTTCTCATTAACGCAATAAATTCGAAAACTACTCAAATTAATTTAGAGCAATATTATTTTCAATAAAGTGATTCAAATTTTCTTTTTAATAAATACTGAGAACAATGACCGTGGGAATCCGGAGGTGCGTATCTGCGGTGTAGACAGGCCGTTGTCGTGCGTTCTTAAACCTGTCTATAGGCTGCGACCACGTGCATCCGGTGATTTCGGCATTGTCATTTTCAGTACATTTTCCTCATTTTTCAATCTGCTAAAAAAATATAAACAATAAATAAATAAAGGAGAAATAAAAAAATTTCGATTTTTTTATATATTTTCTTTTTTCACTGACGCGTGAGTGCATTTAATAACACACCTTCAAACCTCGTGCCCACATATGTTGAATTTGAGAAATTAAAAATATTTAGATTTATATAAATATTGTCAGATATCTTGATGGTGAATCTGGCAAAGTAAATTTCAAATATTTATCAAAGTTTGTAGTGAATTCCAATTTAGCCATTATTAAAAATACGAAAACCAATAGTCTTCTGGACGGCCTTCTACATTCAGTTCATGTTAAGTAGTTTAGAAATAGTTTAATTCTGTTTTATTAAGTGTGCTGCAATTTATTTTAATTATACCTTGTGACAACTAATTCTGTGACAAGTACTCTCAAAGCTTGGGTTACATCCAACTGTCTAGGAGATTTCACGCCAATTATTTTCCAAGCGAAGTTAATAGTGTAGTCCTCTTTTCCAAAATAAATAGGTAAAAATCTATTAAAAAGTAAAAAAATGTAAAAATGTAAAAACAACTGAAAAAAATGTAAAAATAAAAAACGAGTAACTATTAGAGGATGTAATAAGACTGAAAATAAAATTTCGCTTGGGAAATCTCGGAGTAACCTGAGTGGAGAGGCAGTTAACTATTGATTATTATTTCTTTACAGCTTATATTAAGTGTAGCATATTTTCTTTTCAGCTAGTATTAAATGTCACCCCAACAAGTTATTAACGGGTCAACGGTATTCCAGTTATACTTGAGCAGTTATCGATCCACATAGTAGAAACCGGTTTTATCCACTCCAAGACACCCAGCCGTGTCTAGCTACACAAATAGGCCTACAATTCTCCCCTACCCTACGGAATTATTTTAAGTTAAAAGGAGAAATGAACAACGACCGCGGTGTCCAAATTATTGGTGACTCACTCACCAAACGTTTACAATTTTACATGCAACGTAACCAGCACCTCATTAATATGACGTACAGAGTGGCTATTCCAGGCGCCACCATTCACGATATTAAAAATATGTTAAAAAGAAATCGTTTGTTACACCCCCAACAACCCTTAATAATTTGGTTGGGGACTAATGACATATTCTCCAGTTTGCCATTTTCATACATTAAAGATCAGTACATTTCATTATTGAGACTAATTAGGAAACAATATCCGGCGATTCATTTACTAATTTTAGGCTTGCCCATTTTTCCGAGAGCCCAAGCCGAACCAAATATTTTGAGTAAATTGATTAAATTCAACACCTTTTTGCATACTTTGTCCAGCCCCAGCACAACTGTTATTTTAACACATCCAATAAATCGAAGGATTTTTTTTCACGCCGTGTATCATAGAAACCATAGACGAGATGGAATACATTTGAATGATAGAGGGAACCGTGCCTTAGTGGACCTCATTGAGGAGAACTTATTAGTTGAACAAACACACTAACGAATATTACTGACTAAAAGTGGAACAATTTCTTTTATATAAAGATTGTATTAAGGAATCTATAAAAAAAATCTGTATTTTTAATTTTATTTTTTAATTAATTAGACAGTAAACAATAAATTTAATTTAATTAGTTAATTTAACAATTAATTTTTAATTGTAAAATTTTTAAGATGATTTTGTAAATAATTTGGATTTTTTCTGGCAGACCTACCTTTAGTGGTTCAGTTTTCCCTCCCCACCTGTTAGGGGGGGAGTAGAATTAGTAGAATCGAGTAGAATTAGTAGTGGCCTTCAATTCCGCCCGGCATGACAGCACAGGCGCAACGCCTGCTAGCTTGTTCCTGGGTAGGAAATCAAACACCCGCTTCAGTTAGCGTGGAGGCTCGACGAGCTAGTGCCCTCGGCCCCACAGGTTTCAACAGAACAGCGCTGGAGACAAGCGTTAGACGCCCTACGTCGCGCGAAACAAAAGTGCGAGGCGTATTATAATAAGGATAGGAAACCCCATAACTTCAAACCGGGTGATTGGGTTATGTACAGACTACATCCCCAATCCAAAACGGCCGATAATGTCAATTACAAACTCATGCCACAATGGTCCAACCCGTGTGTGATAACCCGATTCACCACACCGGTCACCGTGCAGTTAGTAAAGCCATCAACGGGGAAGTTTGTGACGTCAGCGCATGTTTCTCAGTTAAAACAGTTTTTTCAGCCCCAGTTTTAATATGGTCGTGTGAGTGCTATGCGACGGTCCCTAGCCTAGGTTAGTGTAGTTCTTAAGTTCTATCTTCCTTTCTTATTCTTCATTCTATCTACACGTCTTCCCGCGTTTAAATTATCTTCTGAGCGACACCTCTAGTTACCACGGGGTCGGGTTGACGTGAGGCGCCGATACCTTTTTTTTAACCGTCCTCTACATCGTTATCAGGGAGAACGCTGCTAAGCCGCTGTGACCGTGGCAAGTTTTAATTTTTTTTATCAATTAGTTTAGAGAGACCATTTAGTAAGTTCCTTAATTTCAGTATAAACAAAAGCTGTGAAACCCTTTTTGTGTCTTTTTTTCTCTGTAATTCACTTTTGTTTATGCTGCTTGCCCGGCACACAGCTGGCGGTTAAGCCATCGTGAGGTGAGTCGACACGCCTCAGGATAGCCACAGTGTATCGCCCAGACACACGCACACGCACACACACACGTCACCTACACGCAATTGCACAACGTTCGTCACCCCACTCACACATAACTATCTCTATCCTGTTCTATCTCTTTTCTTATCTATTAGTACTTGGGGATGCCAACAATGAGCTAGGGATACAGACAGATTAAATTAAGGAGTATAATAGAGTCAAGTAGGAGAAGCAAAATTATTTAAAGCAGTGTATTAGGGACAATGACCAGGAGCAGAGCAAACATGTCAGAATTGACAATGGAAAAATTAGTTGTAAGAATTGAATTTTTTAGTATTAAACATTGTATTAAATATATCTATTCGAGGTGTTGGCATATAGTTTAGTGTAGCTGTAAGATTAAATCCGAGTATATTATTTGGGAGCGCGGTCATTATGAGAATAGACTGCACCCAGGTCAAACAATTATTCTTGGAAGCGATAGAGCGGAAGACGTTGACGAAGGGACGGGCTTATCGCATTCCATTGTTAAATCGGGTCGGCTGCGAGACCGAGGACAACAGACAGACGGACGATACAACAATACACGACAATGGGGAATTGGCTCAAGCCACAATCTATTAGTTGACTTTAATTTTTAACACAACTGAATTTAAAATTTAATAATTAACCTTTTATCCTACCACCTCCACTTGTCAACAGCTTAAATAGGGGTCATTATTCAAATCTCCTGAGATATTTGTATACATTACCAACCTCACACACAGACTAAAGTAATGTTTACCTTTTTTTCACCAACAGTTCTCCCATCGCGTTTACTAATGACCGACGTACATACAGACTAGGCAGTGTTTCTCTCCAGCATTTATTTATCAATATATTTAATAAGTAAAGATTGAAGGGAAGTGTAACGTGTGTCAAACAATAGGACTAGGTTTACTAATTTTAATTAAGATAAAGCTTTTTAGATTTCATTTTCTTTTTATATTATTCCTTTTTTTATTTTTAACCTTTATTACATTAGTATTTTGCTGTAATTCACCATCCTTTAGGCAACCATAATTAATTTAATCAAGTCAATTCCTTTTCTTTCAAATTAGCGAACAATTAAGATTACCTTACCATTTAAGATAGTCGCGGGGGGGATTTTGCGTCCAATAAGGGCATGTGTCAGCGACTTGCGAATTAATAACCAAGTGTGAGTCAACTTGTTCAACCAATTCAAGGGAAGCCATTCCAGCCACGCCATCTATAAACAACGACTGCCCGCCTTTCAGCTATCTTATTGTCCATCGGCTGAGCCCTGGATTGAGGAGGGGCAATAATTCAGCTGTCCGACCACTATTGGTCTATATACCAATCAAATAATGTGAAGCACATTGTCATCTTCTTGCATTTCGGCATGGATTGCCACATATGACCTCCAACTATGGCGGGTAGTGGAGCATTCAACTTCCTTGAGGCATGGGTTGCCCCACCAGGAGTAGCTGCATCTATCTTAAGTCACTATTATGTAGTGCACATAGCCACTGTTACGGCTAACCCACTATTATGGCTATTAGCCCTATACAAGTATCAGCCAACCAAAGAGCGGCGAGGCCATACTGCATTGTTCAGAACCGGTGGAAGATGTGATACCAATCGAATCCATCCTACTATATACACCATTTCGCTGACACACTCCCGCACCACTGCAGATTTAATTTTAGTTCCATCATAATAGTTAAGATTAATTTTTAGCATAAATAGTTAAGTACCCTTTTGGTCAATTTCTTTGCACATTTATCCATTATTTAAGTCATAGTAGTTGTTTTGCCGCGCGAGTCGACACACCTTACCTTCTATTAAAAAAAAAAGAAAAAAAAAGAATTTCAAAACACTGACCGCGGCTTCAACCAACCAACGTTTAGACGACTCACAACACATCCCCGCTGAATTGATTTCGAATTTAGAGCACCACCCTCAGGAGGCAGCGGCCTCCCTGCTCGAGGAGCGGTGAACTCTTCAGTCACCCGTTCGGGCCACCCCAGGATTTGAGCCACCCAAGCTGAGCCCTACACCTTCCTCACATCCCACCCTAAAACCAAAAAAAAAAAAAAAAAACTTTAGGGGGGGGAGATTGTGGCGGACGCCACGCGCGGCGAAATAGTCAACTATCGCGTGCGCATGCGCTAGGGTCGGGGAGGGGTGCCATACGCAGGCAGTCAGAGCAGTGAGTGACCAGCCCCGACGCTGGTGAGGACGCCACCCACGGCCGCTCGTCAGCTAAGTTGCCTTAGTTTAAGAATTCCTTCTAAATTATAGATATATAGTATGTTTCGGTTAGGCTAAATTAAGTATGGGGGGGGGGGAGTAGCCCTTTAGGTAGGAATCCGGCGGCCATCTAAGATGTAGAGTTTTGGGTAATTTAGGGCACGAGGGGATCGCAGCCAACCAGTCAATATTAATTAGGTTTCACCAGTTAATTATGTTACAATTATATCTACCCTTCTGGTACGATAATTTAGTGCTGATCAAAGCTGGTTGTGATTTGCAGGGAACCGTCAGCGAGCACTCACGCGGCCTAAACCATCGGACCAGCCCGCGCGTTTCTAACGGTCTCTGTCAATTAGAATATTAATTTCCAGTCAGGTCCAACCTGAACCAATCCTCATCATCACTAACGCCCAATTTCCTTTTTCCTCGCCCGGTTTCCCCGCATGTTTTTGCATTCCTACCCTGATTACTGATACTTGTCAACCAAACCTGTTTACTTAACTACTTGCCTGTCTAGAATAACAGTTGAAAAAGATGAAAATTGTAAATAAAAAGAGTTGATGGTGGACTGTAGACTGTAGGTCTCTTTGGTAGCTCTTTATTAGTGTGATTTTTGTAAATAATAATTTAAAGAAATACTACAATTAAATAACGTCCTAACCACAAGATTTTTAGGGGTCCATATTGATTTTAGTCTAAAGTGGAACACTCACATAAATTATCTGGTAAAACAGCTTAATTCTACAATATTTGCCCTGAGGTGCCTCTCGTCATTTGCCTCCCAAGAAACTCTCAGGCTGGGCTACGTTGGATTGTTTGAGTCCAGAGTGTGCTATGGAATAATTTTCTGGGGATTTTGTAGTGCATCCTCTTTTGAAAGAGTTTTCCGTCTCCAAAAGAGGGCTCTGAGAGTTGTCTGGGGATTGCAACAGTCGCAGAGCTGTAGGGAGGTCTTCCGATCAAGTGGTACTCTCACCTTAACTTGCCTTCTAATTTATCATTCAGCAGTTTTTATTTTTAAAAATAAGAATGAATTTCCTGTCTTAGAACACTGTTATAACACAAGACACAAAAATAATCTGGTAATCAATAAATTTAGATTGTCATTGTTCAAAAACTCACTATTTTACTTAGGACCAAAAATATTCAATTCTCTTCCACATCATATAAAAACCCAAAATAGCTTAAAATCATTTAAAACTATTTTAAAAGACTACTTGATCGGGAGAGCTTTTTATAGCCTTCAAGAAGCTCTCGAGGGGGCCCCATTTTGAGGCATACAAATCGAAATGTCTAATGGTAATTGATGTACATAGATTTTTATTTTTATCATTGTTGTGACTTACACTTTACTTTAATTTATTTTAAATTTGTTGTTATATTATGTATTTACTGACTTGCACAGAAAACTGTATAATGTTCAATTGTGTAAATAAAGAAATTGAATTGAATTGAATTGAATAGTGAACTTTTGGTTATATGAGTATTTTGTAAGTTGAATTATGTCAGTTTATAGGTATTTTGATGATGAGGATGTATTATACTAATTCTTTATTTAAAATGATTCTTCTGAGAGGCTTCACAAAGTTACTGCCTTAGTTAGCAAATCACATTGAAATAAACACTTCAAATGATGTATTTAGAATTACAATTATATTGACAATACATAATCTGTTCTCGCCATTATCAACAGAGTGAATTCTTCTATAACAAACCTCTACTTTTTGTAAGCTGCATTTCTTTGGCTATGGCAAGGTCAAAGTGGGCCGGCGTATTGCGGCAAGCTTGGCAGGCAACTACTATCCTCCGAACACACTCTGCAGCAAACACTCGAGTGGGCCATCGTGGCTGTATCGTTGCTCTCCCACTAGACTCTCCTGTGTGAAACTCTGCATGGTCATCATCACCTTCCTCCTCTTCTTCTCCCTCTTCCAGTCCTACTACTGACAGACTGTCTCCTTCCCCAATACTTATCGTATCTGTAATAATTAAAATATACTTATATTTGTTTTGTAGTTTTGCTAACCTACACTCGGTCCTTTATTATATTTTTTTACATAAACTACCACAACTTAACTGTATTCGGATGAGCTTTGATAAATATAAGTAATTATCATTTGACGATAGGATGAAATCCGTATATTAAGTTTAAAAGAAACTACAGTATTATAAAAGCATGCTCCCTGATATTCCAAATGATGG
Organism: Stictocephala bisonia; assembly: GCA_035578905.1. NCBI lineage: Eukaryota > Metazoa > Arthropoda > Insecta > Hemiptera > Membracidae > Stictocephala > Stictocephala bisonia. The sequence goes on along the minus strand of JAQJVL010000416.1, from coordinate 157,547 downwards.
GGAATATTTCAATGGTTCATTTAAAATTAACCAAATTAAATATCTTTAAAGGCTTATAATAAGCTTATAAAGCCAAAGAAAAGTAATTTATTAGGTATTAATTCAAGTATAGATTACGATTTCAATACAATTCTGAATTTTTTTGTTTCCATAAATTTATTTTTGGGTTAATCAGTTTTAAAAACTACTGGCACTTTTAAGTAAATATGAAACATTTTTTAAAATTAGGAATTATTGTTCAGATCAACAATTTGAGAAGGTGCCACAAGACTGTAATATTAAACCCAACATCAAACCAAACACCAAAGAGGAGAACATTTCAATTTTACCTGAGGCAATAGTGAGGACACACTTGCACAAAGAGAGCCACTGGGACAAGTTATCTGCAGCTAACACCTGCAGCATGGAGGTCAGGGTGTCATGGATGTCCTTTATGAGACGACTGTCAGTCTCTGTGTCCAACATGGAGAAGAGAACTCCAGGCAATCCAGACTCTGTGATTATCAATCCTAAAACAATGGATTTACCGAGTACACATAATTAACAAAAATTAATGATATGCTACATGTTTTATATATTCCATGAAGTTTTATTTGAACTGGAATAATTTATTTATTTTATTATTTCATATTTATTATAGATTTAACTCATTCAGAAGTGAATAAATAACAAATTACAAAAGATTTGTTTGTAAAAATTGTAATTAGGAATACAATTCTGTACAAGTTATTGAAATATGTATATAACAACAAAATTATACCGTTTTGATCTTAATGTTGCAAAATCTTGTAAAACTATCTAGTCTTTAAGGCAAGAAAAGTATGAATGTTTTCCAAAAAGTAACAATCATTTCTGTGTAGCAAAATAAGCAGTGGCAGTAGTAAGTATGGCCGAAACATTGACTAGCTTCCTAGTTGACTTAACTGAATTCTCGTTAAATTTCATATGGCCAACAACTTGAGATTTGATTGCCAGTCAGAAAAAGAATCAGAATATTTATTGTCATTGATCAATAATCACACTGAAAGGTATCGTCAGAATATATTCTTAAAACTAAGTCACCCTAACTTATTTACACATTGCTTATATGAGATAAAAGAAATTCCTTGATTGTATAAGAGGAGTTGCTTATAAGCCAGGTGTGCACTTTTAATCTAAAACTAGGTACATCAGCAGGCAGTCTTAAAGATTCAGGTAGCTTACTTAAAAATCATATACAATTAATTTTGAATGAACTGCCCTATAAAGCCAACCTGTGTCGTGGAATATCTAGTGTGTTATTTCTCCTAGTATGATAGTTATGTACCTCATGTCTTATTTGAAATTCATCAATGTTTGATTTGGTCTAAATAAGTATATTGTTAATATAAAGATTAAAGATTGTGCAAATCTCAAGAATCACAAACAGAGGTCTGCAGTGGTCCACACGGCTCACCTCAGCCATTATACATATTAACTTTTTCTGTAGCAAAGGGATACCTTGAATTTGAGGGGAATCGTCTCAAATGACAAGATCATATTAAATATGAGATTAAAATAAGCAGATTTTAATTATTTAGTATTTGGGGTTTTGGTCTTGGGCATTTTTGTTTCAATGCCCCTTGCTCGTTTACACAATTCTTCAAATGTATTAGAGCATTCAATTATAATGAAAATAGAACCATTATGCTCTGTGTTTAATAATAAAGTAATAATGATATGAAATATTAGTAATCGTTCAAATAATAATATACAGTAAACCCCACGAGAAAAAAAACCCTCGTAAAATCAATGAAATAAAAAATTCAGGAGAATTTTTTTGTCAGGAAAGAACTGAAAGCACGAAAGTTGTAAAAAATGAGTTAAATTAAATTTATTTGAAATATTTTTTTCAAGACATTAACGTTTAATTCACAATTCTTGAACAAATTGATATGATCTTTACTCTAGCCGCCTTTCAACACCTCTTCCATTATACTCTTTGTCTTTTAATAAAGACAATCTTTTTATAAGTGACCAAAAGGTAACTAACAGATTAAAACCATTTAGTTTCATTATCATTTAATGCTTTAATCAAACATCAGAGACATGTAAATGAGCTTATGACATTAAACTAGTCATTCTGTGGCCTGAAAACAGTAGATTAGGCTAGTGACGTCGTACAGGTACCCTTTTCCCTTGCATACAGTCAGGCGGCACAGTGCTATCAAAGAAATAGCTCAATCCATGTTTTCTGTATCCTTGCGTTTGCTACCCCATTGGACATCTCCAAAATTGAATCCTGTGAACAACCCCTGCATGGGTGTTCTAATTCTATTCTATCCTGAGTTAAGTACTATTTACATGGGGTGGAAGGAATCTTCTTCTGGAGGGACAACTGCTGTGGTGTAAAATTGCATTGATCAAGATTTTGGCTATGAAGAAGGGTAAACGCAGAATATATGTCAGGGTTTTGAACTCTGCAATCATGTCTATGACCACTCATGCTTTGCAGATGGTACATTTCATGTACCTTGTATGTTTATCAAGTGGTGGAGCCGATATATAATGATATATTATTCTTGGTAGAAGGAATAGAAACCTGTTACTTCTTGCTGTAGGATGGATCATATTGTTAGGATTAGGTAACTTAGAATAGACAAGGATATAGTGAAGGTTTTACATTTATCAGATAAAGATAATTGGAGGTCTTTCCAGGATATTTTTAGTATGAGAGGAAGCTTTTAAAATAGTGAAGCCATTTTTAGAATAACATAGGCTATTTTCAATTCATACTTAACACTAAAAATTAAAAATAAGAATCTCAAATAAACTTGTTAATGTGGTTGAGTGAGGAATCTTAGGACTTTTGTCACTGCATGAAAGGTCTTTTGTCACTACATGGAAGGTCTTTTGTCACTACATGAAAGGTCTTTTGTCATTACATGAAAGGTCTTTTGTCACTATATGAAAGGTCTTTTGTCACTACATGAAAGGTCTTTTGATTTCATTTCAAAGGCCATGGGTTAATATGGGTAAGTCATAAAATATCTTTGGTTTAGGGATTATGGTAAACAGATATGTTTTTTTTATTTTCAAAAATTGTAGTCAGTTTTAATTAATTTAAAAACAATTATCAATTAAATTTTTTGAACTGACAATTAAATATCTTCTAAGTTCCTTTTTGAGGAATAAGTAAACATTAATAACGCATAGTATTATAGAAATATAATCTTACCATCAACTGAATCTGAATCTCTTCCCTCTCCAGACATGGTTAGTGCATGTTCACAGACCTCTTTAGCTTCTCTTTGCGTTAACTGTCGTAAGCAAGAAACAGCTGCCTTACGAAGTAAGAGATGTGTACTTGCCAAGGTTTTCTAAAAATTAAAAAAGCAAAAATCACAATATATGTAATAAAAAAGTTCCATTCTATCTCTTACTTAGATAAGGTTTAATACCTAACCATTAGATTTTTCCACCCAACAGCTTCTCACTGTCAAGTACATTCTCACAATTCTGCCAGGTATTCTGACATATTTCCCTTATTTTCTTCTAATTACTTTTTTATATATTTTCTCTCCTCTGCATTACTTAATCATATCATTCCTGGTTGATTATTCATCAATCAATGTTAGCTGATTCACCCCACCTCTCAATGTCTACTCACTTTTCACATGCTTTTTAGTTTCGTTGACATATTAATAATTTATTACCCAAAAATCCAAATACAGTGGAACTCCAATTATTCGAACTCTAACTATCCGAATCGTCGATTATCCAAATTGCTTTCAGAATGTCATAGAAGAAATATTATAAGTTTTTTAATTTTGTTCTGAAAAAAAAGAAAGCATACAGCAAAAAAGAGTAGTGTTTATAATCCTTAGAAAGATATATTATCAAATAAATAACATATAATATACGTCAATAAATACTGTAAACTGTAAAACCGTCTTAAAAGAACAAATCCAAATTCTGCCAGGAAACATAATGCGATAGGGATAATGTATTGTCTACTCACGCTTTGTCCTTCTCCCTGTCAAGCAGACGTGCGACCTGGCTACCCAAAAACAGAAAAGGCAGTCATACGTATTGAGCATATTTAACTAAGATGTTTGGCAAGCAGACATTCCTCCGCACAGGATGGTATGTAAATACACATAATAATATACTGTAGTATGTAATTAAACTGTAATTAATTACATAATAAATGCCCTTTATCATTTAAAATGTTATTTTATATCCCATTTCAACATACATGCATTTAATTACATTCAGTAATAAAATAAAATGGACTGCTTTTAAACAAAAATCTGATTATCTGAATATTTGATTATCAGAATAGGGTCTGGATCCAATTGATTCGGATAGTTAGAGTTCTACTGTAATTAAATAACTTTTAGAATAACCCTTTGGCTTACCATTAATTTGACACTCGTTGCACCTTATTTCCAATGAAATATGTGCAAAATGCAAATGTTTAGATTTAATTTTTGTACATTTACCCTGACAATGTTAGATCTATAAAGTTAAAGACCTACATATTTTTACTATATGTAATAACTAGTGGTGTGTGATGCAGTACATTTTTTTTATTCAGAGCAGCGATGCGATTCAAAGAATTTTGATTCGATGCACACATACAGAATTCATGGTTTTTATTAAGTATTAGAAGTGGTGCCTTTTGTTACTTGTACTGTATCTTTCTAATACAAAGAAAGATAATTTAAAACATAAATTTATTGATCATGTTAATGTTAGCTAGTTAATATTATATTTATAAAGCAAAAATATAAACATAAACTTTACATAAAAGTAAAAAGACCATTTTAAAAAACAATATAGGGAATGTAAGATGAAGGGATTCACAAAATGCAGTAGGCTCCAAGAATTTCATGGCTTAATAAATTTTTTAACACTAAGCATGCTTTTGTGATTAAGTCAAAATAGGGACAGATATAGGAAAAGCTAGTAATAAAGAAAAATGATGGCTGCATTATATTCATTTAATTTAAATGGCAATAGTAGTACTTGACTCTTCTTGTGGGAGAGTAACTGGTCAAAATTATCAAAATTTAATTTGTTACAGTTAAAATGATATTTCAAAGGCAAAAATCTTCTTCTTCTTTGTCTTTGCCTTTTCCCACGTCACGTAGGGTCGGCATTACAACTCCGGATCCTCCTCCTCCACAGCTGTCTATCCAGGGCTTCTTCCTTCCTCCATCCCTTTTCCCTCAAGTCACATGACATCTTGTCCTTCCATCTCATTTCTGGTCTCCCTCTCTTCCTCCGCCCCTCGACCTCCAAGTCTCCAACCCTTCTCCCCACATAGTTCTCCCCTCTTCTACGTATGTGCCCATACCACCTCAGTCTACCTTCTTGAATTTTCTTCCCTAAGGGTCCCACTCCAACTGTTCCTCTGATGTAATCATTTTTTATTCTATCCTTCCTTGTAACTCCACTCATCCACCTCAGCATTCTCATTTCCGCCACTTCCATCCTTCTCTCTTGCGCCTTCTTTATCGGCCAAGTCTCTGCACTATACAGCATTGCAGGCCTCACCACAGATTTATACAACTTTCCTTTCCTCCTGGCGCCAACCCTCCTATCACACAACACTCCACTCATTTTCTTCCAATTCATCCATCCACTATTAATCCTATGCTGTATTTCCGCCTCCAGTCCTCCATCACTCTGGATGTACGAACCCAGGTATTTGAACTTCCCTACCCGTGGCAGCTCTTCCCCTTGTATGTCCACCCTTAGCCCCTGTGTTTCTTCCATACTCATGTATTCCGTTTTCGCTCTGCTGATCCTCATTCCTCTTTCTTCCAACACCTTCCTCCACTCTTCCAGTCTCACTTGAAGTATCTCCTGGGTTCTCTCACAGATCACCACATCATCTGCAAACATCATGCTCCATGGCGCTTCTCTCTTTACTCCATTCACCATACAGTCCATTACCAGGTCAAAGAGGTACGGACTGAGAACCGACCCTTGGTGTAGCCCTACTCTCACTGGGAAGTCTTTAGTGGTACCCACACTGGTCCTTACTTGCGTCATTACTCCTTCATACATCCCCTTTACCACTCTCACATACTTCTCGGGTATGCCTTTACATCTCATACTTCTCCATACCTCCTGCCTGGGCACTCTATCATAAGCCTTTTCTAAGTCAATAAAAGTCATATGAAGTCATATTTCAAAGGCAAAAATAAGACTGTATAAAATAATGTAAAACAAATTAATTGTTTTTATTCACTATTATTGTTGGAAAATGATGACAGCCATCTAACTGATTATTTTTTAAATGACGATGAGTTGGTTGAAATAAATATTAATGTAAAGTTACACAAATAAAATATACTATATCAAGAATTTTTGTAGAAGAGGCATCATTTTGATTCATGTTTAACAATCCATTATTGTTAAGCCACTATATTAAAATTAATAAAACAGTATCAACATATGATGCAATAAAATGTAATTTATTGAATACATTTTATTGCATACATTTTAATATTAACTTTAATTTAAATATTTTCCTATATAAAGGTTGAAAATGGATGTCAATAGTGGTTTTTAATAATTAACGTTTAATTACCTTTTTTTGATAAAAATAATCTTGAGTAATGTATTTTGATATGATTTAGAACACTGTGCCAACGGACTAACTGTATCGAAATTGACGAACATGAATTGTTAAAAATGCAACACATTTGAATTTATAAAAGAAAACAAAAAAAATGCTGTACTTTGATTAGGAAATGTTTTGTAAAAAGGATGGACTGTAGAGACCAGGTATCCTATCAGATAGGAAGTGATAACAAAAGTCATGATAACAAATGGACTGATGTTATCGGTAATATTCTACTGTTATCAGCAATATTTAGACTGTTATCAGCAATATTCAAAAATGCAATAGAAGTACCTAATTTATTTTACTATTCCAATTAAATAAACAGCAATTATTTTTTTATCAAATATGGATCCCAAAATAACTGCTGACTAACTGAAATAGATGGACTGTCTGCATGGGAATGTTCTAGTGATTTGTTGTACGCTGCCCAAACGTAAATTACGATACCCATACCATTGCTTGATGGACTTATATCAAGCTACTATCAATACGAGTTATATCTCCTGGTAGAACTCTGTATTCATTATTGCAATATAATCAGGTTTGTATATCACGCTCATCATTGTCCACTCGAAACGAAAACAAACTTGAGTAATAATCATTTTAAAACTATTTTATTGTAAAATAGTTTATTTAAAACATCAAAGTATTAATGCTACAAGACTTGATAATACAATACTTAATACTTAATACAATCAATATTATTGATTAAAAAGGCATTTTTTCATAATAATACATCATTTTGGCGCATCAAAATAATTCTGAGACATCGATATAGCTTATGTATCGTAGCACTATCGATGCACCATGTTACTTTCGATGCAGCAACATTTTGACTGGTCCCGAATATAATCATCGATTTCTCCATGCATTTCATTGCATCGCACACCCCTAGTAATAACTAAGCCAACTGGCAATCTCATTTTTATAAGGTTCTATAAGTATACAAATATTCTAAAATCAGTAAAAATTAAAATATAATTTTTTTTAAAGCAAACGTAAATTTCAACTGAGCAGATTACACAATTATTCTGTATATATGTATAACATTTCCATGGATAATTTAATTCCTTGCATCATGTTACATATACCAATCCTTTGATTCATAAAAATAAATAAACTGTTGAATAAACAAATGCTGAAGTATTCACTAGTAGGCAAAAATGCATAAACAAGGAGAAGACTACAGAGTACGTTTTTAGCAATTCTTAATAAAGCTTGCCCCTTTTATTGTAGTCAAGCACCATCATCTTCATCACTTTCTAATAAATGATCACTCATATGTAAACAAAAGAATGTACAGCTGTGATGTCCGACTGTCAATGTCAAATCTCAAGTGTGAACATCAAAAAAATAAGTCTCGGCTTTGTTTCAAAATGAAATGTAAACTCAAACACCATAACTGTACGTGTATAGAAGAGCGTGTGGGTTTATATCACTGTATTTGTATGGTGGGCGGATGAGTCTATTCCACTGTGTGTATGGGAAGACGGTTTATTATTTAACTGATAATAAATTTAATTTAAAAAATTTAAAATGTTTTAATAAAATGTTGATTTTTAAATCATTAACTTAATTAAATATGATAAACAACTTAACTATGTTTTTAAAGTTATTACAAAAGTCATGTGATCAACAAGGAACCATTTCGTGATAACAGGCAAATGGGATAAGAAGCCTTTTTAATTTTCTTTCTTGAGGGCTGTCTCAATACCTGGACTGAAAACAATACGTTATATACCAAACCCCTTCAAACCTCCCCTAGGGATTTTAAAATATAGTTCAAAATTTAAGATTGATGCAGCTTCTGACAGACTACGTTGAATCTAAATAGAATAGAATTTCTTAAGATTATCTACAATTAATAATAGAATAAATACAAAATATATAACATACACAGAGCCTTGGCACAAGGGAAGACAGGTTGACATGACGAGGAGCAAATAGGTGGAGTTGCTGTAGGCAGGATGTGGCTTCTGCTTGGACCAGTGGCTCCTGATGGTCTTGCATTATTGCACAAGCACAGAGGAATGAGCTGCGAGTCATACACACTGATGCTGTGTTTCCTACATGAAAATTTACCCAAGGAGGATAAATAAAAATATTTAACAAAGAATGCTAAAAACACAGATGTAAAATCCCTTTAATAGCAGAAAAGTGTGTGTGCCTGACAGCAACTTTTACTGTAGTAATTTATAAACTTCCACAAACTCTGATTTTAGTAAATAGAAAACAAATTTCATGGTAAAATTCATAAGCTATAGCTAAAAAGAATAATTTTTTATAAATTTATTTTTTTATATATATAAGACGTAAGATTATAAGCTAAAAATAATGAATATTTTTTTTCAATTTCAGCTTTGTTCAGCAGCTAGATGCCATTTTGTTTTTTGCAAAAAACAGTTTACATCTTTGTTGTTATTTTTATGATTATTACAAAACTGGGTTAATAGGTTCATGCTAGAAGGTATTATTAATAACCTAGAAGGTATAATATAATTAAAAAATAGGTAAAATATTTAATAAAAAATATTTTAAAATTATCTTAATTATTTTCAAAATGGCAGCCATTTTATTTTTATTTTAACAAATATCTAAAAAATCTAAATATTTGTAAATAATTTCACCTTTCTAATAATACCTCATTTGTAAAAATCACTTAAGAAATGACTATTTTATGAATGAACTTTAATTCACATGCAAACTAATTGGTTACTTTTTTGACAGTGTTTTAACAGTATGTGAATTAATTAAAGTTAATTCATAAAATAGTTATTTCCTAAGAGATTTTTACAAATGAGGTATCATTGGAAAGGGGAAGTTATTTACAATCTTTTTTAATCTCTTGCACAATTTTTATAAAACCAGTAGTTTTTTAATACCTGTTAAAATAAAAATAAAATGGCCGCCATTTTGAAAATAATAAAGATAATTTTAAATTTCTTTTTGTAACTAACATGAACTTATTTACAGAGTGTTGTAATAACCACAAAGATAAAAACAAAGATATAAATTGTTTTTTGGAAAAAACAAAATGGTGTCTAGCTACTAAACAAAGCGGAAAGTGAAAAACTTTTATTCTTCATTTTTAGCTTATAATCACACATAGAATATAAAAATGCATAGCCAGCCCAACCTTTTTGTAACACCCTGTGTGTTTATATACAGGGTGTCCCGTAAGTAACTAGCCAAACTACTGGAGGTCATTCCTTGGGTTAAAACAAACAAAAAATTCCATGTGTACAAATCGTCTATCTCGCTCCATTATCCGGCTATCTGTCTGTATATGTTTTTTACTAAAAACTTAATATCTCTAAAGTTATTTTAGATAAAACCATGAAAATTTGTATGAATGTTGACCTTCATAGTGTTCATGTACTATTTAAATTTCATTTTTTACAATAATCCTTCTCAAAAAGGCGGCTATTTTAAATTTTTAAAGCCAAATAAATAAACTTAAATTTTACTAAAAACCTGTGTTACAAAAAAGTTTAAGAATTTATTTCTACAAATAATTATATAAAAGGTTTTAAGATTAAACAACTATTAACTGAGAAATTACAATTTTTATCAAATAAAAATACGTTTGATATTAATAACATTGGAAATTTTAGTAAAGTGACATTTATTTACTAAAAACTAAATACAGTAGGAGTACATTAGAAATGATGTTTATTACAACACAAAAACAAGAGTAAAGAAAAACAAAAGAAAAAATACTATTGATCCTACAACATGTGCTCAAAGTGCCCACCATCCATGTCTATGCTTCGTTCCAGTCGATTTATCATAGAACTTCTCATTCGTTTAAATACACCCGGTTTCTGTCTAATCGTATTACAGCCATCCACTACTTTTCTCTTAACATTTCAATACTTCCAACAGGTGTTTGGTATACCAAAGATTTAAGGTAACCCCATACAAAAAAGACCAGGGGGTTTAAATCAGGAGACCCGGCAAAAACCACAAAAACTACCTCAAGAACCCCTTAACATAACTGTTTTTGTTTAGTAATGAACTCAAATCAAAAACAAATAAAAATAGGTGTTTTCTAACAACAAACTGTCAATATTACAGTCAGCTGATAATCATTGACTGTATGTATTTTCAATTTCCAAAACAGCTGTAAAAATCTATTTATCACTAATCTAATTTTTAGTAAATAAATGTCACTTTACTATATGACACTTTGAGCACATGTTGTAGGATCACTAGTATTTTTTTCTTTTGTTTTTCTTTACTGTTGTTTTTGTGTTGTAATAAACGTAATTTCTAACCTACTCCTACTGTATTTAGTTTTTAGTAAATAAATGTCACTTTACTAAAGTTTCCAATTTTATTAATATCAAACGTATTTTTATTTGATAAAAATTGTAATTTCTCAGTTAATAGTTGTTCAATCTTAAAACCTTTTATACACTTATTTTTAGAAATAAATTCTTAAACTTGTTTGTAACTAACAGGTTTTTAGTAAAATTTAAGGTTATTAAGATATTTGGTTTTAAAAATTTAAAATGGCCGCCATTTTGAGAAGGATTATTGTAAAAAAATGAAATTTAAATAGTACATGAACACTTTGAAGATCAACATTCATGTAAATTGTCATGATTTTATTTTAAATAACTTTAGAGATATTAAGCCTTTAGTAAAAAACATACACACAGACAGCCGGATAATGGAGTGAGATAGACGATTTGTACATATGAAATTTTTTGTTTGTTTTAATCCAAGGAATGACCTCCAGAAGTTTGGCTGATTACTTACGGGACACCCTGTATATATATATATATACTGATTGACCTTGATAATCCAAGAATTGTAAAAATATATACCTCTGCAACTCATTATATAGGTTTGGACATAAGTCTGGAATATATTATTAATTTTAAAACAATTGAAAGAAATGTAATAACACTTTTTTGTTTTGTACATGTCCCTATATCAAACATTTAGTCATATTTTACTTGTTTTTCGAATATCCAGGGGATGGCCGGTGAAGGAAGTCTTAAAAATGTTAAATGTAAGCCTACCTTGAGTTATACTTCATTTTAAATGTCTTTATTTATAGAATACAGGAGTGCAAACCTGAGGTCAAAACAATGACCCAGTCACAAATTACAGCACTCAAAGAATTTAATGTCTTATTACTAATTCTTCTTAGCTATATGGCTATTTATTTGACAGTTTGAGGTTCCTGTTTTTGAGTTGATTGTTATTTTAGGTTAGGTTAAAGGGCACTAGGCCAGGAATTAGTATATTAGGTATACTATAGTATAGTATAGTACCAATACTATTAACACTGCCAACAACCTGCTAACCAAACTCAACCAAACCAAACTAAAAAAAACTTTCCAAACTCTACTTACAAACCCTCCAAACAGTTGGATTCCTTCAAATTAGGCCTAACCTTGAATCCACCTATCCTCTTATAGGCCCAAAACCTAACCTAGCTGACCTTCTTAATATACCCACAACCATTGGCCAACTCCCTGTTCTTCCCAAAAAACTGTGTACCAACCCTTCCCCCGCAAGTGTCAAACCCACGGAAACAGTCAATCCTTCCAACCATTCCTTGTATAATCTATCAAACCACACCCTCTCCGAACCTGAATTGAGCATTTTGTCCAAAGGCCTTACTTTCACTCCTACTTCTCACCTAGACCAGTTCTCCTTAGTCTCTGATGTCATTTCCTTTGGCCGCAACCTGAAGTTGAAGATGTTTTTTGAGAACAACACCTTCAACCCTAATCCTACGAACCTGCCTGAAACCTGCCTAGCGCGCTTCAAACCTCCTTCCAGCTTTGACCCACCATCACTACCTCCTGACCATCCTATTGAACTTTACCTTAACTTCATCCTCCAAAAAGTGTCAGATTCTCAGTTCTACTCCCAACTACCTAAAGATCAGAACCTTACCATCGCTGAACGCGGAGCCATAAAGTCCCTAAAATCCAATGACAACATTATGATCCTTCCTGCCGATAAAGGTTCCACCAAGGTTATTCTTAAAAAATCCGATTTATCAATGAAATTAACCTCCAGTTGTCCGATTCCAGCACCTACAAAAAACTTGACTTCGACCCAACCGAAAAACACAACCAAGAACTGAAAAATCTCCTCCTTCATCATGCTAAACACCAAAACCTAACCACCGCCAGACAAATCCTGCTTATCAATGAACAGCCTACTCCACCCCAGTTTTATGTCCTACCCAAAATCCATAAAGGCACCATCCCTCCCCCTGGTAGGCCTATTGTGGCAAGCTATAATTCTGTTACCGAACGCATCTCTGCCTTTGTCGATGACAAACTCCAACCTCTAGTACGACAACTTCCTTCCCACGTCCAGGACACCAATCATTTCCTTAGTCTCCTCTCCAATCTTCCCCAAACTCTACCCCTTAAAACCAAACTGGTTACCATTGATGCCACTTCACTGTACACCAATATACCCCATGCTCATGGCTTAGCTGCTATTGAGTATTTCCTCAATACACGCCCTCCAAACACCAAGCCTAGCACTTCCTTCCTAGTTCAGCTGACTCAATTCATCCTTGAAAAAAACCACTTCCAAAGTTCTGGCATTAACTACCTCCAGATCAAGGGTACCGCTATGGGTACCCGCATGGCCCCTTCCTATGCCAACCTGTTCATGGGGAACTTGGAGAAGACTTTCCTTCAAAAACAACTCGTCCAACCCCTCTGCTGGCTCCGTTTCATCGATGATATTTTCATGATCTGGACTGACTCCGAAACCAATCTTGAAACCTTCCTTCAAAGCCTACAAAACTTTTCATCCCTGAATTTCACCTGGCAATCCTCTTCTGAACGCATAGTCTTCCTTGATGTTGAAATTGGATTGGAGGACAGTGTCCTTCAAACTGATATTCACATCAAACCTACCAATAAACAACAATACCTTCACTATACCAGCTGTCACCCCAACAACACTAAACGCTCCCTACCCTATAGTCTAGCCACCCGTGCCAAACGTATCATTTCCTCTCCCAGAAACCTAAATCAATACAACAACCAACTTGTCAGTGCTTTCCAAAAGAGAGGTTACCCTACCAACCTTGTTAAAAACCAAATCCGTTTAGCCCAGTCCCAAAACCAACCCCAAACCAGAAGCAGTTCCCAATGCTTACCCCTTATCACTAATTACCACCATGGCCTACAAAAACTCAACCAAATCCTGAAAGATGGCTTCAACATCTTAAAAGCTTCCCCCCACACCAAAGATCTCCTTGAAAAACCTCCTACTGTAACTTTCAGACAAAACAAAAACCTCCGCCAAATCCTGGTCCATCCTAAGTTACCTGATCCCAACATCCTGACCTGTCCTAAAGACCAGCAACCACCCGGTTCCAATCCTTGTAACAAGAAATCTTGCAAAACCTGCCCTATTCATCTCTCAGCCACATCTTTTACCAGCTCCACTACCTCCTTAACCTACAAGATACCTGGAAACCACTCCTGTGATTCCACCAATCTAATTTATCAACTCCAGTGCCAGCACTGTCCTGCCCAATATATTGGCCTTACCAGTGAAACCCTTCGTAAACGCATGAATGGCCATAGACATGATTGCAAAGTCCAAAATCCTGAAAAACCTGTCTCTGCCCATACTCTTCTCCATAATCAAAATTTTGATCAGTGTTACACCACTAAGGTAATCAGATCCCTTCCTTCCCATGCCAATAGTTCCCAACTCCGAAGGATGGAATTAGCACACCAATGGATAACAAAATCCCGTGACCCACCTAATCTGAACATAAGATAGACCACTTCCCTTCAACCCCTTCCCCATCAGCAAACTTCATATATATTTTTATATATATACTAACTGAAATACTGCATCTACACCTGAGTGTTGCTCTATGGATGTACACCCCCCACCACAGCCACCTACCCAGCAATAGTGGAAGTCATTTCAGTGTCTCTCTCTCTCTCTCCCTCTACTCACCTGAAGAAAATGCCAGTGGTGTTGAAAATTTGTGAGATTTTGTGTATTTTGTGTTTGTGACTACTACTCTGATGTTAGTGAACTTGTCTTTTAAGGAAAGTTTGCTGATGAGTTGATTGTTAACAATCGTAACGAAAGACTAAGTTATAAAAATAGCTATTTTATTCAACAAAAATAGGAAAAATTATTAAAACTCTTTTGACAGTAGGTTTACCCAATGAATAGTTTAAGAAAATTATTATTATAATTTGTTTTATATTTTGTGAGAAAATTAATAAATTTCTTATATTTAATCAGTTACATTTTAGCTCTACACAGCAATAGATAATAACTATCTTATTCTTGTTCTTAAGCAGTATTAGTTATTGACATTAAACTCTTAGAGAGGCTGTATTTTCTGACTGAGTCATCCTTTTGACCTCAGGTTTGCACTTTTGTATTCTATAAACAAAAACTTTTCAAATGAGGTATAACTCGAGGTCAGCTAAAATTGAAAATATTTAGGACTGGATATACCAAAAACAAGTAAAATATGTCCAAATGTTTTCTATAGGGACATGTACATAACTACAAAGTTTCATTACATTTATTTCAATAGTTAATTAATAAATATATTCCAGACTTTTGTTCAACCCTGACACTAAATTTTCAATAGTGCTTGAACTATTGATTCCAGAATGCAAGACTCAAGCGCAAACAGAGATGTAATGATTTACTCAAGATAATATAAGAACATTACATTTTTAAATATAAAAATCATGTATCTGGATTATCTTGCAATAAGCAAAACATATAACAATAACTGGATTTATAATAATCACAATTATATATCTTGTAGATAAAAATTTGCTGGCGATTTCATAACAAAATTCATACTTGGTCATGTGCTCATAAAGTTTTAATACTTTTTAAAACTCTTGTTTCATTGTTGTTTTTATAGTTTCTATGTTGTTATTGTGTTAAGTTGTTGTGGTTGTTAATTGTTAATATGTTTAGCTAAATTTTACAATTAGTTTCAAAATTAAAGAATGCTTGTACTCATATCAACCAAAATGTTCTTTTTCTATTGATCTGACTTAAAAGGGAAATCTGTAATGTACATTAGGCTAAGTTACTCCTTATTGTAAAAATGACTTTTTTGACTGCATATTTTATGTTTAAAGACAATCAACTTTCTGATTTGTATTGACCTATTGAATTGAAGCAGAGAATAAAAATGTGTTACAGAATTTGCACTTAAACATGTAAGAAAGTGCTTTGGTCACTGCCACTGCCGTCACCACTACCTACTCTGTCTACCACTATTTATGGTCAGACTACCAAGGGTAGAATAAATAATTGTTTATAATAAAAACCTTTTCAATCATCGATAAACTAAAAGTAAATTTAAAGATTCAATAGCTATATCTCCTGAAATGTAATTAAATATTCTCCTGTCTTAAAAAGTAAAAATACCAAAATGTCACATAAACAATTTTTTCCTTTGTTATCATGCAGTTTAAAAAATATTATTCATCATTAAACATACTACATTTTAAACCAAAATCTATTAAAAGTACAAACAATTGGAATAGTTGATCAAAGAAAGAGAAAAAGAATACAAAGCCTACCAACTAACAGAGGTATAGTGTTAGTTAAAGAGACTATATAAGCCATTGTGCTCTCCATTAACAACTATTATCTCTACAAACTACCACAATCTCCAAAGTACGTTTGTTTGTAAATGTATAAAATACCAATGACAATTAACTATGGCACACCTTGAAGTTCTGGTCCAACAGTTGTTATCAAAGCAGATACTACTTTCCCAATGCACTGATGGACATCAACATGTGACTGAGAGACATTGAGAAGCAGTTTGAGTGCTAGTGAGAGAGTGGGCTCAACGTAGCCACGAAGCATCGGCCCACCGGACTCTGCAATCAGGGCTAAGGCATGCAAAGCCCACACCTGTAACAAGAAATTAGGTTATAAGTTTTCTCAAATAAGATTTTAATACAGATTTAACTACTCTGAACTACAAATAAAGATGTGCAAAAGTGTACTTTCTGATTAGTAAAGATTGAGATATTACACCGAAGGAAGAATTTTATTCCGGATATTTGCTCAAATGTATTACCTACTTCTGCTATAGCCGAGACCTATTTTAAAGCTCATATACCATTACGCATATACATTTACAATCACATACAATTATTTTATAAGAGACATAAGTTGTTTCTGCATCCCAATTAATTGCTAACAAGAGTTGGTTTGTAGTTGATTTTTTCCCTCAATAGAATCCAAGAATAGTGCTCTCAGTCTGATCAATTTGATTTACTTACAAGGTCTAATGATATATTTTGGAGGCACATCAGTTATTTCAATATTATATACGTTAATTTGATACATCAATTTTTTCAGCTTTCTGAACTAAATTTAAAAAAAATCACAAAATGCAACATTATCTTTTTCCTTGCACTTAAACAAATCATTTACAGTAATGACTGGCACAATTATTGTTAAGAAAAATTGATAAACAAATTTATTGCTAGGGAGACAAAAATTAATGCGAGTAATACATAGCTAAGTATTATAATAAATTATGTTAAAGTTGGAAAACACAATTAGCAAAAGAAAAAAAAGAGATAGTAAACTGTTTTCAAAAATTTAGCAATGGCTACAATGTTATATTAGTAAAAATATTAATCGAAAATTACATGCAAAGATGTTGACTCATCTTCAACCATAGATCTGCAGTTTATAAAAACCCTCTAGTGGGGAAAATCCATACACCTGGACATAATGTGTCCAGTTGAAAGCAGTGATTTGATCAAGTTCACTTTTATTCATCCTTGATAAAGAACTATCCTTACAAATGGATAGAATGAAAAGTGGTCCTGATTAACATACCCCCTACGAAACGTTATCAACATTTTTATAAATAAGGGGCCAAAGTTGAAGAAAATTTAATTTTTGATCAAGAACAATTAAATATATCATCAGATTTAAAATTTGAAGGGCCATTTCTCGGTTATGGACCAATAACCTGGCTATGAATAATCTCATTTCCAGTCAGCATAATACTTTTTTTAGTAAATCCATATTTGAGATAAGAGATTGAAATAAAGAAGAAAATCAAGAGCTAAAAACAGTACTAAATTTAAATCCTGACTATGAGGTGTTTTTGACTAATTACAGAATATTTGTACTGTCTAGGCAAACCTACACCTGTTACATGGGGAAGTAATGTCAAAAGCTCTCTCCACTCCCAACTCTGTTGTACATTTTGACCCGATGAATACCGACTGAACAAAAATTTAGTTGCTTTCACAATGTTACAAACATACCTATAGACAAGTAAAATTCACCAGATATATTACAACAGATACAAAACGTATAAAAGAGATGATTACCTGAACAACAGGAGAAGAGAGGTCTTGTGCAAGTGCCAGCAAGATACTGATGCTGGTATTAAGGTGTTGACTAGAGCCCATACTACCGACATATCTATGTAGACATCCAAGAGCAAGAGAGTGACCTGTGCGGCTGGCCACATCCCTTGCTAGCTTGAGCCGGTCAAAACTGGTCTGAGCCAGCTCAGCTGTAAAGCGTGGGTCACCCACTACTTGGGCCAGGCGCCCCAAGCACTCTGCAGCAGCACATCGTAACATAGCACTGTTGTTGGTTAGAACACCCTGCACAGAACACAGTTGACATCTTTTTGATCAATTCACTAGAGTCCAAAATCAGGTAGATGACAAAAATATTCAAGCTGCCTCATAATGTAGAAGTATTAAGGCACAATAATACTGGACTGATTTATTAATATAAAAATGAGGTTATGTTAAAGCATACATGGATTTAGTATATTACAAGAGATTTGATATTAGCAAACTTACCTAAGAAGGCAAGTCCACTAACACCTTACAGTAGTAAACAAATACAGGAACAACACCTTTTTCACAAACCTGCAGTGCCACTAGCACTTTCATTAGGTAAGTAAAGATGACATAAAAACGATCATCACGACAATAAACCTTTTGTTCTTGTTATAAAATACAAATTTACTGTACTACTATAATTAATTTAATGTTATAAGATACAAAATGACGAGATTAGAGGAAGAATTTGAGATAAGCCACTACGATAAAGGTTATAGAAGAGTAAATAGTGATATGGTTCAAATATGTGCAAAATATGAAGGAGGGCAATCTGCATTGGAGATTACACGCAAAAGAAGGCAATTTAGAGGTAAGCATCGAGGTATTAATATGTAGGGGGCGAGTGGTGACAATAGGAGAATAATGTGAGGTTGCAAGAAGAGAGAAGACGGGAGGATAAAGAAGATGAACGAGTTTGCATTGCCATAGCTGAAATTGCATGAATTACAAGATCTCATATGCATTTCATAGTACATTTCTTTAAACTGACTTGCTATGTGGATCTTAATACTGTTAAAAACTTCTACATTTTCTAACTTTGAAACTAAGATGATCCAATTAAAAAAGTTAAAAATCAATTGTGATTATTTTATTGGTAAATCGTATTGTTCTTAGTAAACTAATGGCAAATCATAATTATGAGTAATTACATAGAAAAGGGGTCTTTTCTACTTTTGGCTGAATTTTTTTTCATAGTAAATAAATAACTAATGAACAAGAATTTAATAAATTTTTCAGCGGAAAATGAGAAAAACTGGATTAATATTTTTTGTAAATATAGCAATGTGGGTACCCACATTGTACTGTTTTGTCCTAATTACGAATGTGGAAAGGATTTGAAATCAAACCACTATAAACACATTAGAGCCAGAAATGTGTCAATTTCATCCGAAGTTTTAGGATAGGCCTCGGATGGTTTTTATTAGGACAAAACAAATATAAAGAAATAAGTTAAAGGTATTTATTAATATTTCATTTTGGTAAATATTTATTTGATAAGTAGAATGGTGGAAGAAATACTTTATGTGATACAGATAAGCAGAAGACGCAGAGAATGCCATTGAAGTGACCGGACTGGACTCTGTTATCTTTGTGATTTACTAATAATTGCGCTGCCACACAACTAGTTTAGTGGCAGTTGTTAATAAATAATAATTTATTAATAACTGCTACTAAACTTATATCTTCTTAATAACTTATATCTTAATAATTAATAAACTTATATCTTCTATTTATGTTTGATGTGTTTTACGAATAAATCTGGCTAAATTTGCATGAGAGAAATTATTCAAATTAAACTAAACTGAGATGTTTAAAATTCAAACTAACAATGATAAGAGATGTGGCATTTTTCTTGACATCATCTTGTCCTATGCTGGCTTTGTTGTCTGTAAGGCCCTTGAGACCTGCAAGTAGAGCTGCAAAGACATTCAGTGTGACAGCATCGGCGCGGCAACTCTTTGCTGCCTTCATACACTCGGTAAAGTGTTCCAACATCTGCAGCCGGTGCTTGTTGGCCACCCGGGGGAAGACACAGCCAAACAGTACAACAGAGGCATCTATCACAGACACTCCCAGGGGCAGTGGTCCAGGAATTTTCTCTCCCTGGACAAATAATACATTTAATTAATATTTTAGGCCTACTTCACACTGAAATAGTTTTTATATTTCTGTTGTACTCAAATTTTACTTACAGTAAAACATCTATAGTGCAACACTTTGTGGACTAAAGGGCTGTTGAAGTATCAAAGTTTAGAAATACAAGAAATATAACCACTAGTAAACATTAACCCTAGATCGTGAGCATCAGGTGAACCAATGTGTGCTCCCTACTGCTAGATCCTTTTTCGACGCTGTGCAAGTTTTTTTTGTAAAAATCATAAAAAATACTAAATATGCTCCAAATGTAAATATTATCATATCGTTTTTCTTCTCAAGAACTGTACTTTCATGTACTACCTTCAACACTTACAAAAAGAATTAGTAGATAATTGCTGTCATGAAAAGATTGAAAAAAGCTTTTAAATTGTGTACATAAATTATAACTCATGACACTCCTTAGGAGCACTAAAAGATTTTTATAAATAATTCCAAGATAGCCAAATTGTTTATTATTTAGTGCACTATGATAGATAATATGTTGTTATATTTTAGATAAACTAGTAGGTTTTTTTGGGATTTTGTTTACATAAAACAAAAAATTGAAAAAAAATTTGCAAAGATACAGTATGTTCACTGTAGGTAATCAAATAGTACATGTATAAATTAAAAAAAAAAAAAAAAAAAAAAAAATCACCACTGAATAAAAAAGAAAAAGTTGTTTAGGAAAAATAGTCATGTTGTGCCCATACACAAATTTTTATATTTTTAGTTTATTGGGAAAAATAAAAATGTTACCACAGAAATGAAAAATGTAAGTGAAAAATTACATAACAATCTAAAAATAAGGCGTATGTATAATTTTTTGCTACATGTACTGTATTAGTACAATCAATTAGCTACAAGAAAATGTAAAATATATGAAAATATTCCACAAAGTATAAAACTTATAACACCATAGGTCGGCGTGCGCAAATTGTCTAAACAACACTAGAAAAATAGTACATATTGTAAACATTATAAAATATAAAATAATTTTTGGAATTTTTAGAACAGTAGCACTTGATAGAACACATATTTCTGAATAGAAATATAAAAACATGTATTACAGTAGTGCCATAAGTAAAGTTTTCGTGCTATATAATAACACTACGTTATATTGTTTTCGTATAAATAAAGTTAACAATCTATTTAAATTGCATAGAAATAATGCATACTATTTTTTAAATAAACCTTGATTCACCACTTCTCTCCCACTAACAATTATTAAATCCTTGCGATTTCCACAAATGTTTGCAGATATATAATCATTATTTCAGACATACAAACAAACATGAACTCATTTAGATGCATAAAAAACTGATTTTGATTAGGGGTGTGTGAATAGGATTTTTAAGTTTGAGCCGAGTCGAGTAGTTGACATTTTTTTTGAGTATCAGTATTTTCCTAAGCCTATGTTAAGTTTTGCCAGATTCGTAAATATATACATCTAAACTGAACACAAAAACTTTGATTTATTGTTTGTAACTGTAACATTATAAATAAAACTTTTTACTTCCCGCCTTCCGATATTTTTATGTGGCATTGTTTTGTTTAACCTTTTTCCTTTTTTCATAACTAATTTTATGTAGGAAACTAAGAAAGTATATTATTAATTGAAACAATGTGGATTATAAAGCCTGCCGATACAGTGGACTCCCGATTATCGGCGAGCGGATTATCGGTGTTGTGGATTAACGGGTATGGCCAAATAAAAAAATTAAATTAAAAAACGCTTTAGAAAAATGTAAAATACTACGCAATAATAAGACGAGGCAGGCTCATCCATGCGCGCACTATCTATAGCGATCGTTTACGCGTGGACACCCTGTAGAAGTGGCTGACCTTGGCACATAACCAGGTTATTTGCGGTCAAGTTCGCTTGCTTTGTCACACACGTAAACAATATTGCTCAGTTCATTGCGCTGTTTTTATTCTATTTTCACTGTGAGTTTGTTTTCGTTCACAAGTTGACATACGTGAGTTGGTGTACAGTGTTTTATTTAGTGCATTTTTGTGTTTACGTTACTACATTTTGTGTTTTTCTTAGTGCATTGTGTGTTTACAACATGGATACAAAACGGAAAATAGTTGTGTTGTCTATTCAGACGAAACTAGAAATTATTGGGAAGTTTGAGAAAGGGCATACAATAAAGGCACTTTCAGTTGAATAAAGCTTAGGCGATACAACCGTCCGAAGTATAATAAACAAAAAGAATGAGTTTTTAAAGTTTGCAAGTTCATCTGATTCCTCTTCTGCTATGAAGCAACCGAAAACAATGAAAAAGACAACTTATTTGTCCGCTTATTATCGGCAAATTACTATCACTATTTCTGCGCTTCAACGTTATTTTCGAAACATGTAGGGTAGTTGTTTACAATGTACTTCGTCTGCCACTGATGAGTCACGTCAGGCGTGGCAGTGGCACGCTCCATTGTTTTGAGTTCACTGTCGTCTGCCACCGTGAGTCAGTTGTGTACAGCTGTGTGGAAGTGCTTTTCGACTGATTTACAAGATGGATAAACGGAAAATATGTTTGTATTAGCATAAATTTACATAGTTTTTAGATACTGGTTATTTTTAAACCGATTAAAGGTCATTTTAGGCTATTTTTGGATTAATGGGGAAATCGATTATCGGCGATCGTTCTGCCACCCATTATCGTCGATAATCGGGAGTCCACTGTATGTCTATCTGGTGGTTCAGTTCAAAGTGTACCGCAAAAACGTAGTGAAGCTTGTTGGCAAAAGCTGCATCCAACCAAACTAATGCTAAAATTCAGGCGTCATCACCATATGCAGTCACTTGCTTTCAAAATTAATGTATTGGAGAGATAGGACATCAGCAAACTTACCTTAAAAGACAAGTTCACTAACACCAGAGTAGTAGTAAAAAAAAACAAAACAAACACAATCTCACAAATAATACCACTGGCATTTTCTTCAGGTGAGTAGAGAGGGAGAGGGGGAGGGGGAGGGGGAGGGGGGAGGGGAGAGGGAGAGGGAGAGGGAGAGGGAGGGAGAGAGGGGAGAGAGAGGGGAGAGAGGGGAGAGAGGAGAGAGAGAGAGAGAGAGAGAGAGAGAGAGAGAGAGAGAGAGAGAGAGAGAGAGAGAGAGAGAGAGAGAGAGAGAGAGAGAGAGAGAGAGAGAGAGAGAGAGAGAGAGAGAGAGAGAGAGAGAGAGAGAGAGAGAGAGAGAGAGAGAGAGAGAGAGAGAGAGAGAGAGAGAGAGAGAGAGAGAGAGAGAGAGAGAGAGAGAGAGAGAGAGAGAGAGAGAGAGAGAGAGAGAGAGAGAGAGAGAGAGAGAGAGAGAGAGAGAGAGAGAGAGAGAGAGAGAGAGAGAGAGAGAGAGAGAGAGAGAGAGAGAGAGAGAGAGAGAGAGAGAGAGAGAGAGAGAGAGAGAGAGAGAGAGAGAGAGAGAGAGAGAGAGAGAGAGAGAGAGAGAGAGAGAGAGAGAGAGAGAGAGAGAGAGAGAGAGAGAGAGAGAGAGAGAGAGAGAGAGAGAGAGAGAGAGAGAGAGAGAGAGAGAGAGAGAGAGAGAGAGAGAGAGAGAGAGAGAGAGAGAGAGAGAGAGAGAGAGAGAGAGAGAGAGAGAGAGAGAGAGAGAGAGAGAGAGAGAGAGAGAGAGAGAGAGAGAGAGAGAGAGAGAGAGAGAGAGAGAGAGAGAGAGAGAGAGAGAGAGAGAGAGAGAGAGAGAGAGAGAGAGAGAGAGAGAGAGAGAGAGAGAGAGAGAGAGAGAGAGAGAGAGAGAGAGAGAGAGAGAGAGAGAGAGAGAGAGAGAGAGAGAGAGAGAGAGAGAGAGAGAGAGAGAGAGAGAGAGAGAGAGAGAGAGAGAGAGAGAGAGAGAGAGAGAGAGAGAGAGAGAGAGAGAGAGAGAGAGAGAGAGAGAGAGAGAGAGAGAGAGAGAGAGAGAGAGAGAGAGAGAGAGAGAGAGAGAGAGAGAGAGAGAGAGAGAGAGAGAGAGAGAGAGAGAGAGAGAGAGAGAGAGAGAGAGAGAGAGAGAGAGAGAGGAGAGGAGAGAGAGAGAGAGGAGAGAGAGAGGAGAGAGGAGAGAGAGGAGGAGAGGAGAGAGGAGAGAGATTGTATTAAGAAGTTATGATGTATTTTCCATTAGTAATTCTGGCTAGGCTTTAACAACTAAAATGTTCAATTGCCTCAACAAATGGAACCGAGCAGTAAGAGGAATTTTGTGAGGTATTTAAAGGGAAGGAGAATAGAAGAAGAGAAGAGAGATAGAAAAGGGAAGAGAGAGGAAGAAGGAAAGGAAGATGAAGAGAGAGGGGAAGATAGGAGGAGAGAGAGAGAGAAGAGAGGAAGAGAAGAATGAGAAGAGGAGATAGAAGAGGAGAAGAGATGAAATAATAAGAGAGAGAGAGTAGAAAGAGAATTAAGTAGAGAGGGGAGTAAATGGAGGAGAAGGAGAGAAGAGAGATGAAGAGAGGAGAGAGAGAGAGAAGAGAGATAGAGAAGAGAAGAGAAGAGAGGGAGAGAGAGGAGAAGAGAGGAAGGAGAGAGAGAGAGAGAGAGAGAGAGAGAGAGAGAGAGAGAGAGAGAGAGACTTGTATTTTAAGCAAAGTTTACTGATGTCCTATCTCTCCATTATACTAATTCCTGGCCTAGTGCCCTTTAAACTAACCTAAAAATGTTTTCAAAATTGCCTTCTCTCAACAAAAAATTGATTGTGAACACAGCAATAAGAGTGAATCTCTATTCTGTGGGTATTTAATTCAGTAATAACAAGGTTACAACTAACCGGAAATAAGCTGTGAATTATATAATCAAATTTGAAAATCTGAATCACAAAGACTGTATTAATTGATTGATAATAATAACTAAGCAGGTTTACTACAAATAAATTTTAAAGTCGCTTAGGATGAATTAGTTTTTTAATTATGATCGGTAATGAAATGTGTGCAACTTGAAACTACTTCGATACATGAGGCTACACTGAACAACAGATAAATAATTATTTCATAACGAGAAATTCATGACAACCTGGCGTAATCAAATGAAAAGCAGTCGGCTAATATAATAGGTCTAGCCGATATTGGCGACGAGATGCAGTCTGAAATATCAGCTAAGTACCAACTAGTCAAACAGTGAAGATTGTGGGCATCTAAATTATAAACTTATGAATAAAAGATGAGACGTTTGATAAGGCTTCGGTTTAGTAAAAATTATTTTCCGAGTCTCTCTTCTTCGTATTTTGTTTAGAAAAGGTCTTCCTAGGTTGATTCGTGATTGTTTTACAGTTTACACGTTGACATTTATGTCAATGTGAACCGTTCGGTGAGTTTACAAATAAAAATTATCATATACTGATGTACTATCTCTCCATTATACTAATTCCTGGCCTAGTGCCCTTTAAACTAACCTAAAAATGTTTTCAAAATTGCCTTCTCTCAACAAAAAATTTATTGTGAACACAGCAATAAGAGTGAATCTCTATTCTGTGGGTATTTAATTCAGTAATAACAAGGTTACAACTAACCGGAAATAAGCTGTGAATTATATAATCAAATTTGAAAATCTGAATCACAAAGACTGTATTAATTGATTGATAATAATAACTAAGCAGGTTTACTACAAATAAATTTTAAAGTCGCTTAGGATGAGTTAGTTTTTTAATTAATTATGATCGGTAATGAAATGTGTGCAACTTGAAACTACTTCGATACATGAGGCTACACTGAACAACAGATAAATAATTATTTCATAACGAGAAATTCATGACAACCTGGCGTAATCAAATGAAAAGCAGTCGGCTAATATAATAGGTCTAGCCGATATTGGCGACGAGATGCAGTCTGAAATATCAGCTAAGTACCAACTAGTCAAACAGTGAAGATTGTGGGCATCTAAATTATAAACTTATGAATAAAAGATGAGACGTTTGATAAGGCTTCGGTTTAGTAAAAATTATTTTCCGAGTCTCTCTTCTTCGTATTTTGTTTAGAAAAGGTCTTCCTAGGTTGATTCGTGATTGTTTTACAGTTTACACGTTGACATTTATGTCAATGTGAACCGTTCGGTGAGTTTACAAATAAAAATTATCATACTTTACCACCTTTCACACTCCAACTGTGTTACTGTCTAACCTACTCAGAAAACCGTTCAACAATTTGACAGGAAAAAATATTGTACACGCAAATGTTACACATAGTTTTAGCGATCTATTGTGTTTACGGAATAATAATTAATAGACGTTCACCACGGATATATATATCTATTTTTTATTTGACGGAAAATAAATCAATAATGTTGTGTCACACGCTGCTAGAACGCCATTACCATATTTTATATGATATAATAAGGTATTTTCTTACGTCAAATCATTGGACGATTCCCTGCTCAGATTAAAAAACAAAATAGACCTCAATCGACTTGGGAGAAATACGATAATTTCAGTTCCGAAAAGGAGCTGAATAGTTCTTTGCATGTACTTATACCACAACCGAGATGGACTTTCAGCTAGAAAAGACGAGGGGTTTGATTCTTGGGATGTAAAGTAACTCGTTCTTGAGACCCTTTTGATTGAGCGATATTATTGATATGAACGAAAATATGCATAATTTCCACGGTATACAGACCATTAGATTTGTATCAGTAACAGGTCTTTTTGAGAATCTTGAACCGGATCTCTCATCCCCATTCAAAACAGAAGTGCTGAGTCATAAAGACACTAACCAGCACTTCTGTTTTATTCATGCTATTTTAGGTTAGGTTACAATTAGTTGACTAATAGACTCGGACAACCAACATGTGTGATCGCTACTACGCTAACTATTTACTGTGATTGCTACCTTCATAGCTCTGTTGTTCACTTTGAATTGAACTAGTTCAAATCATAATGAACGAACTCGTTCACTACGTCGACTAGTTCATTTGACTGTCGTCGTTTACTACCTATTCTTAGGCGTATTGTTTCGTTCATAATTACGCGTACTAAACTCATATCGTATGAAGAAAACTGGCGGTAAAATAAAACACAAGAAAGCGCACATTTTTTAATCATACTTATAAAACTGTTTACTCTTAAAAACTAAATTAAGATGTAAATCTGATATTTCATGACATACAACTTCTTGATTGAACTTCGAGTAGTTTCGGAAGCTTCGAGCCGAATTCAAGTAGTAAAATACTCTAAGTTTCGAGTACTTGTACACCCCTAAATTTGATAGATAGAACATAGTAGCTAATTTCTTAATGACTAACTTACAATATTTCAAATATTAAGTTGAATGTTTATCTGGTAATATTTTAAGATCTAAGTATACCAAACACTTTTTAGTAATTCTTTCAAAACCAATAATAAAATGGAGGAGCGGCCGTAGATAAGGGGCTAAGGCGCTGGCTTGCCACGCTGCCGGTCCGGGTTCGATTCCCGATGTGACCATTAATAGATTTTGCCCTGCCGCTCCCGTGGTTCGGAAGTCACGTAAAGCCGTTGGTCCCCAGGTTAAGTGTTAGAGAGAGCTCCCTAGCCCTAACTTCGCCTGGTAAAATAAGACAATCTTTAACTTTTAACTTTAACTTTTAAAATATTGAATACTTTACAAAAGGTAAATATATTATTAATTACTACTTATAAACTGCATATCTTAAAAATATAGAATTCAATAATGATAAAAAGAGCAGAGACTCACCTGTGGAAGAATGCGGTACAGACAGCATGCGTCGTGTTCTAAGGCTCCAGATCCTGCAGCACTGTTGGGTTGTAGCTGCAAGCAAGGTACAAACAAATGAAAAACTCTTTTAAAAAATATAATTTCAATTACTTTAAATAATAATTTTTACAGAATTCCTAAGGGGAATAAATTATAGAACAATATTTTGGTAAAACAGCTGTGGATTGAAGCTAACTTACCATCACAAAAACTATCACTTTATCTGGTGTATAGCTAAACGAACTTGACATGTAACTAAGCTACTGTAGAGGTGAGAAGGTTGGCCAATTTTTCTCACTAATTATAATATCAGACAAATTATAAACATTACATTGTTGATGTCGTGCATTTTTAAATTTTAAATAGCAGAACTCATAAAATATATAGATTTGCTGTATCACAAAATTTATATGACAAAGAATTACATGATATACAAAAGTCATTTATCAACATAATTTAGAACCTAAAAATAAAGTTAAAATGTTGTTAATCTATATTTATAAAAGAGGATGTTTGTATATATATATATGTTTGAAGTTTATGCGCTGCCAAACCATCCAACCGATTGCCATGAAACTTTAGGATGTTGTCCTGTATACTCCCGAGATGGTTTCTGTGAAGTTTGATGCAGATCCGTCCACAGGGTCCCGCCCCACGGGCTCCTAAAGATCCCATGTTATTCAAATGGAGAATCTGAATTGTTTACAAAAAACATATGACTGTGTGGTTTAATGTAGTTTCACATGCCATAAGCAGATTGAAGTTCTCACAACAACAGTACTGTATATGTTTTGATTTATTGTAGTTCTACATTTCACCTTGAGAGTGTAGCACACACTACAAAAAACCTTTACATTTATACACCAAATAAGAAGACCAAAAATATTGTTTACCCTCTTGCACTCATTTAATAAATAATGTTTTTTTTTTTTCTATAATTCTTTTTATTGCTTTATTTTGGTATGTCAATGAAAAATGAAAGGCGAGACAACGTCCGCCGGGTTCAGATAGTATATATATATATATATATATATATATGTTTGAAGTTTATGCGCTGCCAAACCATCCAACCGATCGCCATGAAAGTTTAGGATGTTGTCCTGTATACTCCCGAGATGGTTTCTGTGAAGTTTGATGCAGATCCGTCCACAGGGTCCCGCCTACAGGCTCCTAAAGATCCCATGTTATTCAAATGGAGAATCTGAATTGTTTACAAAAAACATATGTACTGTGTGGTTTAATATAGTTTCACATGCCATAAGCAGATTGAAGTTCTCACAACAACAGTACTGTATATGTTTTGATTTATTGTAGTTCTAAATTTCACCTTGAGAGTGTAGCACACACTACAAAAAACCTTTACATTTATACACCAAATAAGAAGACAAAAATATTGTTTACCCTCTTGCACTCATTTGATAAATAATGGTTTTTTTCTATAATTCTTTTTATTGCTTCATTTTGGTATGTCAATGAAAAATGAAAGGCGAGGCAACGTCCGCCGGGTTCAGCTAGTCAATTTATATAACTTTATAAGTGCAATTCACAAAAAGAAATCAGAACCTAGTGACACCACTATGTGAAATCTAATATTTATTTGGGTTCTTTTTTCGGGTGTGGAGAAAAATGTATTTATACACACTGCACTGGCAATCAGTTTGACAAGTCAAATCAGAACACTGGCTAAAACTTCCTCTTCTTCAGGTATACTAACCTGAAACCATTTAATATATCATCAAGACTAGACCATTGATCATTAACCCAAAGATCATATCATGTCCTTTTTAATTAAAAACAATCAAGATCAGCTTTTTTTCCTTTGATAATTCCTCAATTTTATGTGCAACCAATTCCAGGTGTTCCCTTAGAAAGCATTTTTTTATAGTCACAAATGATCTGAAGCAAATAACCCAACCACAGGCAAAAGAGGCTCCCAAAGAGCAAGTCATCTGAAAGATGGCATATTATGCTCAGTAACTGTGCAGTGTGCAGAAGCGATTGTTTAGGGCAAGAGACCAAACCTCACCTCCACACAGCAGAACTGAACTGACAAAGGACATGAAGATTGTTAGTCAAAGCCAGCACTTGTTAGAAGATGGAACTCCAATGTTGGGGAGCCTACCACAGGATGCTACTACATTGGTAGCTTTGTTGGTGGTGCATCAGATGTGCTCGTCAAAGCACATCTTATAGTCAATCATCATGCCAAGGTATTTTGTAGCTTGATTCAGCTTAAGCTGAGCTAATTTAAGTGTTCTCACTGAAATGAAAGCAGCAATATTGTCAGGGTAGCCGACAAGGCAGGTCTCATCTGGCATATCACTCATTAAAAGGCTGTCATATGATGCATTATAGAAATCTCTGAATCTGTGAACCACTGTGAAGCACCAGATTTAACTGAGTTCTTTGCTGACCTTAATCATGTTGTATAGCAGAGAATGATCCTTTATATATAAATAAATGAGATAGGCAGGTACATGGAGAGTATGTTGAAGCCCCTAAAAAATGTATAGACATGTTGGATAGCCATCTGGCAGAAATAAATGAGCTTCGAACTTAAAGAGTGAGGAGAACTATGTGGCATGATCAGTGGTTGTGATTTTCCGCACTCCCTATACTACATCCTGAACAATAACAACCCACCCACATGGTAGTAAATTCTTTAATCAAATTAATTTAACCATTGGAATAACTTAAATTTTTTAAATAAACTTTTTAAAAACATTTAAAGAGTAGGTAAACACAGTGTGGTTTCTTTTACAGTATTTTACCTTAGTAAAGCAGCTGGTATTACAGTTTAATTTTTGGTGATACTTATTTTGAAAATATTTTTAATACAGACCGGTATTTTTACTATCACATTCTTTTAACACTTCAGCTATGGATTCAATACACAGTACATCATATTAAGGAATAAAAAATGACTTTTTTCCAAACAATTATTAAATGTGAAAATTTTATATTCAGTTCAATTAAATTACCATTACACTTTTGGGGTTAAGCGTTGTATAGGACTTTACAGTCCTAACTTCGCCCCTTTAATAAAGGCATTTTTTAATTTCATTTCAGCATATATAGCTATTGATAGAACAAAACAATCATAAGAATAACCTCCAATAGGACCTATATGAAAATAATTTGTACATTATGACTAGCTAGGTGTACTAACACAAATGTCGTCAAAACATACACGTTCAAAATAAATTAAAAAATCATAATAACGCTATCAGTAAAATCTAAAATATATACAGCAAGACCTTGATAATCCGGCACGCTCAGGGATTTATCTGTTCCGGATTATCAGAATTTCCGGATTATCAAGGTTTATTGAATAACAGTGGTAAAACAGGAAAAAATAAGTAACAATTGGAATATATTTTGTTAATATTGCTATAGGTATATTTTATTAACAATTC
Organism: Stictocephala bisonia; assembly: GCA_035578905.1. Classification (NCBI taxonomy): domain Eukaryota; kingdom Metazoa; phylum Arthropoda; class Insecta; order Hemiptera; family Membracidae; genus Stictocephala; species Stictocephala bisonia. The sequence goes on along the minus strand of JAQJVL010000416.1, from coordinate 126,341 downwards.
AGAACAGTAGGCATACATGAATTGCTTTTTAACAATATTAAAATGAAAAATTGTGTACTGTACTAATGTACTTAACAATTTCAATAGTTAATTTGCCATACAGATTTTAATCATAGTCTTACTCGTCCCCTCTTGTGCCTAACATACAATGTGTCTGCAGATGATCCACTGAGAATGTCAACAACGCAGTTAAAATGACGATTAGCGTTCCATTATTTAGACAGTGACAGCCAACAGTGGTGATAGCAGCCAGCGCCATATGGTTACGAGGTGGAGGGAAGCATGAACATTACCAATTGGCTCCAGTCTGTCCAATTATGTACTATACCCGCCTTGCGAACACCACTGTACTTGGAAGCGATCATTTTGGGCAGTTGTACTCGTTCATTCGTAATTTTTAACTCCCTTCCGACACTTTTTACTCATTCACAACTGCTATATGTACTATACATAATTTATAAAGTTGAGATCCCAGATGTGCCGGACTATCGGGTATTCCGGACTATCAAGTGTCAAATTATCAAGGTCTTACTGTAGCATCTTTTAGTTTATGAAAGAATTAAAATAATAATACTGCAATTATAAAGCAATAAATTGTTTGTTTAGCTAGTTCTATAAGCTTACAATACAGTGTTTCTTTATGAAATGATGTTTTAAATGAAAATGTATTGTAAATTAGTATATTAATAAAACAACTTTTGGATTAATAAATTATTATCAATACAATTAAAAAAGCACGTCAAAAGTTTCATTTTGAAGTTGAAATTTTTTCTAGATATCCTAGTACAGTATAATTATGACTGGTCTTTTTTTGAAGTTATGATGAATTTGTTATCTTTCATCCAAATCATTAACTTTAACATCCACATGAAATACATATGTTGTACAAATGAATTCATGCAAATTTAGTAAATTAGTTATAATTGGCTTATTTTAGAGTTCTAAAAAAGAGCTTACTATAACTTGTTCGATATATAATGCAGAACTGACAAGACAGAAATACAAATACCTTATGCAATTAATAGTTATAAGTATTTACTGATAAGACACCAAAAACAAAACGAAAAATATAACACAAAAAAAACAGAACTCATGCAGACATCCAGGAACTTACATGGTCCCCATCAACTCTGCGACTGGATTCCAACTATAGAATAATAAAAACTATGTTATTAATTGATAAGAAAAATAATTTATTGCATATTAGATTTATTATTTATTTCAACAACTAATCTCATCAAATAATGTTTTACCATTACTTAAAGAAAACAAATATTATGAAAAGCAACTGGTTCATAAATAAAAACAAAGCAAAATTTACAAAAAACAACTGAATCATAAATATAAATTTAAAAACGTACAAGAACTATCAAGTGATTCAAAATTATTAATAAGAAAACATTTAGAGATAACTGATTTATAAATATAAAAATATTATAAGAGGCAACTAACTGATACATAATATAAATTAATTGTGAGAAGCAGAGGATTCAAAAAAATAAATAAAAGCAATTCTTTAGATATGATAAAAGATTAACTGAAAACTGAAGCCTAGAGCCGTTAATTATAAATACTGCATAAAGGTACAAAAAGGCTTAACTAATTATTAATTTACTATTTCTGTAATAATAATAAGAATGTAGATTTTATATTGTATTGTTGAACTTTTTATTATATTTAGATGTTGAAAAAATATATCTGTTCACTCTTACTCCATTCATCTAATTACTGTAGTCACATTAATGACCTTGGCTGAAGTCGTAGGACTACAAACTTCTCAGGTCACATTTATTTGTGTATCAAAGACTGAACCCAATGTGCTCACATGAAAGTAATGAACATAAAGATTAATATATATCAGCTACTTCCTCCAGTATTACAATTTCTTGTAATTTAATAGATCGTAAAGATATTTTGTGTATTCTATCCTGAAATCATTTAGTACGACTTACGGTTATCTTAAATCTTACTCAATTCATGATACTAACCTATTTCTTCTTTTAATCAAAGATAGGATCTGCACACTACTCTAGTATCTATTTTGCTGCTCTTCTTATCTTGTTTCAATATTAATAATCTTCGACCATTTACTCATCTATTGTCACATGCATTTGTGTAAAGATCAACAATAAAAAAAATTTTGAATAATTTTCATTTAGTTTCATCAACTTTTTTAGCATCTAAGACTAACTTGACTTATTTCACAACATAGAGAATTTCATAAGCGATTAAATTTAAACAACGACGTACCAATCGTACGATGACTGTTTCTGCAGCAAGATCCAAGATGACAGAGCACTGTTACAAGCCATCCGTAACGAGGTTGTTGTATTTGCGGAATTCTCCTAGAATTCGAACAGTGAGCGCATAAATGATGTTCCGATTTCATAAGAAAATATCAATCAATTTATCAACATATTTTTATTTCATTTTCATCTCAACAGTAATTATCATAATCGTGCTCAAAGTGATACATACAGTCGTCACTTTCAATTCCCCTTCCTAAACATATTGTCTAATTTTAGAAAATCTTAGCAGAGTTTTAGATCGGCAAACATAAGTAAATTTTATTTTTATATTTGCAAATTGTAACCATAATTGTAACTAAAAGAAAATAATTTTAAAACTGACATCCTCTTTCCTTTGTTATATTGTTCATTATTGACCTACATCATAGTTTTAGGGTTATATTTATGTTTTATTGTCCTCTCTCAATAATTAAATATTTAATTTATTTAAGAGTAAAATCAACTTGTAGTATACTAAAGAGGGTCATGCTAATTTCATCCTTGATTTCATGTCCTAATTATTGCTAATGCAATGGCCAGACTCAGTATATATTATAACCTTTACATATTGTGTCTTACACTACAATATATAAAGATAATGAACGTTTAAAACTGGAACAGTATTGAAACAACAAACACACAGTTTAAGTCTTGTAATTTAATAAACCGAAAGAACTATCTTCTGTTTTTTCTTATCCATGTAAATCATTTAGTCGATTTACATGGATAATCTTAAAACTTAGAAGCTCAATTCACTGATACTACACTATATTCCTAACCTGAATCTTTATCAAAGATAAGATCATGTCAACATACTCATGGAGTATTATTGTGCCTGCTCTTGTTTATCTTGATTGCAGCAGATACTTGATATAATTCTTAGACTCATTTATTTCTTTTGTCCAGGAGGTGCATAGTGTAAAGATTCAATTCATATGACATTCAAAAACACTTTTGCAATAGACTTTTGTTTAGTTTTCAATCTAAGCATTTGTTTAGTTTTCAATCTAAGCACCTAACTTCACTTACTTCACAACATAGAAGAAATCATAAGCGATTAAATTGTAATACTGACCTGTTCCTCAATCGTACGATGATCTGTTTCTTGCAGCCAAGATCCAAGGATGACAGAGTCATCTGTGTGACAAGCCATCCTAAGCTGGGAGGTTGTTGTATTTGCAGAATTCTCACTTAAAGTAAATTCCGAAACCAGGAGTCGCAGTAAATGAGTGTAGGAACCTGTATAAAAATTAAATCAATATTTAAAAATAAAATTATTCAACTTCAGCTATCTATTAAATTTATATCACATAATAAAAATAGCAAGTAATTTATGTTATTACCATACAGCATGTTTTGTAACAGAACTGAGGTGAACATACTAAAATCATGTTACATATTTACAAGATCTTATACAGTTTAAATATATTTCCATTACATAAAAACATAAAACAATACTTTCATTATGAACAAATATAAAATAGTATAGAAAAAGCTGTAACAAAGGAAGCAAAACACCAGAAGTAAACAATATTTGCCAGCTAAACAAACACTTCCACAAAACAAAGTAGAAACTATATAATGTTGTTCCTCCCCCAATCTGGTCTAGAGAACAAATAATGTCAAACGACGGTATACAATGTCACGTTTAAATTACATCAAAATAAAAAGTTTTCTTAACTCATTGCAGGCAAAAGACACAACATATGTGACATGTGAACAGGTTGATAAGTCTACTCTGCGTCATAGGTCTTGGTTTAAAACAAACTGCTTTTAACACGTTGAATGCCAGCGTTGATAATTTATTGTGTCATTCTGAGGCCGCCGTAGTAAAACTGTACGTCCACCTGACGCCATGAGGGCCACCGGTAGCCCACGTCATACATGCCGCTGTGCGCCATGTGGGCCACTGGTAGCCCCGCATCTTTTATAAATCAAACACAAATTGTAGCGCCATTTTTAGTATTACGTAATTTTTAATGATATATTCTGAAAGCTCATAAAATGTGATAGAAAACAGTCCTCTGGTTTTCAAATAAAGCACCCCTAAATACGTTTTTATATATTTGAACTAGTTTTTATGACATTTAGACACACTAGTTTCTGTCACAAAAAGAATCAATGTCAATTACTAAACACCTAACCTCAAAAGCTGATCAGTGCGTGGGAAGAAAATATAAAAATTACAACAAAACAGCTGAAACATAAAAGCATATGGCATATGTAAAGATTTGCCCCCACGCCATGAGGGCCACCGGTGTACCTCATCAATAACTTCACAAAATGGCGGCAAAAGACCGGATGTCGGCTATTTCTGTGCTCGGGGGGTCATTTCCGGTTGCATGGAACACAGAACTCGGAACAATGAATATTGAACTTTACCGTAGAAACAGCTGTGACGCCAGGCTGAAATCTAGTGAGGGCCACCGGTGGCCCTCATGGCAGTCAACGTGTTAATTGTTGCTAATGTTACTAGAAGGTGTTTGAATGCAGTCACTCAGTAACATTCAATAGTTTCATACAAATCTGTTTGATACCACTCACAACAAATAGTTCACTGTGTTTGTGTTTACTTCAAACAACAAATGTAAGTGAAAAGTATATGTTTACTACATTGGTAAATTTATTTTAAGTATTTGTTTCTAAGAATATACATTATAAAACAGTGCAGTAAATGATAGCTGAATGTTAACAGTAGGAGCGCGGCAAACCCTGCACAGGGTTGGCTAGTGTGTCGAATAACCCCTGTCGCTGAGCCCAGCGTGCCTAGTTTTCATTGCCTGCGATAGGTTAATATATAAAGGCATGTCTAAATTGATGATTAATCATACATTGCCGTTTTGGAACGTACAGTCATGGATGATGAATCATTGATTGCCAGATTTACAGTTAGAGTTTATATGACTACAGAAATATATCGTTAACTAACCCTCAAATGACTGAGGTGGAAGAAGAGACAGAGATTCATATAATCTCAGCCGGACCATTGCAGCTGGGGCCTTTAAATGCTGACCATAGTTTTTCAGTACTGATGATATACTGGAACAAATTAAAACAAATATATACCTCTTACAGTGTTTTAAAATCTTTTACAGACATTTTCCAAATCATGGAATTCATGAGTTGGATTCCAATTTAGCAGTCTAACATCTTTAGAATGTATTCTACATTTATGACTGTTTTTTAACATGTCAATAAAAAAAATACCAATTAAAAAATGTAATTAGACATCTTAGACTAAACTGGACATTTTTTAATATAAGTACCACTTGCAACCCTTTCAGCTCTAAACAGAAATTATTCTAACTACAGGAATTTTTATTAATTTATGAAAGACTTACGAATAAAACTACAATTTGACAACAGATCTGTGGTCAAACATATGACATAGGTTGAGTGACAAACTTGTACAGTGGAGTCCGGTAATACAAAATAATTGGGACCGAACCCATTTCGAATTAAATAGATTTTCTTAAAACACTCTTTTAATAAAAAATAACATATATAATACGCTTATCATTAAGTACAGCACTTAAGTTTTTATTGCAATATAAGCCTATAAGATAATAAGGAGACAATGAACCCTTTAATAGAAGAATATATTCATCTGAGAGATATGATCAAAAACTGTTTTTCAAGACAAAAACTTGGAGTCACTATTAGAAATTGATCTCGAGTCTAGCGCTACTTGATGCCATTGCATACACCACTAGGCCACGTTATCATCTAACGGAAGTCGTTGTATTTCTGGTGTTCTCACGCTACCTCAAACGGCATTGTTCCCTATTCTCTGTCAGTATCACACCAACAGTTCAATCTCATGTGTTTACATATTCCGGTTTTGTTACCACTATGGAAACCACTGCTTTCTAAGTTCTACGCTACATATAGCAACAATCCGCCGCGACCCCAGTGGATACCATGTTATTGAGATGCTGGCGTAATTTAGCTTCGAGGGAGAGGAATTCTTCTTTGAAGCTAAGAAATTTAACAGATTTTTCAAACCAAATTAACATTTGACAAATTTACTAACAGTTAAGTACTTTAAATAGTATTCTCTTGTCATTTTTTTATAATAAAGTAATGGTTCTTACAGTAACTACATTTTAATTTTTCAAAAATTTGTTAATTTCTATTGTTTTATGGCTATATAAATAAGTAAAGAACAGATTTTTGAGGCTATGTTTGTTTGACTTTTTCATAATTTATGACACACTGATTCTTACAACAACAGTTAGATGTTCACAATAAGGCATGTGCCTGAATTGATTAGATTTCGGAACAGGAAACCAGGTTCACCTTTAAAAAAATCCTTTTGGTTAAGTCCTTTGAAAGTATGTAAACAAAAAAAGACCTATTACTTTCTACTGTGATAGGTTGAAGCTAAGGTTGCCTTGAAATGTGTATTCATAATTTTGTATTTTATAATTGTTGTGTGTATACATGAGGTATGTCCAATAAATATGCGAACTGGTGCAATCTGGCTGCCATGACGTACGTGAACTACAGCCCCACCCACTTGTGGTGCTAGTTGCCTGAGACCCAATGAGCCGGCAGTGCTTGGCGGATCATCAAGCTGTGCATATTGTGCTGTTTGTGTCACTTTCTTTTGTCGCTGTTTTTGCAGTTAGTTGAAAATGGAAATCGACGAAATTGTAGAGCAAGTGCGGTAAAAGCTACCATGAAATTAATGAAATCTTGACGGCTGTTTATGGAGATAATGCGCTAAAGAAAACATCTGTTTTCAAGTGGATGAAGCGTTTTAAAGATAGCCGACAAGATACCACGAATGATGCAAGGCTGGGGCAACCTTTAACCTCCTATGTTGACAAAAACATTGATCGTGTGCAGTCTCTTGTCCTTACCGATTGTCGAGAAACTCTCCGAATGAGAGCTGATGAACTTAATTTAGGAAAATCAAATGTACACACAATATTAACTGAACATTTGGGTTTAAAAAAGATGTGTGCAAAAATCGTGCCCAAGTTGCTGACGCCAGATCAAAAGACGCCAGGAAAAATTCACTTGAAAATGATGCTGGATTTCTCAATAGGGCGATTACTGGTGACAAGTTGTGGTTTTATGAGTATGACATTGAACTAAAATCACAAAGCAAGGAGTGGAAAGCAAAAGATGACCCTCGAACCAAAAAATTAAGAAAAAGCCATTCTAATATCAAAGCCATGCTCCTTATTTTCTTTGATGTGGAAGGTGTTGTCCATCATGAGTTTCTTCCTGAAGGACAAACAGTCAATGCTGAGTTCTATCTTATGGTTCTCAAGCGTTTGAGAGATCATGTGCAACCGAATTTGATTCAAGGCAATGGATGGATACTTCACCATAACAATGCACCTGCACACTCAGCATTGATTGTTCGCCAGTTTCTGACTAAAAATTAAATCATGATCCTTGATCACCCTCCTTATTCCCCAGATCTCGCCCCCTGTGACTTTTCCTATTCTCAAAATGCAAAAGTGTCATGAGGGGACATAACTGGGAAGATGTGGAAACAATAAAATAAGAAACTGCCGAGGACTTCCAAGAGTGCTTTGAAGGGGACAAATTTTTAAGGCCTCAGTTCGCTTATTTATTGGACAGACCTTTTACTTTCAAGAACTTGACCAAAAGAATTTCATAAAAATATGAGCATAAATTTATTGTATTATTTATTGATTCCAAAACAGACATATTTACTATAGTATACCTAGAAGAACAGTGGTAAATTTATATCTGTTCTTATAAAAGTACACCTACTTAATCAGCATTGCAAGGGCAGCTTCAATGGGGGTGAGAATTCTCCTAATGATGTCTTCAGTTACCAGTTCAGGGCAGTGGAGGAGAAAACTGTGCATGGCAGACAAAGCACCTGCTCTCCCTTCTAATGTTACCTTGAATTGTATAAAACAAACAATTACATTATGATTGTAAAAACTTTGCTTTTGACCAATGGAAATAATGCACCATTTTTTACAAAAAAACCTTCAAAGCATAAAAATGGTGAATTTTTGTTATTGTGCTAATGCTTTTTAATTAGTTAATCTATTGATAATTATAAAACGATAATAGCTTGAAATTATTTCTAAAAGCTTCAACATATAATACAAATAAAATGTCATAATAGAATAAATAACATTTATTTCATTGATTAGTAAATTTGAAACTATACAAAAAACACAGTAGAACCGCAGTTATCTGGCTGGCTAATGTGACAGGACAAGAATTCTTGTTCCTCAAAATTCTTATATATTTTGACAAAAAGTTGTTGAATATGTCTAACAACATGGCCTGCAACATCATAGTGTCTACACAGGTTAATGTACCGCTACATTCAAACACACTTTTGCATATCACATCTGTGAATTTTGACTTTGTTGGCTGTATACTACCTGCCTACCAATTGTAATTAACCATAAAATAAACCATAATTTATTCTTCTTATATCATAAAAGTATGATATCATACTTTACAGAACACAACAATACTGTAATTTTACATTTCTAGTTTATAATAATAATAATAAACTTCTACATTGCCATTAACAATAATTAATTAACAATCCTATAGCATGTGCTGCCAATAAATTAATATAATATTAATCAATGAAGGCAAATTAATTATAAAGTCAAATTAACATTAAGATTCATCAGCCCCTCGCTCATGTACATATATATCATGATTTAGGAATTCGGCCACATTGTAAAAAGCTCCACTCGTTAGCAGCCTTCTCAACATTTTCTTACATTGATTCACTTTGTATATTAATCATATCGTGAGGGAATTTTTTGATCAGCTTGGCTCAGACCTCAGATGGTAGAGCTTCATATTTATTGATTTCGCTAAATCCAAACTATTAATTTTTTGGTCTAAAATGTGCTGTACTCTCAAGATATGTTGTGTTCTGGAAGTAAAACAGATATAATTGCAAATTTATGAAAATAAATCTATTATGTTTGTCTTCTGTAATGACCCCCTTTTTCCTTTTCATATTACTCATATTGTACATAATTAAACACGAACACAAAAACAAGATGTCTATTTACGCATAGCATTAAACAGACTGACAACTGACGATGTCAAATAACGAAAACACCCAACCACACCCCTTATGAGAAATGGAATCTTCCAGTAATATTGTTACAAAATTATACATTTTGCCAACAAGGTTTTTCGGGCACAAAACATAACATCAACCAGCAATACACCTTTCCCGTCAAAGAAAACGGTACATATTATTTTTCGGGCTGAAATTGTTAACTTAAACTTGAATTTTTTTGGTGATATTTAATGATGCCATTTCATAGATTGTTGTTTTGATTCTCGCAAATTCCTTAATGTCTCACAATAAGTTTCCACATTTATTATTTCACCTTGAGGCAAAACTCAATCAGCAACACACCTTTCCCGTCCCATGAAACATTGCACAGGGGCTGAATTATTTGCTTAAACTTGAATATTTTGGGTGTATTGAATGATGGCATTTCATAGATTGTTGTTTTGATTATGGCGTAACATAGGTCACCCAGGTCTCGTCACCAGTGACAATTGGGCTTAAAAAATCATCTACATATTGGCTGTAATGCTCTTGGAGTGTGAGAGAACTGGCTAAACATCTGTTTTTGTAAACCCACTATTTTCTAAATCCAGCATGAGCGTAACTTTCAGTACTTGAAACAATCTGTCCATAATATTGATGGAAATTATGTTGAATAGTTCTATGTGCAAGTTTTCATATTGAAATAATTTTGGAATTCATATTAAAAATAATAATTTAAAAGCATGCCTTGTATAAGAAAATATGCTGTACGAATCCCAAAATTATATTAATAGAACCAGAAACATTTGTGAAACCTAACCTATCCTTGATCTCTAACAATGATGACTCAGACGTGTAATTAATTATGGCTGGCTATGATAAATTTTAAACATGTAGTGGTACAATTATTGGTGTTTGACTAAATAGCAAAATAAAACTAATTTCGTTGTAAATTATCTTAAAACTTGTTAAGATTGTAAATCTTAAAACTTGTTAAGATTGTAAATCTTAAAACTTGTTAAGATTGTAAATCTTAAAACTTGTTAAGATTTAAAAGTAAACGGATGAATGGGTATGTGAGTGATTCATAACATCCTGCTTAAATTTAGCATAGGCAAACATGTGAGTCACCATCAATCTTCAAGCTCTTTCCTTACTGGATTTATAATTTAATGTTATAGATGAGTCAAACACTCCAGTAATTATAGTTTTTTATTTCATAAGGCCTTTTGGTAACAATGTTACCATCTTCAGACGTAAATAAACTTTTTTTGTGTATGTCTGAAGATGGTAACATTGTTACTGAACGGCCTTACGAAATAAAAACTATAATTACTGGAGTGTTTAACTCATCTATAACATTAAAAAAAATTTAAGTCACTGTCTTCTATCTTTTTAAATAATGCTTGGTTATGAAAATTGAATTCTTAAGTTTTAATAAGAAAATGAGGGGACACCACTGCTTCCTTCACGTGCCAACCCCGTCACTCAATACACTCATGAAGGGAAGCTCAGTCTCCAGTTTCACCCGAGAATTCTGTCTTTAGTCCCTTTGTGAATCTCAGCCTGTGGCCTTTTGGGGAAGCTCGGCCTACTATCTTGCCAAGAAACTCTCCTACAGCCCCATTTGTGGATCTCTGCATTCAGTCTTGCCAGGAAACTCTGCCTCAATGATTTTTTTGTTTTTGGGGCACGGAGGTCTTTAACATCGTTTTTCCAAAATCTGATAGTATATTAGGAATCAAGATAAGAATACCTTTAATTTGATACCCCATTTGAGTATGATACTTGAACATCACACATTTCCTGTTTTGGGGCATTGTTTGTTTTTGGGAGGCAGAGCCTACAAATCTTGGATCTTCTACAATTTAATGATATATTCAGGTTTAGGAGATAAATACCATACATAGGTACATAGGTGCAAAAATGTACAACAAGATGCCAGCCAGAAATGAAAAATTAACAGATTAGCAGAAAATGGGAAAAGCAAGTGAAAGAACTGTGCACGTGTTTATTTTAAATGAAGTTAAGTTACTTGAGTTACAAGGTACCAGTTAATGGTAGTTTTTATACCGAAAATTGTAAATTTTTCTACCAATAAATATTCTATTCTATTCTATCCAAGTTTGATACCCCACTTGGATGTTTTATTTTAATATTACCTTTTTTTGTTCTCAGAGAAATGTTGCTATTTTTTTAGTGCAGTGACTCTGTAATATTTTCCTTTTTCAAAATCCAATGATATATTAGGATTCAGGAAATATTGCCTTAAGTTTGATACTCCACATGTATTAAAATCTGTATTAACACGTTCGCTGCGGTATTAAAAAATCGAGTTGTTACCTGTGTGCTAAAATATTTTTTGAAAAATTAAACTTAAACTTAGTAACAACAAATACGAAGTAAATCCCAGAAACGAAACCTGCCAAATCGAAGCACAACTATCTAACAGAACGTGGAAACATTTTAATCGGTTCTACCAAGCTCTAACGGCACAAGTCAAACAATGTGTAATCTCTCTTTGTTTGACAGGACCCTGTCCGGACAGTGCTGCGCACGCAGGTTGCGGCGACGACCACTGTCCGGACAGTGGCCCGCAGCGAACGTGTTAAGCGGATAATCGGTATTAAAATATTTTACTTGTCCAAAAATATTTTTTTGTTTTTGGACCTATGATACCCCACTTTGTTTAGCTTTTGAGTTGACATTCTGAGATAAGGTGTGCATTTGATACATGTACACAAATAAAGCTTTGAAAATGTTGTTTAAATACTTTAATTAAAAATAAAAACTACTTTTTTGTAATTTTCCAATAAAAAATAAATTGGAACCATTTTGGGGCCAAAAAATGGTGCCATCTTTTTCATGAGTGAAAGTCATAATAATTCATAAATGGTCAACTTTTGTGAATTTCTCTGAAAGTTTCAGACCGACAGTTTCAATTTAAGTATACACATGATGGGGTGGGACACTGGGAAGTGACAATCATTTATTGTCAACCACTACATCGAGCTTTGTATAAGATTGATCCGAACAAATAATATTGAATTATGTTTGCCTTGATTTTTATGAATTGCACTTTTAAAATATCTAAGTAATGAAGAATTAATGAACTTTACCTGCCACGTGAAAGCATCGCCACGAGCTTTCTCTGATTCCAACTCCTTATTTGAACGAGGAAAGGAGTTTCGCCAAAGAAGAAGCATTCTGGGCAACAAACCTCGTACCACAGGCACTCCTATATTAAAACATATATATATACCTTTAGATAAGAATAATATACCAACAATCTGTTAAAATGCTTTATAAGACTAATTGTTATAACTAACCCTAATACAAATCTTAACCCTTTGCACTCGAAAGGTCACTGGCAGTGGCCAGTCCCCATTCCTAGACAACTCTTATTAGTTGCTGTTCGTACTGTCCCCACTGGTAAGCTATGCGTCAGCCAGTTCTCACTGGATCGGAATTGTTTGTTGACACTCTGCTGAAATGGAAAAATAGGGATTTAAAAATTAAAAACCCATGTAATCGACATAACCTTGTTTTTATAGTAACGTTAAAACTATGTTGTACTGCAATTACAGTTTATGATAAATGAAATAAATATTTGTTAGTTACAAATAATAATATTGAAAAATAAAACTTTCTCCTGTTAAAATCAAATAGAAACATTGAGGTTATTCAAGGTTTTTTTTTTTTTTTTTTTTTTTTTTTTTTTGGTAGTGTGATATTGTTCAAAACATTGTCAAATACACAGACCAAGTTCTGAAGTACATGTCTTACAAATATATTTTATTGTCATTCTAGTACTTGGTGACTGGTGAGCAATGAGGCAGAGAGATTAGATGGCTGACTAAAAAATCGGGAAACTGACAAGACGCTTAGTTGCAAAGTTCTCAACAGGTTACATCACCTTACAAAGGAATAATATTGAAAAAAGAAATACTAAACACAGAACTATATTGTGGCCACTGACAGTGGCCGTGCGAGTGTTCACCGATTTTCACATTGGCCACTCAAGGTGGCCTTGCGATCTTGAAGGACATTTACAAAAACAAAAATGACAAGCTGTCATAGAAATGGCTGTGGCCACTCACAGTGGCCATAAGACCCCAGAGGACATTTCTTAAAGAGCCCTCTTGAATGCAAAGCGTTAAACTTTAATTTTAAAAATTAGATAAAGATTAGAGAGTAGTACTGTAGTAAAGATTAATGCATTAGAAGAAATACTTAATCGCACACAGTTTAGAGAAATAATCCACACAAGACAAGAAACATGTTTGGCTTTCAGAGTCCCCTCAAAGAAAACTGCGATACCTACTTTTTTTGTGTGTATTGCAATAACTTTCTAGGAAATTTAACCCATTCCCGTACTTTGACGGAACCATTCCGCGCCGCCGATAAGGGGCCCAGCTATACAATGACGGAACAGTTCCGCGACTGTAATAGTACGTTTGTTTCGTAACAGGTAGCAGCACTAATCAGTCTGTTTCGTTCCTATGGTTCCGTACTGAGTTTATCTTGTTTCTTTTATTTTATGGGCTGTGGAGAACGTTATAAGTCAGCTGTTAGTGACGTTACCTGTTAATGTGCCAAGCCAAACCAGCGTAGTTGTTTGTAAACAATCATGGCTGATCGTGCGTTGCAAAATAGTGAAATAGATCAGTATATTGGTGATTTAGATGATACTTTATTGAGTGATGAAGATATTGGGGCCTGTGACCGTATAACAAGAGAACAGTTATTATCAACTGACGATGAATATTCCAATGAGGAACATACTGTCACTGACAACAGGCCTACAACTGCTACGGTAAATAACATTGTTCAAGGTAAGCCTACGCCTAATATTGATACTATTAGTGATACATCGGACGATGAAGTGATAAATATAGTAAACCAAGATAGGCCTACTACTCCTAGTATGATAATGTGCAAAACATAATTGAATTAGTTGCCTTATTGTGTGTGTCTTCTGTCATCATAACTTCTGGATTCATGTATTCAAAACAAAGGTAGGCAAAATAAAAATTTAAATTTTTTTCTATATTTTATTATTTACCTGTTATGAGTGATTAAGGGGATATAAAATTATTAGAATAGTCATTTACAAGTTAAAAATATTAACCTTTAACAAAAAACTAAAAAAAAAAATGGATTTTTTGGACCCTATTTGTTGGTTAAAAAATAATAGGTGAATGGGTTAAGAGATCTTTCCCCAGAAATTTATATTTCACACCTAAAGTGGCTCTGCAAAAATTTCAATGATCATTGAGATGCAATTTGGAAAAAAGACATTATAAAGTCATCAGATTTTAATCTTATTCTTAGGTTCAAAGTTAGCTATAATAAAGAATGTGATGACTGACTATTAATAATCAACATAGAACAAAACCTAAATTACAAAAACTTTAAATTTGGAATACAAGTTCATTTTAAATCTTATAGGCAAACTAAGAAAGAATTTTTTGAAATTAGCATTCATAAGGAGTAGAAACAGCCTTTAAAATTTTTTCCCATAAGCCTTTGAATTTTAATATATGGTAGTTTTGTTGTTGAATTTTATTATGTGGTTGTTTATTGTTAAATTTTAATATAGCCTATAGTGATTTATTGTAGCTTTAATGTATAGTGATTTATTTATAAGCAAATTTTGACAGAGTGCAACTGCCTAACTGTATTGTTTTAGATTAGATTTGTACTTTTAAATATGACATGTCCTATTCAAACTTGTGTTTGTCAACGGAATAAACGATTCTTGATTCTTGATTCTTGATTCTTATATTGGGTTCATTTTTATACAAAAATTAGCTTATAAAAATAATACAATTAATTCATAATATTGAAATAATGATGGTTGGACTGTGTTAATACTCATTTTCTCTCACAATTAATATAGTACAATTTTTGTTTTATCACTAAATTATATAGACTTGCATTTTTTACAATTACGTTTATAAACATCATTGGTATGATTGAGTTTTCATGTTCTGTCTTTGCTTTTAATAATATCTGTTTTGACACTTTTTCTATAATCGGATTGTTATAATAACAACATATTATTTAAATAATAGTAAAAAATGATGCATGGTGAAGTCATGAAAGGGAACGCTAATTTAATATAAACACAATAAAACACTAACAATAATATACTTAATAAAACAATAATAAATAAATATTTGTTACATCCTTCAGGATTTAAACTGCAATCATATTTGTTAAACATTTTTAACCGGCTTATAAATTTAATAAGAAGTAAAAGGGTGTCAATGAAATGCTAAACTTTTGTGATTATAATACATCACTTAAAATAATTTAACAAAGTTGAAATTACAACTTTAATTAATTTATGAAATTCTTAGTTTCAGACTTAGTTCTGATGAAGGTTGCAGGGTCTTTGATAAATGACTATCTGTAATGAAATTTAGTAGTTTAGTAGTACAGCTGTTAGGAGTTACATTGGCAAGTCAAACTGTGAAGAATGGGTGTGCAGCCAACTTATAAAGAGGAAACTAATCTAATTCATAATATTTGAATCCATACAGCCTATCACCCAGCTAAAGAAAAGACACTTTGGAAAAGCTAACAGTAACTAAAAGTTTGAAAAAGAATTATATCGGTGATAAAATAATTAATTATATAGAATACCTAGGTGCATTATGACAAATATAGCATACATCAATACAATATCAAAAAAGTATTATTGTTTTTTTAATAACACATGGTAATGGAAGTCATGGAAAGAAATTAAAGGGATGATATCAATGGTAGTAATCACAAACAAATTTAGAGACAATTAAACATTTTGTACCTACTCATTAAACAGAGAAGATTAAAAATTAGCAAAGAAAAAAATTGAAGTAATGTGGAAGGGAGGGATAAAACCTCGTACCAAATTAATAAATGAAGAAGCTCAATTAACAAATCATCAATAAACACACTCTACTCTGTATTTAACAACCTATCCAAGCCAGTAAGTAAACTAATAGATAACTTAAAAGAGTCAACGTAAAAGCTGTTACCAAGAGCCATGATTGCACCGATCAGAAGCCAGCCTGACTGTGTACGGTTGAGTGACAATCTACTGTTTTGACTTGCACTACGCAGAAGTTCTTCAGCGGTGTTAAAGATAACCTAGAACAGAAAAATAAACGTTACTAAGATTAACTGCATGTACACAATGTTTTTTTTAATTGTTAGATAATAATAACAACTTAGTATTATCAAAGACTTTCAAAACTTTTGGACACTGACAGATTAAATATGATTCTTACCTCAAAATACTTCTGATTTTACTCTATATTGAAGATTTGTTACTTCTAAATTACATTGCTGATCCAACTACACTACTTTGGTGTTGAGTAAAACTGTGTTCAGCTTTAAATTTGACTAAATTATTGAATTAAATGAGAGCAAACACAACATAGTTAAAAAGTTAAAATAAAAAAATACTGTAAAAAAAACAAATAAAAAATACTGTTATAACGTTTTGGAATAAAATGTATGCATAGTTTGTGTAATCACGAAATATTCCTTAGTTCTTCTAGCAAATCAAGGCATTTTATACCTGCACAGTTCAACAGGAATACATGTTCAATTGTGCAATAACTAGAGCTTGTCAACATTGTGTTGTCTCCATTACTTACAATCAATATATCATTATAAGAACTGTAATAATATGTTTGGATTAATATTTTTTTTCAATTCCCCCTAAATTCAAATATAAATTAATATAATACTACTCAATGAAGGCAAATTAAGTCCAAAGTCAAATTAACATTAAGATCCATCAGCTCCTCTCTCATGTACATATATCGTGATTTAGGAATTTGGCAACACTGTAAAAAGCTTCACCCATTAGCAGCCTTCTCAATTTTTTCTTAAACATTGTTTTGTTTTGTATATTAATCATATCGTGAAGGAGTTTGTTAATCAGCTTGTCTCCGACCTCAGATGGTAGAGCTTGGTATTTATTGATTTCGCTAAAACCAAACTATTCATTTGTTTTGTCTAAAATGTACAGTAATTAAAAATTTAAATATCTGTTTTCAATTTAAGTTGATCTAAAATCATATTAACCCTTAAAACGCCATTTATCCAATGCCTATTTTCCAATAAGCGCTCATTTATAGTAAACAAATCAAAATTATAGTTTTTAATTGCTCATTTTTTTTTCTTGTTCTGTACAGGAAAATAAAATATATGATAGCATTTTGAAACTTTTATTAGCTAACTTTAACTTTTTTCTTATGTATGAATATGTAAATAAGCAAATTTTTACTTGAAAATAAGCATTCAGGTATAGATTACGTATATGAATCAATACAAAATATTATTACTACTAATAAAAAATGTATAATTGAGTAAATTTACTTATACATAAACTGATAAAAGACATTAAGGGCCTACACATAACACATACAATAAAAAATGAGTAATATATAAAGTGTTATCAGACTTTTTAATAAAGAAGAGTAAACATTATAAAACTTGTTATACTATGACTAACAATGGTGTATATTTAATATGTTTTGAAAATGTAGATGTGTAAAACAAAGACCTAAAACAAATAAATAAACTAAAAGTTAGGCTGTGTGTGATAGATCTCAAAGCATTCTTCAGGATGGAGGCCAGGATTTCCAACACATGTCTTTAATACATAGATTGTCTCTTTCCGTAGGCCATTTTTTAGGCGTACAGTACATCTTGATCTACCACTATTCTGTTTCCTTGCCATGAAATGTTTTCCGTGGAGTCGTTGCGTAGGCCGTCCGCTCTTGCTTGGTCATGACGCCTCTCTTTCTCCCACCAGCACAGAGACTTCAGAAGACAGAAAGTTCAGATGACTTATTGGCCTGTTACTGTGTTGAATCTGGACGGTTTTGTACAGGATATATGAATTGACTATACGCTTCGTGTAGTTAATAACGACATCAGGTTTTGAAGTTGGGGGTTGATTTGGCCATTAACTAGGGAGCTCCATCCTACAGGAGTTGCTCCCTTTGCTTAAAGTACTAAGGATAGTAACAAGTCTTTTGTCCTTCCAGCTAACCACTAGTATGTCACCTTTTCATTTAGACATAATCTGACCTTTCCTCAAAGTTTTACAAGCAGCTTTTAATGTTGAAGACATGCCTACCCTTGTAGGCATTACAGTACCATTTAGATTTGTGTTCAATACTAGTAGGTTTTTGGCAATCTTGGGTCCAGTATAGTAACAGTCGGTAAATATATGCGATCATGTAGTAGGTTGTTGTGGAGTCTTGTACACGACAGATTGAGCTAAGATATTTACTATTTGCGTAGTTTTCAACAAGAGTTGACTATAAGCTGTTCTTTTCCAGAGTAGGGAATAAAATAGTAAATATAGCCATCGGTACAATCGAATAATACAAATACCTTTAGGCCAAATTTTGTTTGTTTCATTGGATTATAGCATCTAAAACTTACTTTCCCCTTGAAACTTATTGTGCCCTCAACAATGGCTACAGTACTAGAAGTAGTGTAGACACATATATTTTATGTGTTCACCAAGTGGCTGTATTTGGAATCCCTTTGGCCTAAGCCAGGCAATATTACCTGGGAGCATTTTCAGTTTCATGGCTAAAATGAATGTTCCAAAAGATGTTGAGGAATTAATTTTTAGAAAACCCCTTTGAATAAAATGGTGCACAGTCTACCCAGTTTTTAAAAAATAACTCTCAATATTTGGTTAGGTCATTGCCCCCATATTTATTACAACACCAAGAAAAGCCCTCAAATCACCTACTGAAACGTTACTCCATTCATTTATTCTAGCGTGTGGGGAGTTTATAATAGATTTTCGTTTGTCGGCAAACAAATTATTTTAATCAGAAATGTTACTTAGAACTTCTTCATTAAAATATAAATTGAAATATTCAACTGGTAATGTTCACAAGTCAAAGTGTTCATGTAAAACTGGCCCTTGGTTAGCATTATATATTGGGATAGTGTTTGGACCAGGATCGTAATTGGTTACATCAGTCCATGAATCAATATTTGGCCTACCTTGTTGGTTTTGAATAGGATGTGGTTGCAAAGGAATATCTTCGTCATCACTAGAGTCTGATTTACAAACATTATGAAGGAGGACATCCTTATCATCACTTGATACAATTAGATCTCCAATAGCACTTGAATATGATATATTTAGTACACCTTGCACAAAATCATCAAAAATCGTCCGGATTATTTATATTGACACTTAAAACTAATAAATAACTAAGATATTAAACTAAAGTAATGATAAAAACTACTAAATCACAGTTTCAAAGAGGCAAGGCGGTAGACAATGACAACCACTCGGTTCGACAGTAGCTGCGCGTATATGCCCTTGTGGCGTTGGGCGGGGCAGCAGAAATGTACACTGCCAGACAAAAGCCAGTCTCGTAGTGATTGACAGGCCAACAAAAGGTCGTGAGTCGCATGATTTGTCTCTTATAAGTCACCGCACATAACCCAAACGCACTACTGGATTAAATTAGAAACATTACTATAAAAATTTTTTTTGTAATATCTAAGCGTATATGCACTTACTGTGTGTATAGCAAAGTCAATATATGACCTTATGGCATAGTAAGGGTTAAATTAATTTAAAATCACTGCATTTACTTATGCACAAGAAAGTAATGTATAGTAACGGTACATTTCATAAGGATTACATCGTACCCGAGTAATTAATGTTACAACCTATAGCAGCCAAAAAAATGTTTCAGGAAATCGATAAGAACCTTTTTACTAAAATGTTACAATCCTGAATTTTATGAAACTTATAGAAAAAATTTCTATCAAACATGTATTAAAATATAAATGCAATACATTTACAGGTTTTTTCAGTAATAACTTATAACATTATAAAGTTAATGCACAGTGAAAACTAGTTAAAATTCCGGTACTTGTTTTATTCCAAGCAGAATACAAATTATATAATCTTCTGATAAAATTACAAAATTCATATTTCATTATTTCAATTAAATAAAGAAAACAATGGTGTGTTTAGAATTGTCATAGGCCTCTTAGTTTGTAGTAAATAACACTCGTGTACACATAATTTCTGCGCCAACAATAAATCAAAATTCAAAGACCCGGATCACTCCCTGAATTGATCCCTGTCTTTACCTTTCCCTTTGTATGAGGAACTCCTAGAGGCGACAGCTTGACACCCCCCAAAACCGCTGCTAGGGCTGCGCTGTAGCCAGCTATGGCCTCTGGCGATGATCGCATATTCTCTATATTCTCCACACATCTAAAAACACAGTGCATTAATCAATAGACGTGGCAGTTTTCAAGTGGCCTGTTGCAGCTAGTAACTCCTATTTTTTATAGTCCAGTCAAATAAATTCCTGTTACTAGATTAACTTACATACTACGATAGTAAAACTTCTCAATGTTTTTAAGAAAGGCCTAAAATATATAATATATTCATAAATAAATAATATTATAAAAATATACACCTATATATTTAAATGTCTCCACGAGTCTTATAAATACTGTTATATGATCCAACCACATAACTGTTTAGAATATTACTATTACTTTCTTCGTCAATCAATAAAAATCTGTCATAGTCTGTATAAAAATCAATTCTGCTAGTTCTCAAACCACAATAATTTTCAGTTATATTTACAAATTGAAGTGTTTGTTTCATCAAAAATCAATTACAAAACATTAGCCATCAGTGGTAAGAAAAAAATTATAACACATGAAAATCTAGTAAAAGACATGAGTTACATTTAAAGAATCTATATTTGAGAAAAATATAGCTACACGCGAATTTGGCAAAAAATTCCCATTCACAGCAATATTAAGAGATTATTTACTCCAATATTTTGAATTATTACAAATTTTCTTTTGGATTCAAGCCAAGGCTTGAAATGGCAGCAATTTTTTTTTTTTGACTGAGTACAGCTGTTGGCTTGACTCAAACTTCGAATATTTATTAATCTCTAAAAGAAAGACTTCCATTATTTGTTTACTACTATGGCAATATAAACAAATAGTGACACAATTGATAACTCAACTTTGCTGAACAGTCTACTGCTGTCCTTTGCAATTAATACCTTATTTCTAAATATATTTTTTACTAGACAGTACTCTGTGCTTTTCGTTATGGGACAACAATATAAGTTCCATAATGCTAAGATTTCTTCTCTGTGTCTTCGTAATTAGTTTTCGTATTTCAGTACTTCAAAATTAAACTGTCAATGATCTAAATGCAACATTATTGATAATAGATGATAATAAGAACATGCATAGACTGTCGACCATGTTGGTTTTAATCCTATAAAAACAATGTTATTTCTGAACTGGACATACAATCACAGGTATCCAAATTAAACAGTTATTTCAAATGAATTTTTTCCAAACAAATTGCATTTGATCAAGAATGAAATTGCACGTTTGAATCACTTTGCAGAGTTCTAATTAGTTTTACAGAAAAAATTAAAATATTTACTTTGAAGTTTTTATTTCCACCTATTTTTCAAAACTAGGTGTATGTATGTATTTAAAATATCAAAAGCAAATCCAATGCGCATTATGATACAGTTTAAAAATGACCCCCCCTCCTACACAACTTTTGGTCAATAAATAACAAAATAATATTCGCAAATAACATTGTTCTTATTTGATTAAAACCAACATTGCCTCTGCAAACTCTTAAGAGTCAACGTAAATAAATAATACCATGAAACGAGACATTGCCTTAAGAATGTCATCATGACTATAAAGGCTGTATCTAAGATCTCAAAGATGATCCATACAGTCTATAGCATTCTTAAAAATGTAATAACTGTACTTTAGTTTTCCTGTGAAACATGAAAGACAGTATAGTTACTGATAAACAAATTGTGTACAAAGTGTAAATATTTGTACAATTTATACCGTTCCAAGCAAAAACAAACAGAACTCTTCTTTTATTTACATTTTAGGTTAGGCAAGAAGGCATACTCTTTTAGTAAATCCTTTTAAAGTTTACACCCAAAAAAAGGTAAAACAAACATGTAGATATTTCACGGTCTTATCTACAGTCCAAGACAGAAGAGGGCAATGGAAAACTCTATTTTGTTTGTATAGATGAATATTTACTAGTTGTTAATTTGTGAGTTTTCATCAAATGAATATTTGTAATATTCTTTCATGAAAACTAATTTTTATTCAAGTATATCTCAAAATATAACTCAACATTTAATTGATGATAATATTGTTTTCTCTTATACTTTCATCATTATATCATAATTTAAATGTTTAAAACTACGATATAAAAAGGTTTAGTGCTTTGGGAAAACTATTTCAGATGCTAGAGTTAGAAAGACATTTATGGCTCTAGCAATGCTAAGATGCTGAGTAGAAGATGACCTTAGCAGAAAGAAATAAGAGACGATATAAACACTATATTCATATTACGATTACATCTAGGGCAAATATTTACTATGAACTGATACAGACAGATGAGGCTTATTGATGATACCTATCAATAACTGGCGTGTTCTGGCTGGGCACAGCAACACAGAGGCACCGAAGGCACCAGGCAGCTGCAAGCCTAGCGGCCTGACAAGGGTGTACCAATACTGCCATCACTGCATCCACTAAGTCTGTAAACATAGTATGTATATTAGAGAGAGACCAAAATACGATTAATTTATATTCTACAGCTCAAAGTTAATTCATAATTATTTTTAAAATTGGTGTGAACTAGTCCATCCAACCATTAAAAAGTGAAAAAGGCTCTTTTCAGCAAGAATGCTTTAGCACGGTCACTATTCTTTCATGGAGGTCTGAAGTGTTCTTGTCCAGTCATGGTCTCGCAAAATAAATTAGCATGTAAGGACAGTTCAGCTGTAACCACAAACAGAGAATATTATACAAATATTTGAGTTAAACTGTCAAAATCTTTAGTTTGATAAAATATCCTTTAGAATTATTTAATAATTAATGAACAAGTGGTTACAAATATCATAATATATAGTTTTTACAACTATAAATAAAAAATATACATCACCATTGCCATAGGACAACTTAAGTTTTCAAAACATTAATAACAGGAATGATATTCTCAAATGAAGTTTTGTGAGAACACAATAACTTTGGTCCTCCATTCATGCTTCTGTAGATAAAATCTCCTAAAATTAATTTATTTCAATATCAAATTTTCTGGTTTTTAATTCTAAAATATTTTTTCTTTGTATTATTAACAGGTAACATTAACAAAATATGTTCTGTAATATTAAGGTAAAGAACATTTTAAAAATTCTGAAAGCTGTTCATAACAAAAAATGAATAAGTAAATCAATTGCAATTTACTTACTCTCGACACACTGTAATTCGTATACAATGTCACATAGTACATTCATAAAAAAAAATAATAATAATAATAATAATGAAACTATACCAACCAATCATAACCAATGATTAAGTAATAAGCATTAGTATTTAATAGTAATCTATAGAAAGCTCTGCCCGCTAAGTGTTAAATAACACAGCTGAACAATGATTAAATATGAACTGGAATTTTATTACAGATCACAATCATGCATGAAAAAATGCTACATATGAAACTGAATTTAATGAAATTAAAAGCATTTTTTTTTCAATTGAACCCAGTTAAGTAAAGTATGTCTGTTTCTAATTTAATTACCAAAAACAGGAAAAGTCCGGTTGTATATGGCTTAAGTTGAATACTTCAGTCTATACAGGTATAACTATTTTAAAGAATTAATCTATTTCTAAATATGTATGTTTTTTCAACGTATGTTTGCTACAACAACATTAACATAACTTGTCTCGGGATATTTCATATAAAAATACTTAATTGAATATAGCACATTTCTATGAATGCATTATATTCTGAGACTTGCATGATTGGTACTTACTGGATGAGGTGAGCAAGTTACTGGCCGTTGTCCCGAGACTCTGGATAAGGCAGGCCATCTCCTGGAGAGCACACACTAACAGATGCTGGCCGAATAAAGTTTCTTGATTACAGTCCTTAGCATTTTCAGGATTGAAATCTGGACATAGAGAACCTGTCACATGACTTCTGAACAAAGTATATAAGTCTATTAGAATATTCTTGAATGGAATTAAGACTAGTTTTACCTGGCATTTCTAAAAAATCATTGGTCTTTCTAAAAAAAATATACCAGTATTTCCTAAAGGACTAAATTTTCTAAAGAGGGCGCACAGCCATTCTTAAAAAACAATCAAGATGAATTTTATATTACAGCTATTAGTGATGCATATAAACATTGATTTTAATAGCACTCAGAGAGATTTCACATCCAATGTTACATTTTTGTATTAAATTATCAGCTGTTTTTGTACTCCATTGTGGAGCGCTAGTGTAGTCCCAAGTAATATAGTTTAAACCAGCAGAAGTGACAGAACTCCTAACTAACCAAATTACTGGCACAAAAATTCCTATTAAATGAGATATATATTTTTGAGTAATATCAAAGATATAACTGCAACTCAGGATCTGCAGTTAGTTATATTTATTTAGATGATATACCTAGAATTGTGGGTCTAGGGTAAAATAGTGTGTATCAACCTAGCATCTCTAACTAATGACAAAACAAATACAGATTCAGATTATGAAATGCCGACACAGCTTATGCATATTTTAAGGCAAATATGAACGATTACATGAGTTCAGGATGAGTATGTATGACATGTGTAGTCTGGTTACTAGCTGAGTTCAAGTTAGTTCAGAAAGGACCATTTGTTAATAGTCCAATGGCCAGTACAACTGGTTTACACATGTTATCTACATTTAAAACCAACAAAAGCCAACCTAAATATGAAAACTGGATCTCACATGATGAATAAGAAATATTGTACCCAAAAAGACAAAATTTTCAAAGAAAAAAACTTTTTATGAAAAGAATTCAAACCTTTTTTCTGTACATTATTACACAACATTTTTTTAAATCTTTAATAGTTTCCCTAACGCTAGATCTAGGATCATAACACAAAAAGTGTATTAGAAATTTTACCCCCATCCCAAATCATGACTCGGAATGTGTAACTCAACTTTGGGGTAATATAAAACAGTATTTAATCAACATAGTACAATGTAATTGGTACAATTCGATGCACAATTTTATTATCTCTATATATCAAAACGCTATATATTTTTATCTGCAATAATAAACAAATAGTAAGTGAAACACAAACACAGTACATAAGTGCTGTGTCAAATACTCCCGCTGCTGGGCAGCGCTAGGCACTCAATTTTTTTTTTAATTTTTATGAAAGCTGCAACTACAACTAACTGGCAGAAATAGTTTGTTATACTACTGATGAACCGCCCCTTAAACCTGTATTATCCTATTATATAACTTGTAACCTTGTACACTGAAGGAACATTTAAAAAAAATTTCCTTCAATCACTTACTCTTGCACTTTTTCTTACTAGAATCATGATATGAGAAGTATTAGTGAACAATTTAGTTTGCAGCAGTTATTTATTGATATAATGAAAAAAATTTGTATGGGAAAAAAAAGAATGCTGAATCGATTGGTTTAAGTTGTGAGGTATTTCATGTTTTGTTGGTAGACGCAGATCGACACAGTTTTGCGAACTAATGACTGGACTTCCGTCTTAACTGCACCTGCCCAATACTATCTTGGCCGCCATGACAAATTACCATGCTTTTGTTCTTGGTGTCTTATTTGCCAACAAAAAAAGATAAAAATATATCCTCATTAACGACATTCATTCTATACAATTATTTTGACTAATAAAAGTATTATTGTGCATTTATAAGCTCTGAAATAATGAATAATAGTTTGGTATACAACATTTACATGAAAAGTTTTTTTTTCTAACATACTCTATTTAACAATAAAACCTAACAAATCTTGTATCTACTTTACTTAGGAGGCTGTGTTTTACAATAATATAGGTGTTAAAATATCCCGAAAAGTTTTAATAATTTATTTATACGTTTGATGTTAAATGTTTTTTGTCAAAGTACGTTTGTCAGCTTATAAATTTGTAAAAAAATCAATTTTCATTATTTTTCATATTCCGAAATCAATTCTTATTTTCAGTTAAACATACTTTTATATATATATTATATATATATATATATATATATATATATATATATATATATATATATATATTTTATATATTAGGGGTGTGCGAGTAGTGATAGTCGAGTCGAGTAGTTGGCATTTTTTTCGAGTATCGAGTATTTTTCGAGCAAGTATTTACAGAAGGATTTCCTGTTCACCCAAGACAACTGTAAAAGGCAGACACCATCCTAAGCCTATATTAAGTTTTGCCAGATTCGTAAATATATACATCTAAACTGAACACAATAATTTTGATTTGTTGTTCGTGATAAATAAAACTTGTTACTTCCTGTCTTCCTACATTTTTATGTGGTATTGTTTTGTTTAACCTTTTTCCTTTTTTCAAAACTAATATTATGTAAGAAATTATGAAAGTATATTATTAATTGAAACAACGTGGATTATAAATATTTAATCTGTTCACTTATATCATGTATCAGATTTTCTATGCAAGCCAATTATACTGTTTCACAGCCGGCCAATATGTTTATCTGGTGGTTCAGTTTAAAGTTTACCGTGAAAACGTAGTGAAGCTTGTTGGCAAAAGCTACATCCAACCAAACTGATGCTAAAGTTCAGGCATTATCGCCAAATGCGGTCATTTGCTTTAAGATTGGCTCCTCTCAAAAAAAAAAATTGATTATGTACACGCCAAGAAGAGTAGATCTGTATTCTGTGGGTAATTAATTCAGTAATAACAAGGTTACAACTAACTGGAAATAAGCTCTGAATTATATAATCAAATTTGAAAATTTGGATGAAAAAGACTGTGGTTCAATCAATTGATAGTAATAACTAAGCAGGTTTACTAAAAATAAATTTTAAAGTTGCTTGGGATGAATTAGTTTTTAAATTATGATCAGTAATGAAATATGTGCAACTTGAAACTACTTCGATACATGAGGCTACACTGAACAAGATAAATAATTATGTCACAACGAGAAATTCGTTAAAACCTGGTGCAATCGAATGAAATCCATAGACGTAGTAGGCTAATATAATAGGTCTACCCGATATTGGCGACGAGAGTCTGAAATATCAGCTAAGTGCCAACTAGTGATACAGTGGAGATTTTGGGCAGCTAAACTATAAACTTCTGAATAAAAAACGAGACGTTTGATAAGGCTTCGGTTCAATAAAAATGATTTTCCACTCTCACTTTGGTTGATTCGTGATTGTTTTACAGTTTACATCGAAATTGACGTCAATGTGAACAGGGGACCGTTGAGTGAATTTACGAATCAAAATTATCGTACTTTTCCACCTT
This sequence comes from Stictocephala bisonia, assembly GCA_035578905.1. Lineage (NCBI taxonomy): Eukaryota > Metazoa > Arthropoda > Insecta > Hemiptera > Membracidae > Stictocephala > Stictocephala bisonia. The sequence goes on along the minus strand of JAQJVL010000416.1, from coordinate 98,650 downwards.
TTACACTCCAACTCTGTTATTGTCTAACCTAGTCAGAAAAACGTTCAACAATTTGACAGGAAAAAATATCATATGCGCAAATATTACACAGTTTTGGCGATCTAAGGCATTTTCGGAATAATAATTAATAGACGTTCGCCACGGATATATATCTATTTTTTATTTGACGGAAAATAAATCAATAATGTTGTGTCACACGCTGCTAGAACGCCATTACCATATTTTATATGATATGATACGGTATTTTCTTACGTCAACTCATTGGACGATTCCCTGCTCAGATTAAAAAACAAAATAGACCTCAATCGACTCGCAAGAAATATACGATGATTTCATTTCCGAAAAGGAGCTGAACGGTTCCTTGCACGTAGTATACTACAACCGAGATGAACTTTCACCTAGAAAAGATGGGAAGTTCGATTCTTGGGGTGTAAAGTGACCCGTTCTCGGGATCCTTTTGATTGAACGGTATTATTGATATGAACGAAAATATGCATAATTTCCACGGTGCAAGACTATTAGATTTGTATTGGTAACAGGTTTTTTGAGCATCTTGAACCGGATCTCTCGTCCCCTTTCTTGGGTCATAGAGACACTAATCAGCACTTCTGTTTTATTCACGCTATTTTAGGTTAGGTTACAAGTGACTAGTAGACTTGACAACCAACATGCGTGATTGCTACTATTTACAGTGATTGCTACATTCCCAGCTCTGTTGATCACTTTGAACTGAACTAGTTAAATTCATAATGAACGAACTCGTTCACTACGTCGACTAATTCATTTGACTGTCGTCGTGTACTACCTATTCTTAGGTGTATTGTTTACTTCATAATTATGTGTACCAAACTGATAACGTATGATTAAGGGTAAATAAAACACAAACATTTTTTTATTGATAACTTATAAAACTGTTTACTCTTAAAACTAAATTAAGATGTAAATCTGATATTTCGTGAAATACAACTACTCGATCGAACTCCGAGTAGTTTTAGGAGCTTCGAGCCGAGTTCGAGTAGTAAAATACTCGATCAAATACTCGAAGTTTCGAGTACTCGCACACCCCTAATATATATATATATATATATTACTACAAAGTAAAGAATCACAATATTTGGATGTTATTTTGCAAATTCTTAGTATTTTCATGCAAAGTTTTTGCAAAATAATCAACTATAAAAAAATATTTACATATACTTCACAGTAAAGAAAAATTAAAATGTATTCTATAGTAAATATCATTTCCTACTGAATGTGTATATTTGATTTATTTAATTGCCTTTACTTGATGAAAAAAATATATAAAATACAGTGGACTCCCGATTATCGGCGATAATGGGTGGCAGAACGATCGCGATAATCGATTTCTCCGTTAATCCAAAAATAGCCTAAAATGACCTTTAATCGGTTTAAAAATAACCAGTATCTAAAAACTATGTAAATTTACGCTAATACAAACGAATTGGGACCGGATCCTGTTCGGCATCTCGGGGTTTGTGAGAGTGAGTGTGTCTGTAGTAGAAATACACACAGACACACACGCTCAGTGAGCAAGGGTCAGCCAGTGTATTAATGGAATCAATCAATCAAAACACTTTATTCATATCAGTACAACTTGTACATTTGAATGGCGTCACAGTTGTATTACATAAATAGTCTTAACTAAAATATTCACTTATGCTATACAAAGATTTATTTATTAAGTATATTTTTGCAGCATTCTTAAATTTTAAATAGTTTTTAATACATTTAATTTCTGTGGGTAAATGATTAAAAAATTTTACTCCACAATACGAAGGTTTATTTTCAAAAAGAGAGAGTCTGTGACGAGGATAAGAAAAAATGTCACTTGAACGGGTTTTATAATTATGGTAATTGCCTAATTTTGGCAATGAATCTGCATTTTTATGTACATATAAAATTAATTGGAAAATATATAGACTATAGACTGTCATAATGCTCATGTCTTTAAAATGGTTTTTAACAGAAACATCCCAATTTAATTTACACATTACTCTTATTGACTCTTTTTGTAACAGTAAAATAGCATCAAGGTTTTTAACAGAAGTTCCACCATAAAGTATTAATCCAAATGATAAATGAGAATGTATAAAAGAGTAGTAGATTAATTTTAATGTTTTTTCTGAACAAAAATTTAACATTCTTCTTAGTGCAAAAATACCGGATGACATTTTTTTACAAACTGCTTTAACATGGGCATCCCAGGAAAGTGATTTGTCAACTTGTAATCCCAAAAATTTTGAACAGTCAACACTTTCCAACATATTATCGTCAATTAAAACTTGCAATTCATGTGCTTTATTATTACAAATTGGAGAAAATACCATGTATTTAGTTTTCTCATAGTTGATTAACATATTAAAGTTATTTAGATATTCCTTAATATTAGTCATACCGGCATAAGATGATACTTCTATTGAATTTAGTGTCTTACCATGAATTTTAATATTTATGTCATCAGCATATATGCACATTTTTGTATATTCATCTCCTAATAATGGCAACCCATTTAGATATATAATAAATAGGAGTGGTCCTAACAATGTGAGGACCCTAGGAATGTGATCCTAGGAATGTGAGGAGAGAGCAAAAAACAGCTACTGCGTACTGTATTACAGTACAACAACACGCCTAATGGTAGGTTGCGGGCTTTTATTTAGTTTTACAATCTTCGTTTGACAAGGGTCTGACAGCTAGGCTATATTTTACTGCTAACAACAAACAGATGGCTCCCAGCCTGTATTATTTCACTTGCATAGTTGTTTTGCTCACATTCACACGCAATAACTTTTTATTCAAAACTTTTTCTAGTTTCGTCTGAATAGACAACACAACTCTTTTCCGTTTTGTATCCATGTTGTATACACAATGCACTAAGAAAAACACAAAATGTAGTAACGTAAACACAAAAATGCACTAAACAAAACACTGTACACCAACTCACGTATGTCAACTCGTGAACGAAAACAAACTCACAGTGAAAATAGAATAAAAACAGCGCACTGAACTGAGCAATATTGTTTACGTGTGTGACAAAGCAAGTGAACTTGACCGCAAATAACCTGGTTATGTGCCAAGGTCAGCCACTTCTACAGGGTGTCCACGCGTAAACGATCGCTATAGATAGTGCGCGCATGGATGAGCCTGCCTCGTCTTATTATTGCGTAGTATTTTACATTTTTCTAAAGCGTTTTTTAATTTAATTTTTTTATTTGGCCATCCCCGTTAATCCACAACACCGATAATCCTGCTCGCCGATAATTGGGAGTCCACTGTACAACAAAGTTGTCCCTTTTTTTTGTTTACTAATCAAACTATTCCCAACAAGACATTTATTTTTAATTGATAGAGTTATTAGTTATTCATATTCAGCAACTAATTACGCACATTTTGGCTATCTTGAAGTCATTTATAAAAATGTTGTCTGCCAGCTATAAGAATTTAAGTTTTTAAAACTATATGCAACGTTAAACATTTTTTTCACTCTAATCAAGATTTCAATTATTTACAGTCTCCTTACAGTAATTTGAATCTGTAATTATTCATTTATTGATGGAATTTGAACATATTCTAGTTCAGGCATTGCAGCTAATACCTCAAACTACCCAATTTACGAATTCTGGAACACACTAAAAGCAGAAAAACACCATGAGCTAAATAGCGAATGGGCTTACTTCTTCTGAAATAAACAACCATTACAGAGTGGTTACTTAGGAATTGATGCTGCATTCTTAATCATTTGCTGGTATACAATAACTTTTTTTTTTAATGGCAACCCTGATAGATCACACTTTATTTTCATTTGCTTTAATTCATTCTTCAGTCTAATAATTTTGATTTTCTTGTTTCAGATTAATATGGAAGTTGGGAAACTCATATTCGATTTCTGATGTTGATAAATAATTAAAAAACACTCATTCCATTATCCTATACAATTAAATAATAATTTATTGTTAGATCGCTTTACTTTTAGTGAGAAAGAACTTACCAATAGACGTCATCTGCTTGGCGACAATGAGTGTCATCTCTTTGACTGCAGATATCTGGGCTTTCTCACCTAACATGCGGCCCAGAACACTCCTCAAAATGAAGTTGATGCATTTGCGAGCATAAACTGCATCCACATGTGATGATGCTGCTTTGGGATTGGCCACCAGATCTAACACATGAGCTAGTATTGTATTCAAGTTGCGCTCCAACCAGCTACTTCCCATCAACTGAATGAACACCACATATGCCTTCAACAGAAAAGATAAACAGGCTTTAGATGATTAGAGGGACAAAAACGAGTTTTAATAAAATTATTAGGTAGAATTGCTTTCCATTCTAAAGAATAGTTAGATTAGAAAGCAGGGTTCAGAGTTAATATTAAATGAACATGAATAGACTGACTTTCAAAGAGATAATTCTCCACAAAAGGTATGAACACTTTTGCTTTGTACATGCTCATCTGATTTCTAATCCAAAGAATTTTTTAAATATTTACTTTCTCCAATAAATTATTAAAAATTCATTCATAGATGATTTCTTAAGAACTATTGCTAATCAATCACACACCAAGTTGTATGGTTTGAAGTTGAAGAATTTCTTGTATTACCAGCCGAAGTTCGGGCTAAGAAGCCCTCCTCTCTAACACTTAACCTGGGAACCACCGACTTACCATGAATTTCGAATCACAGAAGTGGAGGGGTTATGATGTTAAGGTCACATCAGAATTCAAACCCAGACTGTCTTTGTGGCAGGCTAATGTTTTGGCCCTTTTGCTACAGCCACTCCAAAGTAAAGTAAGTTTGAGAAAGTAAAGTTTCAATAACAATATAAAAAAACCACAATTAAATTAATTATTCAGTACAATATTAGACCAATATCAAGACAATAAAACAATATGGCTACAGTTTATTACCTTGTTAAGTTTAATCAGTTGAGTCTGTAACTGAACCAATAAAACAAAAATCTATATGGCTGAAGATGAAAATACAGCAACAATTAGTTTCTTCAATTTGAAAAAATCTGTTAAAAATACATAGTCTCAATAGGTGTGATAAACATTTAAACATACACATTGTATAAACTGTTTGCTCATTTTATAATATTTGAAAACGAAGCACATAAGTATGAATTCATAACGTGTTGTACTTAGAAGCTTAATTTATAAAACTAGGAGATGCCCCTTCAAATGCCAACCCCGTCACTTGCTGCTCTCTTATTGGGTAGCTCAGCCTACAGCTTTATTAGGACATTTTTCCTATATCTTCATTTGTGGATCTAGGCCTGCAGAATCACGGGAAAGTTTGGACTACAGTCTAGCTTGGCAACTTGGCCAATGGTCCCTTAAAGTATCTCGGCTTGTGGTCTCGTGTGAAAGCTTAGCCTATGGCCTAGCCTGGAAACTGTGTCTGTAGCTCCATTTGTGGATCTTTGCCTGCAGCACCATGGGAAAGCTTGGACTACAGCCTAGCTTGGGAACTTGGTTAATGGTCCCTTTAAGGCTTGTGGCCTCATGGGGAAGCTTAGCCTACGGCCTCACCTGCAAACTGTGCCTGTAGCCCCATTTGTGGATCTTGGCCTGCATTCTCATGGGAAAACTTGGACTACAGCCTAGCTTGGGAACTTGTCCAATGGTCCCCTTTAAGGATCTCGGCTTGTGACCTCATGGGGAAGCTTAGTCTACGGCCTCGCCTGGAAACTTAGCCTGCAGCCTCGTGGAAAAGCTTGCCTTACGGTCTCACCTGGGAACTTGGCCTTTGGCTCTTTGTGGATCTCGGCCTGCAGCCTCATGGGAAAGTTAGGCCTGCAGCCATGAGGAAAAGCTTGGCTTGCGGCCTTCCCTGGGAACTTAAACATTGGCGCTTTGTGGATCTCAGTCTGCGGACTCATGGGAAAGTTAGGCCTGCAGCTATGTGGAAAAGCTTGGCTTGCGGCCTTGCCTGGGAACTTAGCTATTGGCCCTTTGTGGATCCCGGCCTGTCGCCTTGTGCTGTTCTGTAATCCCTTAATCTATTGTATTTGAAGGTTTATATATTAAATGTCACCTAAACTCATATAATCAGAAAGTAATATTGGTGGTGGTTATTTTCCTGCTTACTCACATTATTTATTAGTGTTTCAGACATTACATGTTTTGATAATTTATTATGGTTTATAATATAAATCAGTAAAAGAAGTAAAATGGGACGTGTGATGGTGATATATATTGTATTGCATAAACGAAATTAAATGAAAAATGTAAAGGGATAGGTTCATTGTACCTTACTTCTTCATTAGGCCTTACACCACATAATTAGAATTAAAAAAATATTAAGCAAAAGTGTGTATGCCTTAAAACGACTTTGCGGGGAAATCGATGAGGATAGTCTCCTGCAGGCATATTTTGGGCTTTTTCAACCTCACTTGTCATATGGCCTTATTGTATGGGGAGGCTCCTCTCATGCTCAGGAAGTATTTTTATTATAAAAAAAGCCATACGAATTATGGCTAAGATTAATAAATTTGAACATTGCAGAGGAGTTTTTTTAAATTTTAAAATACTAACCCTCTACTCTTTATATATATTGCAATGTTTGCTCTACCTAAGAGCAAATTCAAACAAAATTGAGCTAAGAGGATCGATCCATATCCATGAGATTGCAATGATGTAAACCTGCCTCAGATTAGACTAATTAAAAGTGATAAGAGTCCACTAAAAATGGCTAGTAAATTGTATAATAAAATTCCGTTAGAAATTAGACAACTTGACAAGAAAGATTTTAAAAGGACTCTGCAGGAATTCTTAATCAAGCATCCATTTTATTCTATAACTGAGTTTGTGACGCAGAAATGGACTTTAGAGAGTAGGCCAGTGCTGTCTGTATCTTATGACTAAGCCAATGTATTTTGTGAAATATCTAATGGCAATAAATATCTATCTATCTATCTATCTACCATTACTTACATGTGTTACACCCACTCTGACCTCTCTGTTGAGGCCTGAACTTCCCTTGATCATTTCTCCGGTGTTTTTGAGGAAGCCAACACCCCCCCTCAGAAAACCTGACATGAGAACAGTCAAGGCTTCTTCCAACGACACTGGCTTGCTTCCTTTATTCTGTGCAGCTGAAAAATGAGTTAAAAATTAACTTTGTAACACTTATCAGAACAAATATTATTATATTGGTTCACAAGTATCTTTGTATTGAAGTTTTTATTTTACGGTTTTAATATATTATAAATGTTTTTAACATTTTAGGAATTGTGAGATTATTGTACAAATTTTTTACTGATTTCTCATTCAATGTTAAATGTTGTGTCTCAAATGTTCAGCTGTTTTGGTGGTCCATTGTGGAGCACTAGTGTAAATGTAATGTAATGCAGTTTAAACCATGTGGTACCAGACCTCATTAACTAACCAAATTACAGGCACAAATATTCCTATTAGATGAGATATCTATTATAGGTATATATAATCAAAGCTGATAGCTAATGAACTAATTATGTAGAAAGCTATGTAATAATAGGAAATACATGAACTACATCATATGAAATCCTAGGTTGGAGTTATAAGTCCAAGTGGTTACAATAACACTTATAAAAAAAGGGGGAAAATATATAAAATAAAACACACAGCTGTCACACATAATCATGAGGTTACATGTAAGAGAGGATCTAATGGTTCTCGCTCGATAAATAAAGAATTTTTTTTATTCCTCCAGTCTAATAATAAGTTTTATTTTAAATATTAATTCCGCTTAGCATTTCATTTGGAATACTTCGTCTTTTCACAAACGTTCCCTTCTCAATGATGAACACAGAGTTTGAACGTTTTGAAAGATTTTAGATTCACCATAACAACAGCAACTCTAAAGGATTTTCTGTTACTAACAAACAAAAATTGGTAAGAATTTTGTGATAATCCTGGCTGAACTATTCTTATAGTACATATTATTCAGCTATTATTTATATTTCAATAATTGAATTTCAATGCAGTTAAATCAGAAGAATACCTTACAATGACAGAAGAAATGATAATTTAGTAGTAGTTACCTGTCTGATTACCCTTGGATTGCTGTTGAGTGATTGCCATGAGGCCCCCAAGAAGTTTGGAGACACTACATCTCACTTCGTAGTTAGAGCCATCAAATGCTCGGAAGCACAGAGTGGCCAAGCTCTCCAGTTCAGTTGTAGGCAAGAAACTTGCATGATTTAACATTTCTAAGATACACTGCAAAGATTAAAATAAAATATTAGCCTAACAATAGAATGATACATTAATCATTTATGAGAAATGTCTTTTACATCAATAAAAGAAAAATAATTGGCAGGTGCTGAAGCTGTCAGAAAAAATATGACAAAAGAATTAAAATAGATTACAAAAAATTAGTGTCAAAAGTGTTTTTAACTACTATATGATCGTTGAGGCAAGTGTGTTGTTGCAGGAGGAGAGTATTTTGAAGGAAAATAGGTTTATAAGTTTTTATCTTTGTCCAATAAATATATTTCAATCAATAACGAGAACTTTTTGACTATACCTTCTATATATTTTTGCTTAATTACCACCCTAGGTTAGTAAATAAAAAGGAAACATTCAAATAATTCACTCATACGAAAATGATATTTTTTAGAATAAACCTTCAATATTTATTAACTGATCAATCCACTAAGTCAAATTGCTTGCTATTCCTAACTGTTCAGATTGGCTATAAGTTCATAATAAACCGTAAGGGAAAGTCATTTAGTTGTGATCTGTTATACAATAATATACAGTAGAGCCTCATTATCCGACATGCTGTTATTTGACATTCAGTTTTAACCAACATACCTGTCCCAAAATCATCATCGTAAAAAACGTCTGATTTTCCCAGATAGTCGGGACCGGTACAAACTTTTATATAACAAAAATTGGTTAATTTGTTATAGAATGATTGTGTACTGTAGTACATGTACTGTATTACGTAAATTACATAACAATTCAATACAGCAATAAGTAACTGATCAGCTATTGTATTTTTGAATGAACAGATACAGTAATTTTGTTACTTACTTTTAAACAGTACTAAAGTATTAATTCTTAGTAAAATGCATTAAAGTACTTAGTTATGCAAAATTTACCATTTTCATTGCAATTCCTTACTTTGCAATTCCTTACTATCCGACATTTTGACTTATCCAACATCAAGGACCGTATACGTCGGTTAAGCGAGGTTCTACTGTACATACAGATTGGTCGACCACAGGACCAGTATTGGTGCGTCCTGTATATCACTTCATTTTCTTAGTAAAATCATGATATGAATTTAGTGACATTTATAAACTATTTGTGTTAGTGTCTTGTGTATTTTTAGTAAACTTATAAACATGAAGCATGACGATAAATCTACAGGGGACCTAAAGTTGAATTTTTCAATCTGAAACGTGTTCTCTAGTTTCATCTTGTTGGACAGATTGATTGAGGCAGGTAAGTAATGATTTTATCAGAGAGTAGCTCTTTGATTAGGCCGAACAATATAGAAGACAAAATAACCAGACAAAGGATAATCTGGGTTCTAATATTCAGCAAAATAATACCTGATTTTAACATGTTATTTTAAAATAACTTAACAGTTGAATTTAAGAAAGTTTGTGAAATAAATGAGATATACCTTAGAAGCTGCACAACGAACAGCCATGACACGATCTGTAAGACTGTGACGGGCCGCCTTGTATATATCTTTGTGCATATTTGAAATCGCACTGCCCATTCCACAGCAAACCTATAAGGGCAGATACAATATTTCATTTATTATTTTTATTTTAATACAAAACTAATTTCAAACCATTATAATAAAGCATAGTAATAATCACAAAGTATAGGTTTCAAAATATTTGCTAGACGATATGTAGGGTATTTACATTAACTCCCAAGCAGTATAATCCTTATTAATATATTTAATTTACTACTCTAGTACTGGTACCGTGTGTATGTTATTTAGAAGAGAAGTTGTTATTAACTAAACAAGCACCAATACTAAGCATATTTCAAAGGTTTTCATTTTATTTAACAGCTGATAATAACATACACACATAGACATGTATTCGCTCTTTTATAATTAACTTGATATTTTACTGTGCTGCTCTCTATGTTTAATTTAACAAATTATTTGGACTATTTAACATTTGTTTATGCCGCCAACTGGTCAATTAAAATTAATCTCCATAAAAATAACATTGCAAATTTGACGCCGTGTAGGACAAAAACCTAAGAGAATTTCAAAAATCTAGCTCCGCTACGACTTAAAAATCAAAATTATCTTTTGAATTAAAAAGATTTCATCAAAATTGGTCCAGTAATAAGTTCAGAAAGTGAGTTAACTAAATGGCCCGAATGTTTTAGTATATAGGATGATGGGTGTATTATATTTTACAAAACTTGGATGGAAAATAACTGGAAAGTCTATTTTAATAATAATGTTGTTGTCACATAAAGAAATTTAAGTTTGCCTGGTTGAACCTGGTTCTTTTGTAATTATTACATATCTTGGTTTTGATCATTCTAATCCAACTTCTACCTGGATCAAGATTACACAACCATGAAAATGTATAAGAGACAGAGAGAGAAAATGTGTAAGATGACTGCAAGATTTAAGAGTTAGTATATAAACAAACTGGAATAGATCATTCTTTCAATATTACCTTTTCTAGGGTAATCATGATTTCAATTCTTGTCTGTGATTCAGCATTACGCAAGCACTTAATGAGGATTTGTACCGTTTCTTCATATGATCGTCCCATCATACGACCCAGTTTTTCATACATTGCACCAATGCAACAGATGGCTGCTCTGAAAAATTAGGTATAAGTTGATGCAAAATGAACTATCAATTGTACTGCTCAAGGTTCAGGTGTTCATAAGGTGGAATTGAATAGAAAATATATTTATTTATTTCTGTATAATAAACAATAATGGTGTTACAATCACATACATTAATTACAACGAACTTTAAATCATTAATTTAACTATTGAGTTCTTTTTTAATGGCATGGTATCATAGTACATTTTATATACAGTGCAAATACCAAACAAATATCTACTTATATACATTATAAAAATCATTTTGACATTCCTAAAAAAAAAAAAACCAAACAAACTGGCTTTTAATCAGATCATTCTATCCTTGACTATACTGTATTACAATGATTCAACCTACACAATTGAAGAATTCCTTCATTGACACCATAAGCTACAGACTACTTTGTGATATATAAAAAACTTACAAAGTCTTTTATTACTTATAATCAAACTTGTATTTACTGCAGGAAATATCAAATCAACTAACCAGAACACAATATATATTACAAATAAAGTTGATTGAACAATGGCACAGCAACTTTTTTAATCCTATAGCACTGAAATATTTAAGTACTAGTTAATTTCTTTGTAAGTTGTACATCTCTATTGATATTTATAACTAAAAAATAACAACATGCTATTAAATTCATAATGTCTTTTTAAATCTAAAATAAATAAACATTATGACAGTTAAATCATTCATTATAGAAAAGGGATCACTGACCATTATTAGGACCATTGATTTTATACACATATAGATATCTCATCCAACGTTAAATTTTCTGTCTCAAATTATCAGCTGTTTTGGGGTGCAGTTGTAGAGCGCTAGTGTAGTCCTGTGTAAAATATAATGCAATTTAAACCAGCTTCGGTAACAGACCTTATTAACTACCAAATTACTGGCAGAAATATTTCTATTAGGTGAGATACCTATTGTAGGTGCATATAATCAAAGGGTAGGACTGATTATCATGCCTTTCAACACAGCAGGCTGAGTGTCTTATTCAGTTAGTCAATGTGGAGAAGATGTCTGACTTGGTCACAAGAAAACCAATGAATTGAGCAAAACTAAATGTGACTGAGAAGCTCCAAAATTAAAGTCATTTTGGACATTTACATATTGACAAATAAACATTTTTTATTTTCTTCATATTTACAATGTATGTTCATCATTATGTTGCATTTCAAAAGATCGTACTACTAATATAAATGGAAGGTTTGATGTGTGAAATGTTTTTTAACCTACTTTTCCCTAGATATCCAGACATGATTTTGATTGATTCATATAGTTTGAGTTCTTCTACATGAGGTAGAGTAAAAAAAGTTCCCAGAATCGATGTTCAGAGACACATGGCTTGGTTGCCAGTGGGAATTTTGCTGTGTACTATTCCTGGATAAGGGATATTGGTAGCATGAGTAAACCTCAGCCGCCATTGTTTCCCCGTGGAGAGTACTTTTCGTTTGTTTGAATGTTTACATTGTCGCTTTTTGAAAATGACATTTAACCCACTGCGGATCACTGACGAGCTCAGCTTGCATGCAATGGCTGGGCCTAGCGGCACAATGACAAGCTCAGCTCGTATAAGCAAACTGCTTTTACATTTACCTCAAAATAGTTACAATAGACTCTACTAGGTTGTGTAAGCATCTCTATTCATCAACTGGGTATTTTTTTAAACAGGTTTTGTTTATAAAAACTTTCATTAATATCCAATAGATCGCAGTAGTATGTAGATGTAGTTCAAGAAGCAGTTTATATTTTGTTTAGTAATATAATGCTGTATTTAGTTTAGATAGTTTGTTTCTGTCCATGTCGGTGCACCGATATAACTAGTGACGACATTGAGAGACACAGAGGACTGAGAGAAGGCCGCTGTTGTCCCCAAGTCTAGTCTATTCGATGACTCAGACGTTATTATCTCTTCGCCCGAACTGCATGCGCGATATTTAGATTATCCCTCCGACATCATCCCCGCCACCCTATAACCTAGCTCGCCATCTGTCCTGTTGTCAATGCTATATTGAGTTTGTTTGCAAGTACTTCCAAAAGTGACCATAAAGAACGACGGATGACAACGGCTGGTGAGTTTATATTTGGCCGATGGAGATTCTGAGTGTTCTAAAAAATCTTTACTGTGCTGATGACAAAACATGATGTTTTCTGTACAGCCTTCAAACAAAACATTAGTCCTTTGAATGGAAATCAACAACATTACAGAGGGAAAAATGTCCCTTCAAAATAAGTAAGGAAAAAGTTATGTTGAAGGTTTTTTTTACAACAAAGGTTTAATTCACCCTAAGTTCGTTCCCAAAGGTCCAACAGCGAAGAAGTAACTTTACACAGAAATTCTTAGGCACTTATGAGATACCATAAGGAGGAACCACCTGAAAAATAAGCAGAAAACCATCAGTTTTTGCTGAACGACAATGTCCCTCCATATAGATCCCTGTTAGTATGTAACTACTAAGCCAAGCACAGCGTTGCTACGCTAGAACTCGCCTGGCCTTGTGCAAAACTAATTTCTTCCTGTTCACAGGTCTGAAAACATCAATTAAAGGAGAACGATTAGCAGATGTTGAAGCTTTAAGAGAAAATGCAACAAAAGCATTTAAAGACATTCAGAAAATGAATTAAAGTGTTTTGAACAATAGTATGATCATTGGGACAAGTGTATTGTTGCAGGAAGAGAGTATTTTGAAGGAAAATAGGTTCGCAAGTTTTTATCTTTGTCCAATAAATACATTTCAAGCTATTCAAAGAATCTTTTGATATAGCTCTCAATCAAACAAAACAAAAATAACAAACAATCAATAATATTTTACATGAATATTAATCTTTAATATTCAAAATAAAGTTTTGCCGCATTTAAATTGGAAGCAAATCATTTCACATTAGGGATCATGGCCTTTTGGTCATAGTATAAGAAATCATAACCACAGAACAAAGAATAAAATAGAATAGACACATGGCAATCTAAGTGAGGCTGAAACTCTTACCAAGATGGCTGCCCCCTCCACTGTCTGCTCAATTGTAGACGGAAGCCGAGCGTTAGCTGAATTTTAAAAACTTGTAATGCAGTATTGTGACTAAACCTTAGTCTGCCTACCTTCCAAACACAATTGAGCTACCGCAGCTAGTTTCAATAACAGCAATAAAAACAAGAAGGTTGGAATTACAGATAAGTATTATGAAATAAATTTATTTGATTATTATTATTTCTTTATAATACTGTACATTAACCTCCTTCTAGTTGTTTTACTTAGTCTACTGTGGTGTTTAACCCTTAAAACGCTGAGCAATTTTCTGTAATTTTTCCATTAACGCTTAATTTTCTTGAATATATATAATTTTAGATTTTGTAAAGTTTTATTTTTTTTTAATCTAAACCAGGATAGTACAATGTAAAAAAAAAATAATAACGATATTGTATTTTTTATATTCATTTTTTATTCATTACAAAGTTTTATCAAAACTGTAAAAACGAAAAACACTATTTACAACAAAAATAAAACTAGACTTTACAATGAAAAATATAGAGTAAATTCGAAATAATAAACTTTGTTTACACAACAGAGGTTAGTACAACGCACGAAAGACAACAAACAACTGCAGACTGACTTGAGCGCCAGCCGGTCGCCGCGTCATGTGACTAGCAGATGCGTATATATTCGTTTCGAGCGCTAGCGGTTACCTCGACAGAGGCAATAATGAATGAAAACTTCATATTATTTACATTCGTTGCCTAGTAACCAGTCCAAAGGTCTCGATAATGAATAATAACCTAAAAATAGTCTTTACCTTGGATCTTAGAACTCGCTACGTTGTATTAGGCCTGTTCTAGGATTATTTTTACCAGCTCGCGAAATATTACGTATAACGCGTTACGGGCAATTGTAAACATGCGTATATATACGGATGCCGCGTTTTAAGGGTTAAAATCAATTACTTCAATGTTATCAAATATTTTATTTCAACAGTAGGTTACATTTTTAGGTTACATCAGATGTGCCCATCCCACACAAGCGTCTAGGAGTGTGGGGTCAGTCCAGGAGGGGAGGAGAGAGACAAGTCTTTGGTGGGTGATATGATTAGGAGGGGATAGCTCCCAAACACGGTCTGACCCCATACTTTTAGACGCTTGTCCATCTCACCAAGATGATGAATATCAGCTTCAACTACTTCTACAGGATTGAATGCATTATGACTACTCTACTTTATTCTTTGCTCTGTGGTCATAACTAACCCTCATAATTTGTGCTTGTAAGGTAAGAAGCTGGGGTCAGAAGGTATAAATAGGTCAAAGGGTGAAAAATCCTTAAGGAATTGTGTCCATTCCTCCATTAGTATGATACATAAGCTGAATTAATATGTAACACTATACACTCATAATTTATACATAGAACAGAGAATCTGTTAAGTACCTTTTCACGCAGTCATTACAATGTATATAGGAAATCAAAGTTATAAATAATAAAAGATCAACCCAATGACACCAAAATCCAATAAACTTAACATCAGCCAAATGTTGTATGCAACTTGTCTTTAATTTTAATATAATACAGTATTTACTACTTGCCTGGGAATTCCATTTGAACTTACAATTTTGTAGGCAAAAAACTAGGTGAGTCATCTTTGTTACGTAAGATATCATTACACTTGTTAACAGTATCAAAGAGCAGAAAAGTATCCCCAACACTGAAGAGTGTAGCCAAACAACGTGCTACAAGTCGGCGTGTTGGAGGGCCAGGGCATTCCTGAATGTGCTGAGTCAATTGTTCTACTAGTTTTTTCTGGCAGCCTTTGATGTCATTCTGGAATCATTTTATTTTATGAAGTAACTTATTTATTATCTTTAACAACACTTATTCTAAAACACCACAAACTATCAGAAATGGGATTTAAACTAGTAAAAACTTAAGTGTCTCTTATTGCTTATAATCAAAATTATTCATTGCAGGAAAATAATAGACATCATGTATTGATTGTACAATACAACATGTAGTATGGGAGATATAATAAGTGAGTAGGCAATTTCCAAAACCTGTTAAATCACTTTTTCTAAATTTTTCAGTATTCAGGAAAAACTTATAGAAACATTATCTCTAAAAATAAAAACCTGAATCTTTTTTTAAAAAATAATTTAAAAATCGCTTTTTTGTTCCATGTATGGCTCTAAGTTAACAGGGTTTTGGTTATTTTAATATTAAATAATAAAATCTGAAAATAACGGGTTTTGGAAAATTATTTATTTTTAACAGGTTTTGGAAATACCAATGAGGTTTATAACAGGTTTTAGAACAATAAAACTGCCACTGTCTTTTTAATGGACTTTCCAAAACCTGTTATTATCACTGGATGAGAGTGTTAAGGAAAACATTAGTATTCTGTTTCAAATCAAATTACTTTTATTAGGCCTAATGTCAATACACAATCTCAGTTGGATCATCTTCGTTAACATTAGTATTCTGTTTCAAATCAAATTACTTTTATTAGGCCTAATGCCAATACACAATTACACAATCTCAGTTGGATCATCTTCGTTAAGGTCAAAATCTATGTTGTCATCAATTTCTGCGATACGAGCATCACCCTGGGTTTCAAGTCCTCTCAGTATAATATCTTGTTCCTCGAAAACTTTTACGTAGAACTGTAAAAGCTCGTTTTGGGCCCAGCTTTCACCAAAATGTAGTTCCAACAGCCGTTTTACATCTTGTTTCTTAGCCTCTTTCAAAAGAACACCTCTGGTCACATCCTCTAATGATACGTCTCGCAAGTTTTTACTTTTCTTGCACACACTTCTAGATATGCCTGTTTCAAAGTTTTAGAATGGTTCACCGCGAACGAGAATGTTTGTCAAAGGTTTGTTTCTTCTTAATACAATCTTCTTGGCTTTCTGGAACTGAAAATGCCAATCAGTTGTTTTCCTCAGTATGTTGTCAGCGGAAGCCTTCCAGTTTTTGACATCACAGTCTTCTCCCAAGTGGATAACTGTTGTATGTTTTTTAAACATAGCTAAGTATTTGTCAGGGTTCTCAATGACACTGTTGGACTTAAACCTTCGTTCTAGATTACCGAAAACCCGGTCAGGTGGAATGAACGAATGTCCTACAATCGGAAAAGTCAAAACAATTTCTTTTACGTGACTGGGAGCATTGTTCAGTAGCCAAACAGCGAGCATGAACACAATAGTACTGTTTTTATTCTGTCCTCCACAGCCATCAGAAAAGAGGTGTACCTTGGTGATCCCGTCCAAATTTGTGGAGCATAATCGGTGGTTCAACGCCGATGCAATTTGAACAGAACCCTTTGCAAACTCATCCTCAGTCCATACATACGCAAAAGTATTTTCTTTGTTGAGATTAGCTGTAGAACTTCCCTCAACCACGGTAAAGTTGTAAAGGTAAAATTGACGGCGATAATAAGCCTCTTGATCAGGGATTTTAGGGAGAACCAAGTTTTTTTTGGCAATCATAGCTTAATATCAGGTTACCGTCGCTTTGATTTTTTAAGGCAGCATAAAAGGTATTAGCACGAGTTTCGTGGGCTTTAAGGTCTGCTTTCAACTTATCCAGTTGTTCCTTGTTTTTTTCTAAAGCGATTTTATTCTTCAGACAAGAACAAGTCGAACACTTGTCCGAATATGGGGCGTGGAAACCTATGTTGAAGTTATCATTGAAAACATGTCTGAAGAATTGATACTCAACCTTCAGGTTCTCAGGTATATCTTTTTCCATATACAAATCCCACAACTTTTTGACTGACAACTCACTAGGTAAGTACTGGCGAATTTTTATTTGGGCCCTACTGTAATGTTGTTGTATAGGCTTAAAGGTTTTAATGAAAGCTATGACCTCCTCCTTTTTAGCAGCAAATGTTTCAACTTGGCGAGCTCCTCCACGAGTTTCAGGGGGAATTTCACCTGTTTGCAGATACTTTTTGCAAAGTCTTTGTAGTCTATCTCTACCTTCTTGGATTATACTCATGAATGCACTTCGGCATACTCGTACTTGACTAACGGTCCCCTCACGTGTCTTAGGTAAAGTATATAGTGTGCTTACCATTCTTTTGCGACGATTACACTCATTACCTTGCTTTCTTTTCACAGGAGTAACTACAGTTACGTGCCGTGCGATGAAATGTTTCTTTGATTCCAAAGTTCCTTCTTTGTAATATCGCTGGTGAATTTTCCGGATATCTTGCATTGTGAGCTCATTGCACTGGTACATGCTTTTTTCTCCATGTCTGCAATCTGGTTTAGTAGGAAACCCTTTTGGTTTGTGCCTGAAACAAAACAATGTGATTAGGCTAGAAATAAAGGCATGCCTGAGGTGTGAAGCTGGAATGAAGGTTTAGTGAGTAGTTCAAGTGCCTAGCCTAAAACACTGAACTGAAAATAAAATGTTATGGTTTACCAGGGTTAAACTAATATTAAATTGTGAGAAATTTAATAATGTATTCTTTTGGTTAAACTTACCGTGCTCTTTTAGCTACATTCTTCTTCCATTCCTCCGGTAACCTATGCCTCTTTCTCGATAGGTTAGGTGCTGTTGTTACATGTAAACTCTCTGAAGAGGATTCATCGATAGTCAGATTTTCTTCTTCTATAATTACCTCCATATCTTGAATATTAAAATCATTATTAACAATCAATAATTCTTCCATTTTAACTGAAAGTTAACCCACCGAGAGAGAAAAGACAAAGTTGACACCACACGACAACAGCGTTTGTTTCAACTAACTAATAACACAATAAACGCGGGATGAAAACTGTCAGCTGGAAAAGATAAACAAAGAAAACAGCAGTGTAGCCAACACAAACTTTTACAATTTCAAAGGTATAACGTATAATATCAATAAAAGAATAAACACTGAAACCAATGTTCGTGTGGACTGAAGAAAACCAGACTAAAGAAATAACAGGTTTTGGAAAACCTTTTTATCTCGCCATATGTAAAATCAAATTTATAACGGGTTTTGACACAGAAAACATAGACCTGAAAATAACAGGTTTTGATTCTTCAATGGCATAATTTTTAACCGGTTTTGGAAATTTAAACAATTTTAAAATGCGATTTTTACCCATGTTAAACTGGTTTTGGAACATAAAATTGATAGAAAACAGTAGCTGACACTCCAAAGAATCCATAGAGACCAAAAAATCAACTTCAGAAAAAAAGTGATATAACGGGTTTTGGAAATCACCTACTCAAGTGGCTATAGAAAACCATAATTGAATTAATTTATGGTCTGATTGTCTTTTATTGAAATTTGATGGGAAGTTGCCATATTGGAAGGCTGATTAATTTTTAAAGGGAAAAATATATGAGCATCGAAAATTAAAACCAACGTGTTTGCAGTTTCTGTAGTATTGGTCTGGGGTTATTTTGCATTTTATTTTAGCCAAAAAAGTATATTTTGGGACACATGATGTAATAAACTATATGTGTTTTATTTTAGTGCAGCATAGTCATCAATTAGAACTGTATTGAGGATATTTCACAATATTTCCTTATGTTTATAAAAATTCCACTTTAAATAGTTGTAAAATATTGCATTCTAAAATAGAAATAAAGAGAAAAATCATTCTAAATTACATACTGACTGATATTTACATAACTAAAATAAGTCAATAATGATCATACATTTATTGAATATTACTAATTAATTACCTTTTGTGCTGCAATCAAAACTTTATCCAAAAATCTCAGCCATTCAAAAACAAATACAGGCCTTTTAGACTCGGGCAATTGGTAAAGGGCTTCCTCATTTAGAGTGAGACTATGACTGAGCTCCATCATTGCTAGCTGGAATTAAAAGAAAATTCAAGTTTTATTACATTCTTTTTCCATTCTCTGAAGAAACTAATATTTTTACATAAAAGAATTATCATGTCCGGAGTGCTAGTGGAATAATTCCAGATGAAACTTATATATTAATAATTGCTAAAAGCATGAAAGCGTATAACTGTAAAACACGATTTTTTAGCTATCCAGGCATTTTTTCATTATAATACATATTTGAAAAGGTTTTTTATTTTAACTAAATCCAAAAATCTCTAGCGATTCTTCCAAATGTCTAAAGTATTTTTTTAACAGATCATAATCTGTAGTGATTCTTTTAATTTCTTTATTTCATATTGTTTTAAGTTTCAAAGGAATAGAACATTTGAAAATCATAGAAAGTTTAGCCTTCATAAATAAGAAATGAAAAGATTTTTTCATTAAATAAAAAAAGATTTGTTGTGATAGGTTATCTTCAATGTGTTGAATTGGAATGAAAATAAAATAAAGTTATTCCTAAAATATTCAGGCTTAGCAAAATATTTAAAAAAAAACTAGCAACAGGCTTGTTGCAAGTTTTTGACTACTCTCTGAATTTCAATTGTGAGGCTAACTTAATTGAATCACCTTTTTGAAGTCTAAACACTATAAAAAATTGGTTATTAGCAGACGCCCTACATAACACCAATCTATAGATGAGGTCATTATACGAGTACGCTGCTGTCATTGTCTGATTGGGGCAGTATCTGGTTAAGGCCTCAAAATATATATTCCTGAGGGTCTGTGGAATTTATATTTGGAAATAATAAATAAATATGAATTCCAGTTATTGAAATGCTTTCAACTAATGCTTTTCTGTTCCATAATCGATTTTGATTTGCAGGTAAAACAGAGCTGTGCAATCAGCATACTACACGAGTTCTCCATGCAACAGTAATGACTCTATGTCACTGACATATAGCAGAGAAAGAATTGGCTGAGGATTGATAAAAAATATAGAGTAAAATCCAAACAATATGTATCCCTTTAACAATATTTTACCACAAAATCAATTAGTAATGAACTGAACAATGTTCCATAAACCGCAACTTAAATGCCCACAGACACCAATTACCCTTAGTGATTTAGAAGTTTATTTATTTCCCTCTTCCGTATGAGCCAAACTTGTACATCTCAAAGTTTGACATATCACTGCAAAACAGAAACTTATGCAGTTCCCAGTGGAATATGAAAAGTAGTAGGCCTACAATTAATATCAGAGTAGTATGATAGGC
This sequence comes from Stictocephala bisonia, assembly GCA_035578905.1. Lineage (NCBI taxonomy): Eukaryota > Metazoa > Arthropoda > Insecta > Hemiptera > Membracidae > Stictocephala > Stictocephala bisonia. The sequence continues at coordinate 77,773 of JAQJVL010000416.1, read as the reverse complement.
CTAACTTTTATTAGCTGCTAATGGTATTTACACTCATTTTCCATAACACAACGGAACTTTAACGAGTTTAAACTAACCTTCCAGCCTTATTGCTGGTTCAAGGGTTAGTTAAAAAATGAACTAACTTTTTAATTTACAACTAGCAGAGTAACCGGCTTTCGTACAGGGTTAACGTTGATTTATTCTATGCTTTGTGAATTCAGAAGTACAAAACGGATGAAATAACTCAAAGTTCTTTAAACAATTTTTAATATGATCATGTTTATAAAAAAGAAAATGTTATAAAACAGACTTATAAACAATATTTACAGTTTTGTTTCCGTTTGTGAACATTTGCAAGTTCCTTCTGCTGGAAACACGTGAGTGCAAAAGTGTGCTGTGGTTAATTTTGGTACGATATTGACTTCAAGAATTATTTATTTTCCATTCGACATAATACATGTATGTGTAAAAGTCTTAAGTTTAGCATTTAAAGCTACAGTCAAGAATAATAATAATAATTTAAAATCTTAACACTTCCTGTTAGGCTCTGTCGATTTTCACTATGAAATAAATTAGATAGCAATAAATAAATAAATTAGATAACAATAAATGTTAAGCATTAACAATACAAATGTTCTTGATCACAACAAAGATCTGATTTGAGAAATTATAGACCAATAGTAATCCAACCTACACTTGCGAAACTTTTTGAAAAGCTTGTGCTGAGTCGCCTAACGTTCACTTTTAAGAGTACAATAATTCCGCAACAGCGTGGTTTTCAACAGGGAAGGTCGACTACAACAAATTTGGTGGTGTTCACAAACAGGATACTCACTGCTTTCTTAAATGGAAACCAACTTGACTGCTTATATCAAGATTTCTGTAAAGCTTTTGACAGTCTCCCACTTTCACCTGATAAGAAAGCTTGAGGCATTGGGTGTCACAGGTTCTTTACTTGCTTGGTTTTGGAGCTATCTAGTTGGACGTTTGTTGTATGTGAGGTTTGCCTCTGTACTCTCAAGGCCTGTTCACGCGACTTCTGGGTTCCTCAGAGTCCTGTTCTGCCTATTCATAAATGACATCGGGAGTTTACTTGACAGTCCATACTTGGTCTTCGCGGATGACGTCAAGATATTTAGAGAAATCTCTTCTTCCGTTCAACAAACTGGACTGCAGAGGGACTTGGAGAGGATACAGGACTAGTGTCGTGAAAACGCTATGGATTTGAATACAGACAAATGTGTGGTGATCTCTTATACCAGATCAAAACATACTTGGCAGTTTGATTACATGCTGCATGGTGTTGTTATTCGAAGGGCCGTTAGCATCCGTGATCTTGGTGTCCTCTTAACTACTATTCTGGACTTCAATGAACACATCTCCAGCATTGCCAGTAAATCTGCAAGAACCCTTGGGCTTGTCAGTCGCACCTGTCGACAGAATTTCTCCATACCATCGTTTAAGGCTCTTTATGTTTCACTTGTTCGGCCTGCCTTGGAGTTCTCCGCGGTGGTCTGGTCTCCCTACCAGATTGGACAGGCTTCGGTGTTGGAGTTAGTGCAGATGTTTCCTTAGGATGGTCGGCGTCAAACTTGGCTTCCAGTACAGGGATGTAGTTGTACATGAAATTCAGCGCAGTCTTCAGCTACCTACCCTTGCATTCCGGAGAACACGGATAGACATGACCTTCCTATTTAAATTACTGAATGGCCTCATCGACTGTCCTGAAATACTTCAAAAGACCGAACTACATGTTCCTCGCAGAACCAGATGCCACCAGCTCTTCAGCAAGCATCACCATCCAGCGAAATACTACTACCACAGCACAATTATTAGGCTGATTAGGACTGGCAGTGATGTCTGCCTTACTGTGGATTTCTTTGACTCGTTTGCCATCTTCAAGAAGGGCGTTTCTGCGGTTACATGACTTTTGATGATCTGTGAGTTCCACTACCTGTGACTATTGTTTCACTTTGATATTTAACTTGATGCATTATATAAAGAACTATAAGATATTTTTGTTGTCATCTTTGTCTATCTTAAGTACGAGGAACATTATCTTGTAATCAGCCATTCAATGTCATAACTATTGTAAAAAGGTGTATTGCCATAAATAAATTAAATAAAAATAAAATAAAATAATAAAACTATATAAATAAATAAGTTTAACAATAAATAACAACAATATAAACATAAGACACTAAACATACATCATACAATAAATAAATAAAAGTGTAGACAAATCAATTTATTTATAAATGAATATCAAAAATATAAAACATTTACATTTAAAATGAAAAAAACCATAATCCTTTTCTGCCATGAACTCATCTACTGAATAAAATGGATTATTTTGAAGCCAGTCATAGAATCTGCTTTAGATCATAGTATGAAATATATAGATATTCACAACAGTTTGAAATTTAAGCTTACTAAAGAGTGATTTACAGGGAGCATTGCACAAATATCTTACCACTTTCTTTTAGACTAGGGCCTCACTTGGCGTATTTGTAGTTGCAACAGATACTCCGACTGTAAAAGCGTCGGTTCAGATACGCCGGACCTGGCACACTTGGCGACTGAGTCGCAGCGCATTTCGAATTGTGTCTTCTTTCAGTGACGACCATCAATGTATATAAGAATAATTTTATTCTCACACACATCGATAGTGATGACGTACTACTAGCTTTTGCGGTTATTTCCTACTTGAAGAAAAAGAAAAGAAGATTTGGTATTAATGAACTCTGTGCGTAATTTGACCGTGTTTGTATTAATGAAGGCAAGTTCCACAACTTTTCAAACTTTTTAAGAAATGATGAAGACAAGTTATTTTCGGATAGGGATGTCATTAATCCATGAATTACTGGCTACTGTAAACAATTGAACCTAATTAGTTTTTTGTTAAATTTCATTGTTATATCTTTATTTGTATGTTTAGTATTTAGGCCCTTTTAGTTTTAATGTTTCTTGTATTGTTCTACAGGTGTTTCAGATGTTTATTATGCCTATATTTATTCATGCTTATTTTCATTTGTAATTTAATTTTTTTTTGTTATATATTTCTATAGTTTACGTTTGGTTAGGTCTAAATAATTTATTACTTATTTAGGTCAGTACAATTGTATATTCTTTTTGTTTTTGGTATTTAGTTTTGTTATTGTAATTTGTTTTTTCTTTTAAAATTAATCATTTTCTTTAAATAAACACTATTTTAGTTGGCATTAATTATTTTTGTTGTCTTTATCTTCCTGGATCAGGTGCCTTCGCACCCACTCCCGGTATGGCCAGTTTATTTTGCAAGGGTGGGTTTCAAATGGTACATTTTGGTACATTACTGTTTACATATTTATAATTTTAAGAGGTCATAAAAGTAGTCAACTCTCATTTGTTAGCTGTTCCAAGTTATCTAAAATAATATAGACAAAATCAACAATTTACTTTTTACTTCTCTATTGCTGTAACCTTTGAAGATCACACAGTGGAGCACGAAGGCTAACCTTATTAATAAACTGCTTTCAGGGTGTCCAGTAAACCTCCTGAAACAAATTCCCCGACTTTTCCCTGACCAATCCGTGATTTCATACAAAATTTCCCTGACCCCAAATCGACATAGTTACATACACATCTATTTAACAACACTGGAGTGGTCACGCTATTCGACGTAACATGAGTGGTCGCGTGGGGTCCGCGCGGACCCCGCAGCAGTTTTTGTATTATACCTTATAAATACTTACAAGCAAGCTATTAAACAAAGTGAAATAATGCAAACAATTATTTTTTCATAATATTTAATTAATTTTAAGTCTTAAAATACATGAACAAATGTTTTTCGAATTATTTTTTTAATCATCTTTTATATTTCAATGTTGTACAATTCCAAACATAAGATTTTTATTGTAATTGCAAATTACAAGTTATTTATTATTTGTAGATGACTACATATCATGAAAAATATCATAACATGTATGAAAAATACCATTGTTCATAAGGTTTGATTGTTTTATAATAATGTTTATTGGTAACAGTCTAAACAAATCTTTTTTAGGTGTTCTGGACATGTAAAGTTATTGCACCTTTCACAAGTTGTTTTTACTTTTTTATCTTTTGCTCGTCCACATTGACCTTTACCTCCATTCATCCTTACTGACTGTTCTTCTACATTATTATCTATTCCTAGAAGCAATTTTCCTCTTCTTTGGATTTCTTTAGGTAAAGTTTTAATACTGATGCGACGTTGAATAGCAGGTTTCATTAGATCTAAGGCCAGTGTACTCAAGTATTTGTATCTCACTACATTTACACTATTGTTATTAGCTTTAAAAATATTCAGTCCATTGACACCCGCAACATTAATTAGGTGAAAAAATATAGTAAGAGGCCATCTTCGAGTTTCGAGCAGTGTCATACTGTTTGCACATCTTATCTAAGATGTCTACCCCAAACTTAGTCTCATTATAAGTTGTGATAATCACTGGTTTATTTTTTTCAGCAGTGACTGGATCAATTTCCCCAATTCTATGCATGGTGGACATTGCAATAACAGCTTTATTTTTTCGGGGAACATAAGATATCAAGGTAACTTTTTCTTGGTACCCAAACAAACTGCTGTGAATCTCTCTGTCTCTGTCGGGTAGAATGTTTTGTGGAACAACCTTTCTATTTCCTCTAATTGTACCGACAATAGTTAGTGATTTTTCCTCAAAGAGAGTCAAAGCAAGTGAAAGAGAAACAAACCAATTGTCTAAGGTTATATTTCTGTTTGATCCTTGTACTGGTTCAACTAGCCAGACAATGCACTAGATCATTAGAGTTATTGCTTACTCTAAAAGGCCCTTCAGGCTGTGTTCCTACATATATTTCTAAATTACTAGTATAAAAGTTGGTAGATGAGACAAGTGCAAAGATTTTGATGCCATACTTGGCTGCCTTACTAGTAATGTACTGCCTAAATGGACAGTTTCCCCTGAATTCCACAAGTTGCTCATCTATTGTCAAATAATCTGAGGGGTTATAGGCATTTTTTGAGTTAGTCAAGAAATCCTCAAAAATTTCACGTATTGGAGCTAATTTGTCCAATGCACTGCGCTCATTCCTTGTTCTGATGTCATCAAATCTAAGACTTCTCATAAGAAATCTAAAACGTTGTGCGCTCATTGTGACGTATATAGCCTCAACTCCAGTACCAAGTGTGTTGTCCCACATATCCAGAATGTTTCTGCGGCTCGATTTCAATGTTCCAGCTAGCAAAAGAATGCCAAGTAATGATCTTATTTCACACAAATCTGTCGGTTTTACATCTCTTTCCCTTACATATTTTACCTTTATTTTTTCAATATATATATTCGTATAAGAGACAATCTTTTCAAATATTTCATTGGTAAAAATGGTCTCAAAAGATTGAAGATGAGTAACTGCATTTTTGGCATCACCTTTTGGTCCAGGCCTGTGGAATAGCGGTATAATATTGTGCTGCTGTGTGCGTGAGGTACTAGCCATGCTGGGTTCTACATACCACCTGGTTTCCTTATCCTTACCTATATAGAACTCACGACAGTCATGCTCTCGAATTTCATCCATAATGATATCATCATTACCACAAATATCTAGCCCATTCAAATTATTATTATGTAGGCCTACTTCATTTTCTGAATGTTCATCTTCGCTTACATTATCAAGACTATTACTTTCATAATCATTAGGCCTACCTTGGTTTATTTCAAGAAAGTCCTCTTCTGCCTCATCAGAGTCCACAATTCCCAATATACTCTCACAATCACTAGTTTCAATTTCATTCAACCACAATTCCACCTTGTTTCTGTCTCTATCATATGCTCTATCCGCCATTTTATTCTAAAAACTAAGTACAAAAATAAAACAAAAGTATACACAACTGTAACAAAAGTGGTCGCATGGGGTCCGGGCAGACCCCAAGGCATGCAGACAACTAAACAACAACTTTAAATTTAGAGAATACTGCTATAACAACAACCGACTTTGCACTAACGTGAAGGTCTGGAGTCGGTCAGAAGGTAAATGGCCATTCAAGGTCACCAGTGCTGCCAACCCTCAACTGGCACAAAAAATAATACCGATGGGGTCTGCGTGAACCCCGCACGACTACTCCAGTGTTAATAGTAATATTATGTACTATCATGTACATACGTTATGTTATTTACAGTCAATTAAAATTATTAATTACTGAAATATATTTTTATTGATAGCCATAATAATTAAATTGAAAACTATTACCTAAAATAATTATTCTTTTTGAACTATTTTATAAAGTAGAGGTACACTTAAAAAAATATTTATAATTAGCCTTCAGTAAAAAACAACCATACCTTTTATTCTATTGTTAAATTATGATAATTTTCAATGCCTTGAAAAACGGCGCTATATTATAATTTCCCTAAAACCAACACAAATTTTAGGTCTATTACTTATTTAACCCTTTCGCTTCCGACGTCCGTTATATATCGGACGTCATGGTTTTTTCGAAAACTTCCAACGTCCGATATATCGGACGTCCGCGGAAATTTTTTTTTCAGTTACTTAAATTTGTCCGATTATCATGAACTATAGCAACGTATGCATAAACATACAGGTTACACTAGAAATTAGGTTTTATCGTCTTTGGAATAATAACTTTAATTTTACGCATCTTTGAATTTGAACGTCTGTGACTTACAACTTGAGTTGTTGTTCTGAATCAGTAGTTTACTGCTAACCTTTAGCATATGTGTCCGTTTGATGTTAGCTGTGTTGCGTATTACTTTTAGTTGTTTTTAGAGTGTTTTATTTATTTCATAATTAGTATTTGCTTCTTTATAGTTTGTTTAGTGTTTATATCGAAGTGTACATATGAGTAACGGTAGACGAAAACGAGAACGATCGCCCATTAGCGTTGAAATTGGGCGAAAATTCCAAACAACATGTTCAAAAAAGAAATTCTACAACTCAGACATTTTTAAAGGTAAGACCATAAAAATTTGTAAGCATGTTAGCAACAAGATTATCTTTAAAATGTTTATCTTGAAAATGTTCTAAGATTTTTTTTGTGCACTGTAGGTTAGTTCAAACTACAAAAATAAAAAAAATTACAAATTATTTATACATGTATATACATATAAATAAACATTTTTTAACTAATAAATATTACTTTATCAATTATATTTATAGAGAATTTAATGACAAAAAAAACAAAACAAAAATCATTCAATTCCATTCATAAATAAAAAATATATAGCATATTTCTTAAAACAATACATTTTCACCAAAAAGGACCTTGGAAGTCTTCGCAAATACCACATAACGGACGTCGGAAGCGAAAGGGTTAACAAGTACTAATCAGACAATTATTTCAGTAAGTTTAAATATTTTAGCGATATTAAACTATTTTTATGGGGTCAAACAAGCATAAGCAAAGCAATTAAGTAGATTTTTCATAATTTAGAATATTAAATGGCATGTAAACTTAACATTTACTACTGAACAAAGTAAAGGATTTTTTGTAGGTGTATAGTGACCATTACATATCACAACTCACTGGTGTTCTTGTTAGGATTTTCCAGGTTTTGTTTCAAATTCCCTGACTTTTCCAGGTCATTTAAAATTCCCTGACTTTTCCCTATTTTCCCTGTTGCTGGACACCCTGGCTTTGTATCAAACATGATAAACATGTTTGATAATAAAAACAAAATCAAAAAACTTAGGTAGCCTACTGCAATGAAATGTGAAGCCACATTATAGCAATGCAACTAGATGAATAGCCCAATAGAGTGCAGGAGGAATGTGGTGGGGGCTGCGAAAAGAACGCTGAGTGTAGCCAGGTCCATAAGGTAGCATAGATAACATTTTTGACATTGCACTCGAAATACGCTGCATGCAGCGTTCGAATCATTGTCGCCGAAACAAAACGTCAAGTGTGCCCGGGTCCCATTTGATAACAAGTAAAATTAAGAAATTTCTAGTCGCGGCGTTCCTGTCAAAACTACAAATACGCCAAGTATGGTAGTACCCTTAGATCAGTATAATTTCACTAATTCTCAAGGTGCTACCGCAGAAAATTAGACCATAGCAAAAGCCACTTTGAAAAAAACTAAAATAGGCCATATTAATATAGTTATCATCCACTACAGAGTTCAGTCTCCTAAGTAAATAAACTACACTTCAAAACTATAAAAGTTGTTTGTTTATTCCAACAACTGATTAATGAAACTATTATAAACAATATTGTCAAACTGGTATTGACATAGGGCTTGCATTGATACTTCTTAGAGCCTCTGAGGCGGTCCCCTGATTGAATTTCAAAATAAAGATAGGCCTATGTGTTAAACTAAGAATGTGCATGCAAATTATCAGCAAAATAGGTCCAGTAGTTTTTGCATGATTGAGCAGAACACACATAGACAGACATACACCATTAGAGTTTTATATAATAGTAAGATAGCTAAAAAATAGATAGACCTAGGTTTCTGTAGTAGGAAAGCCATAGAATTATAAATTTTTTAAAAAATTACACGGAGGTGCTTGATTTACATGATTATAAGAAGAAAAAAATGTGATAAAACCCCACACTATACGTCTAATTAATCTTATTTAAAACAAATACGTGATTTAGGCTTAGGCCTATTTAAGATAGATAAAAATATATTTTAGTAGCACTTAGCCATAATACATTTACCTTTATTTCAGTATCATGAAATCAATCAAAGACCTAAAATAATAACCATGCCATAATAAATGAAACAAGCTCAATTTAGTTATAATCTAATAGTTTTTATTGATATTACGAATCAATAGAGAAGTTTGACGTAAATTTCTTAGTGACAAACTGACAGAGTGACACTGACACACACAGCAGACCGCAGATCAAACCAAAAACAGCATTGCATTGAACTTTTTTTTGGAAATAATGAACGTTTGGATTTGACGGTTTAACATCATAGAGTAAACATAATAATATTTCGTCCAAGGAAAACTCGGTTATTCCATAGACCTTCTATTATACCAGAATAATGGTATAATGGAAGGTCTATGGTTATTCATCTTATATAATCTGACTTGTGCCAGATGCTCATTAAAATGAAGAAAACACTATTGGTTGTAAGTTCAATTATTATTATTATTATGCCTATTTATACCAATGGCATTTTCAACTTAGTCTACAAACGTTGTTATGGAACAACGGTCCAAACCCCTCTAGTAAATTTGTAGTGGACATCCCGGATTTGAACTCGTGACCATCTGCATATGAAGCAGAAGTTCTAACCACTAAGCTAGCAAGAGAACTACAATCACATTTTCCTAGGCAGACGGAAAAACTTATAGACATTCTATTAGAAATAAATTGATATACACTGAAGACCTCTTACAAAATTTCTGTAATTACTAGAAGTATAGCTGATAGGGAAGTTTTAGAAATCTAATAGAATTTTATCTGCATCTAATGCCTTGCTGGTACCGATAAGTCTTAAGAGCTGACAGTGGTATTGACCCGCCCCACCCACCCATACACTGACAGTGGTATTGACCCGCCCACCCACCCATACACGGACAGTGGGTAGCGACCCAACCGCCCCGCCCATACACATACATTGGCATTAACCCACCCACCCCACCCATACACGTACAATTGTATATACCCACCCACCCACCCCATACACGTACAGTGGTATTGACCCACCCGCCCACCCATACACGTACAGTGGTATTGACCCACCTGCCCACCCATACACGTACAGTGGTATTGACCCACCCACCCATCCATACACGAACATTGGTATTGACCCACCCGCCCACCCATACACGTACAGTGGTATTGACCCACCCGCCCACCCATACACGTACAGTGGTATTGACCCACCCACCCACCTATACACGAACATTGGTTCACTAATCATCACTCTAAGTGTATGGGTAGTGAAGTCATTAACTACAACGTGTAAAAGTAAAGTTATTCAGACTCTGTCATAGCAGTAAAACAGAACTGATGGTAAGGTACATTCCGAGGAGAAAGATGAGCTCTTTGAAATAGTCCTGAGCTCTGGTCACATCTACAGAAATATTAATAAAATAATAACTATTGCTATTCACATTAACATTGCATTCACGTGTGAATATTGAATACTCTAATTGGAGGTTGTAACCAAAAGTGTCCCCCAGAGCTTCTTACTTGGCCCTCTACCGTTTACTCTGTACATCAATGACTTGTTCAACAACTTTTTGCAATGTAAATATCACCCTTATATGCTAATGGCTTGGAAATATATTCACTTTGGTGTATCAGTGGGTTTTCCCGTACGAGCGTAGCGAATGATGGCGTTGGATATAATCCAAAGACCACTGACTGACTCGTCAATGTACTTCAAAAACTACTGAACCTCTGAGCCTGAAATGATAGTATATGTTGCTATTATTGGTAATTAATGGTATTTGGCAAACAATAGGCGATGACAAACAACTGGTGACATGACAATGAATTAATTTAGTTATCAAGCCAGTCAATCAAGCCAGTTAGGATATTGTAAGGAATTATCATGTTCATCATTGCTCTACTGACAGTAATTTAAGAAACTGAATGAGAAGATGGGTTTCTAAAGGTTCAATCTTTTGATAAATTGGTAGCCGAATCACCAACCCTGCTTCAGAAACGCCATTGCACTGACTCAAGCAATGATATCAACCCAACCTGGTAAGAGAATTTTGAATGAATATGGGGGGAATTCTTGTGGGCTTGTTGAAATCATATAAATTTGTTCATCAAAATCTAAAGTGGATGTTAGAAGCACTCCAAAATCCCATACACAGCTGACTTTGTGTAGTGATACCACTAGTCAATATCACTGCACTGTATGGGTGGGTGGGCTAATACCACATTGCACGTGTATGGTTGGTTGGCGATTAAGTGCATAAGCAAATGGATGATTCAGTCTTGTTATTATGTACATGATGACCACACACGTCGCATAACGAACACCATCGCCTAATCTTCTTCAAGTCTCAAGCTCCACTTGTTGAGAAAGACAGATGAGATCTATCAAATTATAATTATAGCGTAAGCATACAGAAGGAAGTAGCCAACTATAAGATTACGATTGTCATTAATAAATAGGTAAATAAAAACTGATCCAAGCGAGAACCTTGAAGGACTCTACTGTAACTGTCACATAGTTACATAATTAGGTTGGCCGAGGTGACAGAAAAACTTAGGTACTAAAAAACTAAAAAATACACTATTTATTAGAGGTACAGGACATGTTGACTGTTCCATTGCTGGTTTACAAGTGGGCTGCACACACTCCATGAAGGGGTGGGGGTAGTAAGTTACTGATAGGGATACAACACTACTCTCCCCTTACAGTTGATTAATTACAAAACAAAATTTACATTACAGTCATTAACAAAATAAAATTGCTTAAGACTAAAATTATTATTTTAACTTATTACTCTAACAACAACAGAATTATTATTTTAAATCAAACTCTGAAAAAGTACATAAATCTTTTTGTTGGTTTTATCACTCTACCTCTACTAGATACATGTTGAGGTAAATTTTCAGGAGTAGGTGAACTATGGACAGGAGATAGACTAGGATTAGGTGATGATTCTATAGAAGATGAACTTCTAGGATCTGAACTTCTGGGAGTTTGGAGAACAGACTGATTAGTTGTAGTTTGTAATCTATGAGTTGAGCCAGGACTATTGCTAGGACTCTTATTACTTACTTCTGAGCACCTAGACGCATGAATGTATTGTTCTCTAAGTTGTTTTACATGTACTTTATGTAAAGTATTATCTGACAGTAGTTTCACTAAATAAACAACATTACTTATTTTTTTCTCTATTTTACCCAAAACATATTTAATACCTTTTGCTGTTTTATTTAGATTCACCCACACTGTCTGATTTATAAAAAATGAAGGCACTTTTCTAGTAATAGGTTTAGATCTATGGCTTGTTTTATCATCAATTCTTTTACTATCCTGACATTCTTCACCAATTTTAAAACTAACTCTCTTTTTAAGTGAAGATAAAACTGTTTTAGGCTTTAATGTTACAACATAGTCATAGGAGACTTTCCCGTAACTGATGATGGAGTTATTCTGTATGTGTAAAGACACTCTAGCAACATGTGTTCTGCTGTTAAGTTACTCTGTTTATTATCTACATAAAACTTAGATAAAAGTATCTTACAAGTTTGGACTGACCGCTCAGCTAAGCCATTAGACTGAGGTGAATAAGGTGGTGTAAACAAAAGTTTAATATTCTTCCGTAAACAAAATTCTTTCATTTCTTGAGCACAAAATGGCGGTCCATTATCACAAAAAAGGTTTTTGGAAATCAAAACCTAGCAAAAACTTCTGCTAACTTTGACATTACAGCTTTAAAATCACTCTTATTTCTCAAAACAAAACATTCTACCCATTTTGAATATGAATCACATATAATCAAATATTTATTGTTATTTAAATCAAAATGTACTCTTTCCCAGGAACTATTACATCTAGGCTACGGTATACGAAATTTTCTGTTTCTTTTGTTTTGAAGGGACTGGCATATTTTACAATTTGATATTGATCTATACAAGTCACTATATAAGCCAAGCCACCAAACATATGACCTTGTGAAAAGCTTTGATCTAGACACACCTGCATGACCAAAATGAATTAACTCTAATATTTTGTCTCTTAATACTAAAGGAACTGCTATTCCATTTCCAAAATAAAGACAACGATTTTAAACTGATAAGCAATTGTGATTTTTAGCATATACTTTATATTTGTTTTCTAAATTCTTAGGGAAACCATTTTGTAAAAACTGAAAAATTGTAGACAAAACTACATCTTCTTTTGTTGCATTTGAGACCTCCTATTTTGATAACAAAGGAGTAGATAGAAATGTAAAGAGTGTTTCATTATCTTCTACTAAATCTGAACCAGGCAATCTTGATAAAACGCATCAGCATGCGGTATCAATGAACCTTTCTTGTGAACAATTTTATATTGGTATGCTGAAAGAACAGTTGCCCATCGTATTAGCTTACTTGATGCCAGATTAGGTATTCTCTTATCACCAAAATTTGACTTTAGTGGTAAGTGGTCGCTACATATTGTAAACTGCCTCCCCCATAAATACTTATGGAATTTCTTTAAACCAAAAATACAAGCTAGAGCTTCTTTTTCTAATTATGAGTAATTTCTTTGTGCTGCGTTAAGTGTTGCACTTTCAAAAGCTAATGGATATTCTTTACCATTATAAACTTGACTTAATATGGCACCAATACCATAACAACTTGAATCAACTGACAAGACCAATTCTTTACAATAGTATTTTAAGGGACAGCATGATTCAACACAAATGATTTTAGTGTTGAAGGGAGAAAGATAGGGGGGGGTGAAGAGAGATAGACAGAGGGAGACTGCTGGCGCTATCTGTGAAAACGGAACATGAACTAATTTTACCAATAAGGAAAACCGGCTTCACGGGACTCAAATGCTTGTTTCTGTAGTGAATGCTTCTAAGAACGTCTGCTACTACCTTTAACATTGTTCTCTTGAGGGAAGTCGCTCATACAAACAGTGATTCTGACACTCTGTTGACCGTCAAGGCCATTATCTCTGCTAGTCCATGGTTCAGTAGGGTCGTCATCAACATACTAAGTACTATGACAACTCTCAGTCCGTTCTTCATGTTAAAAATACTCTATGGTACTTAATACTACACTTGGAACATGACGTATGAAGACCTGTGATATTTTATGTTTTTATTTTATAGTAACCTTTCCTCTTCTTGATCTCTGCGACTGGCTTTGTGGTTTCCATCTGTGGGAACAAGAGTAGACAAGACAATCAGCGTCTCTGTTTTGATTAGTAATGGTTCCCATCCCGACTTACTAAGGTAGTAAATTAATTCATATACGCAAGCTGAGAAGTTTGAAACAATAATATATGTAAATGTTCAGTTTTAATATCAAAAGTACTTAAAAAGTGCCAATCTGTAAAGGCGAGACCAGTGGGTTGAAAAATTTGTTCATCCATTTTATAATCTTTGAAAATAACAATTCAAATAGAATATTAAAACTGACATTTACTTGTGAGTTTGTCGTTGTCGTGGTTTCATAGGTACTAATTTCATAAATTTCATAATTATAGTTTTATATAATAAAAAATAATAATAAAATAGCTTATAATAATAAAAAAGGACAAGCATTGTAGCTTCAGACAGAGCAGATTTAGGCGGGTTACACACATATGCATCTCGCACGGTGCGACCAGTATTTTTGATGCCAGTAGCACTGTGCGAGATGCATATGTGTATAACCTGCATGCAGGCTGCATGGTCGTGGCACGTGCTAGTGGCAAGGTGAGAGAGGTGGGGACTTTTTGGCGCTCAGTTCATTGGAAAATGTCGTCGTTGTCGGATGATGGAATGCTGTTGTTACTTACCGTCATTAGAAGAAGACGACGTCAAAGAAGAATAAATATTGAACATGAATATTGGGTACACCCTTATTGGCGCCAAAATGTTAAAAGTAGCCAATACATAATCAGCAAACAGCTCTTGGAACACCCAGAGAAGTTCCAGAAGTTGTACCGCATGAACCCAACTTAAAATTATACAGTATTGGAGTCTCCTCCAAAGCTAACACAAATTCAATATTTGTTTTTTCGTCATCCGGAAACAGCATTTTTAATTATTACAACTAATTTAAACTGGGGTATACACTATTTAATTACAAATTATTATTAACAAAACTCAAGCTATTCAAAAAGTGACTTTCTGCACTTGTCAACGTAGTACACTGTGGGAACAAGAGCGTCAGGGCTTGGAAATGTGTTCTGCACATGCGCCAACTCAAGATGCACGCTGCATGCAGCACCAAAACACCGACCGATCGGTTCCTAGTGGCGCTGCGCGCTGCATGCGACTAGCACACAATCTGCACGATGCCAGTAGCACCGTGCCAGTCGCATATGTGTGTAAGCTCTACGTGATTAACACAGGTTGGTCTTCAAGCTGCATGCTAGTAGCAAGAAAAATGCTAGTCGCACCGTGCGAGATGCATATGTGTGTAACCGGCCTTAGCTTTTACAAATGCCAACACGCACTCAGATAACCACAACCATGGCTCATTTTTTCTCATTAGTTGGCTGGCACAATGGCTCTAATAAATCAGGGCACATGTGAATAAAACACCTATAATAATTGAACATAGACACAAATGATTTTAGTTCTGTTAGATTAGTTGGAGTTGGCATTGACAAAATTTGCTGCACCTTAGATGCCGAAGGAATCTTACCTTTAGCTGATAGTTCAAACCCTAAGAATACCAGAGATTGTACAAAAAACTTAGATTTCATAGTATTTAACTTTACGTTATGTTTTTCTTAATATGATAACACTAAATGTAAAATTTTTTTACATTCATTAAAATCCTCACCTTCTATTAAAATATCATTTAAATAAGGAGCAACTTGGTTTATTCCTGATAAGATTGAATCAATTACAGACTGAAAAATAGCACAAACTGACGCTACACCAAATTGTTGTAACTGTGACATTGTTACATAATTAGGTTGACCGAGGTCACAGAAAAACTTACTAAAAAAACCAGAAAATACACTATTTATTAGAGGTACATTACAGGACAAGTTGACTGTTCCATTGCTAGTTTACAAGTGGGCTGCACACTCCATGAAGGAGTGGGGGTAGTAAGTTACTGATAGTGATACAACAGACTCCAGGTGAGATAGTAACAGATCTTGATAAAATCAATGGTAAGTAAAGGGCCAGTGATGATAAGTGCTTATCTAAAACTTTTTAATTGCTGATACTATTAAATGCCTTACTGAAGTCAAAATAGATACAATCAAGGTGTCCATTTGATACAACAGCAAGAATACTATAGATAAAAACGCTAAATTAGTTGTTTTTCTTGATCTTGTCGGTTGAAATTTAAGTTTTTTATGGAAACTATTATACTCTTAAAAGAGAGGTAATTCATTCTAATAGTTTAATATAATAGTATTTAATTAATATTAGTCTGTAATTATTAATATTTAGTAGGGGCTCAGACTTGTGTATCAATGTTAGGAATCCACTCTTAAGTTACGGCTACATGAAATAGGGTACATCCTAAATAACGAACGGGGTCCTAAATAAATAAGGTGATTCCACTTCTGGCTGCTAATTGTATTTTTTATTTACACGTTTTAAATCATTAAATTACACAATATTAGATATTTTGAAACTTAAATTATTACTTAGACACTATTTTTACACTTAAATTCATGACTAATATTTACAACAGTAAATATTACTTATTACACTGTTCACTGTGTATAAGTGTAACGGTCCGAGACTGTCACTTAGACTGTCAAATTTAGAACTGTCACTATTAAACATTGTCACTGTCCCCACCACGAGGGCTGAATCTGTCACTCTGTTAGTCTGTCACTCACTGATTGACTAACTGGCTGAGTGTTCACTAACTGTCAGGTCGGCAGAAGGGTGTCTTTATATGACCCAGAAGTGTAAGATCAGAAGATTCTGGAACTGGCGATGGTGATCCTGGAATTCAAATTTAGAACTTCTCGTCTCCAATTCAGGAAGGGCTACGATTCACTTACAGACGAATGATCTGCCATTCTAGTCCTTCCTAGAAGACCTGGATTGGCTCCGCAAGCAGATCCCCATACAGGGAGGGGACGCAATGACCTAGGTGGTGCCGATGGTGACTACTGTGATTCGTAACAATATCCAGACCAGGTCCCTTAGAGCTTTTATTACTCTTGTGGTATTTTTAAGTATCCTAGTGGATGGAAGAAATATCAAATTTTTTAAAATAATATTAAATAAGATAAATAGTTGATTGATATCATGGTAACTAGAAAATACAGTAGAGTTCACGCGCATGTTGCACAGTAAATCTTGGTGTCAATGACGTCAAACAGACGTATCAGCTGGTTTATCTGTTATTTAGGAAAAGCAGTTACTGATTATTACTACATTCAGTGTAATGGATAAATCAGCTCTGTGTAATGGATTCTTCTGGGTGACGTCATTGACACCAAGATTTATTGTGCATCATGCGCGTGAACCCTACCGTATTTTCTAGTTACTGTGATTAGTATGTATAAATAGAGGAGAAGAAATTAGGGAAATGATCGCACATTGCCTGAGGCTCATGTGCTGTAAGTTCAATAAATCAAAGTTCATATTGCCAAATAATGAAGATGTGAAGATGATACATTGACTCCAGAATATCTTTGGATTAGATCTATCTATAGGCATTCGTTAATTTTGGCAAAATAGTCATAATTACACTGTCTCAACATCATTTTGCACTGATCACAAGCTTCTTTGACTCTCTAAAGTCCTTTAGAACTATTAATCGTTTGAAGTGAAAATAAAGATTTGTCTTCTTTGTCACACATTATCTAAGTTGCTTGGGAAATGATCACATGACTGATCATTTGCCATTCCCCACTTAAATTTCTAGTAGTTGCATCGTCCCACCCTCGTGCGAAGCGACACAAAATAGTCCATTCCACCAATGACGGTCATAGGGTCTGATACAAGAAATTTTTTTCGATCATCAAGCATAGCCCAAGTTAAAGCCCAGTTGGTTTTTGGTGAAAATTCGTTTGAGAATAACTGGGAAGCTAGTCGAAGAGGTGATTTTCTAGGATAAAGTCTCCCTGTACGTTGTAGGATAATTTGCAAAATGAGGGGGATTCGGAGTAGATTGGATCTTTTTAAACTCTCCTTTGCGTCTAATATCCGTAGGACCTATGTTGAGCAGCATTGGAAACCATGGTAAAGGAGTTACAATTAATTCCTGTACAACTATTCCTGTAATTCCTGTATTAGGTAAATTAATTCAAATATTAGTCTGCAAACAAATTACATTATTTTGCGAAAGTAATAATATACTAAATCCATCACAATTTGGATTTAGGAAAGATAAATCAACTTTGAATGCTTTAGATGAACTTATTAAGACAAATTCACTCATCTTTTGAAGACAAAGGCTTTGCTCAGGCTACTTTTTGTGACCTCAACAGAGCTTTTGATTGTGTTGATAGTAAAATTCTCATTGCTAAATTAAAATATTATGGATTTTCGGGACCCAGTCTAAATTTCTTTCAATCATATCTAACCAATCGTAAACAATTGGTTTATGTGAATGGTAAGTGATCAGGGGAAGCTCTTGTGGAATGGGGCGTTCCCCAGGGTTCTGTACTGGGCCCAACACTCTTTTTAATTTATATCAATGATCTGCCATTGGTAACCAATTCAAAAACCATATTATATGCAGATGATACTACACTCTTTAAAACCAGTCAAAGTGTTAAAGATCTTAAACTCTGTGCTAATGATGCATTAAGAAATGCTTCAAATTGGTTCAATTCAAATAGCTTTCTGCTTAATAAGGACAAAACAAAAAAGTATTATTTCATCTTAGACACAATTCTGGTTTATTAGACAACAGTTTCTCTGATACAGTTAAATTCTTAGGTATTAACATTGAAAAAAATTTGACATAGTCACTTCCGTTTAAGTAAAACACTTAATAGCCATATGGTAGTATCTTTAAAAGTAAACAACTTCTTAGAAAAGAATATTAGCTCATATCCCTTTCAAATATTTAAAAATAAATTCTACTCCTGGCTATTGGAGAACCCATTTTATAGTTTAAATAAATTTTTTAGCAAGAAAACGATAAAGTTTTAATTTAATTGCTTATTATAAACTATCTATTTATTGTAATTTTATGAACTAACTTTTAATCCTTTTAAAATTACTGTTAGCTGTAAGAATTTAACTTGGCTGTAATATTGAGCTGCAATTATGACTTTGTTATACATTTATACGGCAAATAAAGAGTATTATTATTATTATTATTATTATTATTATTATTATTATTATTATTATTATTAATGTTAGGCAGCCGCACATAGCCCTACTCGCCCTATTTAGTTATATATCAACCTATCGTACATGTATACTTTTAAGCCACACAGAAGCAAAATATTCAGCAGTGGATTAAACCAGGGACAAAGCAGGAGTGTGCAAGACTTCTGCCTTGGCTCCTAAGCTGATCCAGTAAATGCTGCACAATGTTAGTTCTGGTTCTCACTTTAGCTGCTGTTTTCTGTAGGTGACTTTTAAAACAGAGAAATCGACCTAAATTTACCCCCAAATGATGTGGAAGCTTGTGTTTCAATCTAACTCCATAGAAAAAGATGTTCAATTTCTTATTAGGTAGCCTATTATTTAAGTGAAAGCAGATTACGGCTGTCTTTGTTGGATTGGGCTTTAGCTTTCAGGTTCTAAAATAATTATTGAGGGTAGCTAGATCAAGTAAGTGTACATGTTCTTTCTGTTTTTAATATGTTTTGCGTTGAGTTATGAGAGCAATATCTTCTGTATGCTTCTTCTGTACTGTGTGGTAGGAATTTTGGCAGTGTATACATTTAATAATAATTGGTCGGCACTGGTGGTGCAGTGTTTGGGACCCAGCTACATGGGGACAAAGTATTTGGGAGATTGTAGGCGATAGGTTGGATACTCGGTCCTCTTAATACCGACATGGTGTACGCTAGATGGTTGCTATCGGCGTGGACACTACTAGAGAAGTCTGGGGTGTCCAGGTTGGGTGGTAATCATTGTACGGATGTTGTGTGGGGGAGATAACTGAGTATCAGACTTGTCAATTAGCTGAAAATCAGACCAGCACTACGTGGTTTGGATTCCATGTAAAGCTGTAGGTCCCTTAGTTGCCCTGGCTGTTGGGCTATTAATAAATTGCCCTTTCTGAGGAACAGTTGAACTCAGATAGTAACCAGACTACACTCATCCACACTCATCCTACAATCATATAACCATTTATATTCACCTTAAAATACCAACACCGTTGTGTCAGCATCTCATATGTAAGAATGTAACAATGTAAGGAGCAAGAACAGATTCTTGTGGCAGTCCATCGTTCAGGTGTCTACAAGAACTTTCTCTGCGACCAAGACACACTTTAATTAACCTGTTGCTTAGGGTGGAATTCAGAAATCTGTAATCGAGGGCATGGAATCAAGCTGTAAAATTTAAGTAACAGGCCCTTGCTGTGTCATAGACTGCTGAAAGATCTATTGAATACTGATGATGTTTTCTTTTTCTTTTCAAACCAATTCTCGATTAAAGATGTCAAAGGAAGAACTTGGTCGCAATAATTTCGACCATGTCTAAAACCAGTCTGTTCAACAGGGATGATGCCATTGAGAAAAGGTGATATTATGTTATAAAACAGCCCCTCTAGCGACTTATAGCAGACGCTTAAAAGGGCTATAGGGTTGTAGCTTTCAGAAAGATGTGGTTATTTGCCTAGCTTCAAAACAGCTATTATTTTTAGATCTTTTAACAACTTTGAGCATATCGCCACTTGCCAATACGCCATTAAAAACTGTTAGGAGCCAATGTTTTACTTTTGTACCAGCATGTTGGAAATTCCGAGAAGATGTCATCCATTCTTCCCGAATCACAAAATCTAGAACTACGACAATAATTAATTGTAGGCAAATGCTCCAAAAAGGAAGAATTTCAAGCCATCAGACTTTACTGTTCATTGTAGTACAAGGAATTCATTTAAAATTTATTTGAATGTACAAAAAATGTATTTCATAAGACTAAAGAATTTTATTTTACGAAACCGTTTAAGAAAGCTTTATGTTGCGAAGATCAGTAACATATATAATGTAGGTTCCTTCTTTGGGGCCTCTGTAGTTAATTGTTTATGGATCATAAACTGTTCTGAAAGGTTTCTTAAACTGCCCACTTTATACTAGCGTAGTTATCTTAGCAAAAACAGTTCAACTTAATTCTGAAACAGTTCCAATGTTGCATTGAAGGCTAGGCAGTTGGACAGCACTGGATCCCATCATGAACTGTGGTGGGGGTAGAGCAGCGAGCCGGCTCACACCCACAAAGTGGAGTGTGCGATCCAGTTAGAAGAGTATACATTGATGACCCCTGCATAGAACCAGCCACAAAGAAACAAGGGTGGCTTCCTTATGGCCGCAGCGAACGCCTCAGAGGCAGTTATGAACAGATTACAACTAATGAACTGTATATCTTCATAAATTTTGAGTTATAATTACTACATTTATCCATGAGTATTTGGAGAAATAAGGAAGGGGCTGACAAGGTGCTGGCCCTTACGAATGCTTAGCAAAATGGAGAACTAACAATTCGACACACTAAATCTACATAAAATACTAACTTTCAAAATAGTTGATGTAAACTAAAATTGTTAGTGTTTAGTCCGCTAATGCTGTATAGCTTGTTAGTGCATGCAAACTCTGTTTCCTTCTTCACTGTGACCCATCTTAGTCCAGCATTCCTCTCAGACAGTGTCAGCTTTCAGGCATAGCTATTTATTATTTTAAAGATATGAACATTCTTTAAGTTCATTAATAAAAAATATAAATTACAATTTTGCACCTTTATCAACGCCATGATATTAACATAAGGGGCTGTCCCTAAATTACACAACGCTAAAATCAAGTTTTACAGACCCCCCCTCCCCATGTAACGAACTTGTAACGATAATACCTTACCCCCTCAAAAATTATGTAACACTGTCACCAACCCCCACTTCAATTTTTGTCATTCATTTTAATGCATATTATGATTAATGATAATCATTATTTTGCTTGTTTTTTAATGGGGGGGGGGGGAGAAGAACACATTACTAACCTTAACATTTAAAAAAAAATCCTGTAGTTTCGTGAAAAAAGGTCAAATTTTGTGAATGTATTCAAACAAGTTTTTGAGGTTAATAGTTACATAACGCTGCATATAAATGCCCCACCCTCCCCCGTAACAGTTTATAATGCTGCCAAAAAACCCTTCTCTCCCCTCCTAAAGGCATTACTTAATTTAGAGATGGCCCCTAAGAAAGAATCTACTTGTTTAGGTAAAAGAAATAGGGATGAGAAGAATTTTGGGAGTTCTATACATTGTTAAATGAGCTGAGGAAATTCTGAAACTATTTTAGAATAACACTCTCATCATGTCTATGAAATATTTATGTTTCACAGACATGTATATATATAAATAAATACACACCAACAATACATACATAAACAAAGTTGATTTCTTGCTTTATTATTAAGATGTATCCTCAATATCAAATTATTTTCAAATTGTAGTTTGTATAGTTATATTTATTATTTATTTAGTTTGTTATTCACTTTTTGTCAGTTCCAGAAAATTTTTTATTAGGCATTCTAACATTGCTATGGGACAACAATCCAATTCCGTCCAGCTCAATCCAGTTATTTAGGATTGTAAATACCTGCAATAAGGTATTTACACAGAATTATATTTATTTATATCTTACTATTATTGTAATATTATTACTATATCACAAATGTCAGTAAATTTCTAAATAAATTCAATGCAAGGAAAATGTTACCATTAGCTTGATACATGGTGTAAAGATTATTAGGACTCTGGCTTGTAAAATCGAATTAGTTAAGAATTTCGGTGATGAATTAGTATTTGATACAGATGCAATAGAAACAACTTTCAGACTACCGCAGTTTGCATACCGGTTGTGGCAGACAGCAGTCATATAAGTTCAGTTATCACTTCATTCAGGATCATTTATTCTTTGATAAGAATCAAATTTTATATTTGTAATCCAGCCTACAGCCTACATGATCAGGATGGCGACCGATTTTCAAGTTGGATCTTAAGGGTGTTCGATCAAAAAAATTTTTTTAAATTTTTAAATAAAATTGTTGGTCTTGTTGTAAGTAATAAGAGTGTACAGGGAAAACATTAAAAAAAGAAATTCAAGGATATATAACTACCTAAAGTGGCTAATTTGGCCTTTCTTGGATATCCAACCTTTTCCCTAAGATCTCCAGGTCGATATCTCTCCTTCCTACCATACCAAAAATCTTTGAAAGATTTCTTCTGTTCCAAATATCCCCATTCCTGAATGGCTTTATCCGCCTGGAGCAGTTTGGGTTTCGACGAGGTCACTCAACGACTCAACAGCTGGCTGCGTTGGTACCTCTTTATGTGTTCCGCCACCAATACTTTTTGTGCTTTCTATAATCGGTTTGGAAGTTTTCACTTCATCTTCAAGTGGAACTAAAAATTCACTTATACACTAACACTAAATCTCCAAATCTAAAATATGACCTAATCTATCCTACACTACTTCACTCACATTGAATGAAACCAGTCGTGGAAAACACAAAAAGGATTGGCGGTGGAACAATAAAGAGGTCATTTCTTTTACCATATACTGTACCTTTATTTAAAAAAAAAAAAACAACAACCGAGCAAAGATCCAATGAATATGGAATGATGTTCCTTCTTTTAAATTTGTTTTAGTTTTAGCCTTGATTATATTTTCAGTGTGCTTATTAAGTCAATGGTTTTACTAAAGACATTTTTCATGTATTGTCAGATTGCACGAGGAATACGCTAAGCTCAGGTAACAGGTTGAGTAATGGTATTGCACTTTTTTCTAACGGACAACAATCACTATTTTTGCCAGGAACAAACCTGAGATAAATTATTAATTAAACTAGATATATATATTTTTACTCACAAAATATTTATTTTCATTAAAAAATCTTATAATAATATCACAACCATAGTGTTAAGTACAAATTAGTAATGCTAAACAGATTTAAACTAATCTATTAGTTACAAAACAAGATGCTATCGATTATTAGCCTCTTTTTCTTTGACATCTTTCCTCTGGGTATCTGTAACTTTTACTCGAGTCAGAGGAGTTTCTTCTAAAACAGAAACATGTTTTTCAATCTGCTGCCTATTGAACAATGCCTGGTAGAAAATTGTAGAAGTGAAACCACCCAAGCAGGGTCCCAGCCAGTAGATCTGAAAAATGAAACAGTTTTCACATATACAAATATAGTAGCATTTTACACAACAAACATGGAACTAAATGTAATCATTAGAGTAATATATTGATGCAAATGCCCTTGAAATCAAATAAAAAATCACTTTATTCTAGTTCAATTACAGAAGAAAAAAATACAAAATTACGAAAAATATCTCTTGTATAGACTACTAGTCTGTGCGCAAGAGAGAGCTCCTCCAAGGCTCGTGTAATATTAATTACTAACTGTGGTATTCTAAATATATTTACATTTGAAAAATTATATCTTAATTATTTTGATTTATTTAATTCTAAGAAAGTAACATTTACAATAATTAAAGGATATTAAAGTATAGACCAACTGTAATCACCAAAATATCCAGGCTAATTAAGACCTAAAATATTCTTTAAAAAAATTAATTATTTGAAAAACTTAAAAGGGCTGCAAACATTTAGATGGCTATGTTATTGAATTTATTTGTGAAAAAAAATAATTGGTAATTTTGAAAAGTCAGTTAGGCAATCTGGTCTGTGCTTAACAATAACAATTTAGAAAGTCATGTATATTGGGATTGAAGCAAGTTCTCTACGTCATCCAGGCTGAGTTGAAGTAGCCACTCACTGATCGTAGACTCACTGAAGAGTAGACTCACACGGCAACACTGGCACCCTCCAAGTCAACAATTTCTTGTGGTAAATTTATATATAGATAATGCGCAAGATAAAAAGGATTAGAGTGATCCAATTTATTACTCAGTCGTGGAATTTGATAACTAAAGCCAATTCTAATTCTTGTTGCATAATTATGTTCCAAACCCAACAAAATATTATTCTTATAATTTCTAACGTACACAAGATGACTTTTTACAAAGAGCTTCCTAACGTTTAAAAAAGGAAATTCAATATTTAATAAATTGGTAGGATAACGTTGATTATTTAGAATGATTTTAATTATTCTCCTCTGCGCAACTGCCAGGGGCTTCAGGACTGCCAACAAGGCTCCGCCCCAGACCAGTACACCATACTGCAAGAGAGACTGTACATTGGCATAATAAACATTTCTGCGCTGGTCCTCACTTAGCTGGGTAAAAGCATACGTTAATTTCCCAGTTCGTTGCTTGATATACTGAACGTGTGGAACCCAGCTGAGCTTGTGGTCTATAACAACATCTAAATATTTATGGTGCTCCACACGTTAAATAATGTCACAACCACAGGCAGATTCTGATTTAGATAATTCGTTAGTTGGTGAGTAACAAATTTCTCAATTACTTTAGAAACTGTTGTTAAAAGAGATATCGGACTGAAATTGCTCATTACAGATTTCGATCCTGATTTGAAAATAGGAACAACTTTGGAAATTTTTAATGCATTTGTGAACTCACCAGATCTAATACTTAAATTGATAATGTGCAATGAAGGTTTAATCAGTACTTCAATATCGTCTTTAATAACATTAGTTGGAATATCATTCCAACCAGGTGCCGAGCGACCTTTTAGATTTAGTATAGTCTTGAATAGTTCTTGTCTAGTAACAGATCTCATTACAAAAACAGAGTCCACGGCATGAGTGACATCTTCATTGCCTACAGGACCATTTTGGGTGAGTACACCAGTCAGCCATGCTCCCACAGAAGAGAAAACATATCGCAGATTTCTGTAATCTTAACTGAAGAGGCAGTGTCACCGTGCTCGCAATAAGCCTCCACAGAGAACTCCTTCCTCTCACCGGCCGACCAGCCGCCTCGTTAACTACCTGCCAAAATTTTCTCGAGTTTCCTGATGCAAGATTAATTTTATTCCTAAAATAGCTAAATTTAGCTTTCTTTATTAAAGAATGTTAAATATTGCGATACCTATTATATTTATTACGCTGGAATGTATTAAAAGGTTTATTTCTGAGTTTCCTACTTAGTTTATCTATATAAATAAAATAAGTGTTTAGTCTGCAACTTTCCTATAGTAATGTACATTTCGCTTACATTTATATTGTGTTCAATGAAACTTAATTTCCAAATTTCTTACGTGTGTATCCAGCCAAACCTTTTTATTGTTTATGATGCTTAGAATAAAATTGACAATTATAAAGATCAATATACTATAGATAACTACTGTAGTTACAATATTAGTTCTACTTTAACCTTTGGAAACCCTGCTGAGTAAAAATGCTCCAAAAATAATTCTCACTGCCATTTCTCTATCATCTACCACAATGGTATTAGCAATCACAATATGTCCTTGTTTTTATGATAATTTTTTCTTGTTTTAGTAAACATATAAGCAAATTACGCTTCTTTGTCTTGTCAAATATTCTTAGTAGGAATAGCTTATTTATCTTATGGGAATAACTATTCAACATATTAATAAAGCATCCTGGTTAAATCTCCGTTTAAAAAATGAAAAGATCTGTTATGTAATCACATTACATTAATTTGAATAAATTATAATGAACATTTCTGTTTATGTAGTTTTGTGGACTTTGCATATTTATTTGTTTACAATTTTCAAAATTGACTTTGAATCACAAAGCAGAAAAAGAATTACTTCTTTTGTATAAAATATACACATAATTATTTACTAATCCCTACCACAATACACTTATTTTATATACATAAGTTTTATTTACTTCAGCCGTACCCAATGTCCTGTCCATGTACCAGTCCATAAAGCAGGAGCAAGACTTCTAGCAGGGTTCATACTGGCCCCCGTATATGGACCCTTTGAACAGAAAACAAATTTATTAATAGTTATAGTATCTAGTTAAGATCCTGGTAGTCCTGTCACCATATTGGATTTGATTCTACATTAGTCCAATGTTAAATTCAAATAAAGATTAAGTTTACAGCTTTATTTATTAACATAACATTTTAAAACTTTATTTTTTTTAAAGAACACAACAGTTGTTTAGATCCCCCTGGGATCATATTCTAGTTGTATTCTTTGATTTATTTTTTTCAAATGCAAATAATTATTGTTCTAATTTAATATTTTTTTAAATAAACCAAAACAGTTTGTGACATCTAGTCTCATGGTGCTCTAGTCATACTGGTCCTGTAAAGCATGTTGACATTTGAAATACAGTAAAACCTCGATAGTTCGACACTTTGTGTCGAAGTTGAAGTGTCGAAATGTCGAACTATAAGGAATCTATTGTATATATAAAACACCAATATTATTGTTATAAAGAAATTGTAGTTTATTTTCTTCATTAATCGTAAAAAATTTTACCAAAGTAAAAACAAGCAATAATGTGTAATATTTCTATAACAATATATGTACTACTGAATTGGTATGGAATTACAATGATAGATATTGCGGTACTGACAGTAGAGTACTTAGAAGGTACAGTAACTTAATGTCCAAATATTCGTAATTTGAACTGTTATTCGCTTTGACTATGTTATTTCACTGATCTGCAGCAGACTGACTCGCACACAACATCCATGGATAAAAGTTTTGCAACACAGTGTCATCATTACTGGTGTTAAACTATAAGGACTGTCAAAGTATTGAGTGTCGAACTATCGAGGTTCTACAGTACATATTTTTAAAAAAAGCAAGTGTGACAGGTCTGTAAGTGAAGAAATGTTCAACTGAAAAACATGGACGTCAGCTACTTATAAAAGCACTGCCTGGTGGCCCAGTGGGTCCTAACAGAAGTAAACTGTCACTGGTTGGTGAAGAATTGACAGACAACAGGTCTACTTAATGGTCAACGGAGGTACAAGTAGTTTCAAATGTCAACACCAGGTGTGAGTCGGAGGCTCAACTGATATAAAAACTGGATAGGACTGTTAAAGGTATATACCGGGTGTCCAAAAAGTCCTGGACCGGTTAAGTGTTTTTAAAAATATTTAAGATAGAACTAAAACAATTGGTACCAAGTTACTGGACATAAAAACTTATTTTAACACATAATTCAGTGACCCACTACTTCCTTAAGGGGACGACCCACTAGGAGTCGAAATAAAATCGTATATTTAAGCATAGGTCGATATGCATAGCATTTTAAAGGTCTTAATTAGTAGAACATAATGGCTCTAGACCACAAAAGGTTAATCTTAAACAAAATGGCAGCACTCAAGAGTTTCAATACTGATCTTATGCACGTGTTCAAGAATGGATTAATTTTATTGTAACCATATCAGATGAAGCTACAAAACTTCACACATGATTACTGTACACAAACACCTACTTTAAGATGTATTCAGTGTTCGTATACTCTTCTACGGGAACGGTCCACGAGGAGTCAGTAGAAATTTTTTTATGTAAGTATAGGTTAATATGCACATCATTTAAAGGGCTGGTCAAGTAAAGAAGAATGTTGCAAACTGCACTTCAAAAGCTTTATCCGTTACAAAATTGTGGCAGTTTAAAATCTTTGAAATTGAAATTTTCTACTGACCCCTCGTGGACCGTTCCCATAGAACAATATATGAACACTGAATACATCTTAAAGTAGATGTTAGTGTACAGTAATCATGTGTGAGGTTTTGTAGCTTCATCTGATATGGTTACAGTAAAATTAAGCCATTCATGAACATGCACATAAGATCAGTATTGAAACTTCAAGCGCCGCCACTTTGTTTAGGATTAACCTTTTGAGGTCTAATTTGTGGCATGATATTACACTAATTAAGACCTTTAAAATGATATGCATATTGACCTACGTTTAAGATTTTCTTCCGACTCCTAGCCGGACCTTAAGGAGGAAGCGGGTCACTGAATTATGTGTCAAAATAAGTTTTTATATCCAGTAATTTGGTACCAATTGTTTTAGCTCTATCTTAAAAATGTTCAAAAATATTTAACTAGTCAGGACTTTTTTCTCTTGTGATTGAACTCTGAGTTGTAAGTTTCAAGTGAACAAACTAGCATGGCCTCTGTAATAATAATAATAATCTTTTTATTTGTCGTTAAGCAATTACATGCAATAGACAAAGTCAGCACCTTATTACATTACATATATTGATAACAATTAACTTATTCATTAACCATCACTAAATATTGGTATTGCAACAACAAGGTCAATCTTCAAAACAAATAGTATGATCCGACAATATTAAATTATAATCAAATTAGTTTGTAATGTAAAAAACTCGTTAAAGTTATAAAATGGATTCAGAACCAACCAGTCATACAGTCTGATTTTCAGTTGATCAGTATTGAATTCCAGTACATATGTTGGTAAGTGGTTGACAAATTTAGGGCCCAGAG
This sequence comes from Stictocephala bisonia, assembly GCA_035578905.1. Classification (NCBI taxonomy): domain Eukaryota; kingdom Metazoa; phylum Arthropoda; class Insecta; order Hemiptera; family Membracidae; genus Stictocephala; species Stictocephala bisonia. The sequence continues at coordinate 48,654 of JAQJVL010000416.1, read as the reverse complement.
CAACATACATATTTTTTGTTTTTTCTAATCTACAGTACTGTATATCTAAAAGGTGTTTGTTCCTTGTATTATGGGAATGTACATCAGCTCTAATAACAAGATTCTCTTTATTTTTCAAAGTGTACACAACAGCATCATAAATATACAAGTTTACCACTGTTAAAATTTTTAGTTGAATAAATAATAGTCTACAATGAGCATTAAAGGCTGCACTGCACATTACCCTGACAGCACTTTTTTGTACTAACAACACAGATTGAGTTTTACTAGACCCTCCCCAAATCAGTAAACCATACCTTACATGAGACTGGAAAAAGGCAAAATAGGAAGTTCTTACAAATTCAAGCGGGACACAATTAACAAGCTTTCTGAGTAAAAATACAGTTCTACAGATTTTAGGTAAAATGTAGTCAATATGGCTACCCCAGTTCAATGACTCATCCAACATAACTCAGAGAAATTTTACATTAGAACTTAACCTAGATTTAAAACAATCCATTGGTCTTTCTCTAAGGCTAACAACTACATTCTGGGTCTTGTTGCAATTTAGCAAGAGTTGATTAGCTCTGAACCATTCTTCAGCATTGGCAACATCTACCTTTACATCTGATAACAGGTCATTATAATCACAGTTAGTAGATAAAATCGAAGTGTCGTCTAACAACACATGTAGTCATAACCACTGCACGTGTATAGGTGGGTGGGTGGATCTATACCACTGGACATGTATGGGTGGGCGGGTGGGTCAATACCATTGTACGTGTATGGGTGGGCAGGTGGGTCAAAACCACTGTATGTGTATGGGTACAATTAAAAAAAAAAAATAGGGGTATCAAAATTAGAATCAAACCCCACCCGCCCACCCATACACGTACAGTGCCATTGACCCACACGCCCGCCCATACTCGTACAGTGGCATTGACCCACCCGGGCGGTGATGGCCCACCCATACACGTACAATGGTGATGACCCACCCATACACGTACAGTGCCATTGACCCACCCGCCCGCCCATACACGTACAGTCCTTGAACTACTACAATGATGAAGTTTGTTAATTGACTATAATTGTCAATACCCACTGATCCATGGGGGTATTGGATCCTCCCTCCCACCAACCCCTACACAAACAGTGGTATTAACCCACTCACTCACCCACCCATACACAAACTGTGGTGTTAAACCATTCACCCACCCATACACAAACTGTGGTATTAACCCACTCACCCGCCTACCCATACACAAACAGTGGTATATAGAGACGTAGACCCACCACTGTACGTGTATGGGTGGGTGGGTGGGCCATCACCATTGTACGTGTATGGGTGGGTGGTTATCACTACTGTAAGTGTATAGGTAGTAAAGTCATTAATTACGTGTGAAAGTAAGGTATACATGTATGGGCGGGCGGGTGGGTCATACCACTGTATGTGTATGGGCAGGCGGGTGGGTCAATACTACTGTACGTGTATGGGCGGGCGGGCAGTTCAATGCCACTGTACATGTATGGGTCGGCGGGTAGGTCAATACCACTTTACGTGAATGGGCGGGCAGGTGGTGGGTCAATACTACTGTATGTGTATGAGTGGACGGGTACAGATTAATTATATCTAATCAATCTAATTGTATCTAACTCTACTTATGTACTACACAGCATCTATAATCAATTTAATTAACCATCAGTAAATTATATAAGTTGATCTTTATCTTTAATTGTATTAATTCTTACAAATATTATACAAAGGTGTAATACAGACCGCCCGCCCTGTGGAACTATTTAACTAGTCAGGACTTTTTCTCTTGTGATTGAACTCTGAATTGTAAGTTTCAAGTGAACAAACTAGCATGGCCTCTGTAGTCTCAAACCTTAGCCATTGATCCATTGGCTTTTATCTGAAGAAAACTTGACTATAGAGTTGGACTTATTAAATATGCATTTTTAAAGGCCACAGTCCAAATGTACAAAATGTTTTGTAAGATTAATGCCCTGTATAAAGACTTAAACCTTTATTATTATAACCTTTATAATTGAAAAGCTGCTTTAGTTATTGCTTTTTGATTAATTTCTAGCAGCTTAATTGTGAAAAATACTATTTCACAGACTTTTACATTAATACTTCACTAAGGATTAATGAAGGACTAAGGATGTTTTTCAGAATGCATGTAGTGCTTTAGTCTATGTTCAAGTTTTATTTGCCTAAACCTAGTAAATCCTTAAAATTTTGACAGTGTGTTTTGATCAAATTGAAGAATGGAATACTAGAATAATTAAATCCTAAGATCCAAGCTAAGTTTACTTAATTTTGAAAGATTATATATTAGTAACCAAAAACTAACCTATATCAACTTGTTTAATACAAATAGTTTTTTAGAAAATAATTCATTTCTTGAATAAAATTCTTGAAAAAATTGAAAGAGAATGTTTGTAAACATCAGGCAACAGCTGATTTTGACATTTACATTTTGAAGAGATAGGACTTAGAAGGGTCTGGTTTTTCCAGTGATAACAAGTTATTCTACCTGCAGGGAATTGCATCATATTCATATCTCTATTGAGTGGCTTATCTGTTGATGAAGGAAGAAGGGAAGTAGCTCAGTTAATAGTGTTCCAGTCTACTAACTATATGAACTCGGGTTGCAAACCCACTGGTCAAGGGAAAGTTTGCTACTTAAAAAATAATTAATTACATATTTAAAACTCTTATTTATATTTTTAATTTCTATTATCTTATACTATAAAACGAGCAAGGAATTGTATGTATATATGTACCTATTTCCAGTTATTTTATTTCAAAAACGGCTTTACCGATTTTCTTCGTACTTTGTCTATAAAAAGGTTTTCTACCTCAGGAATCCAATGGATTTGGTGACAATTTTGAGAAAACTCATTTTCTATGAGTTTTCACGATTCCAAAAGTAAATGGGTGGGCGGGTGGGTCAATACCACTGTTTAATGTTTACTATTTACTATATCAACATGTGAGTTATGATTTTAATTTATTTTTTTAAATAATACATGTTTTTCTGAATCTGTTAAAATGTAAACAAACCAAATATTATTGTATTTTTCTTACCTATGTCTAATATACACAATTCAGTTATTCTCAAACTTTATTTCATATTTATTATAATTTCAACGCACCGCAACGCATATTTATAGTCCTTTGAGCCGGATTACAGCAAGTAAGATAAATTTACAGTTCATTGATAACTTCAGTTCAGTGTATTTTAACTTTTTCTTAGATGCTAGGCGGACGTCCTCCAAAACGACGCAAGTTTAATTTTAATAAAAATGAGCCACCAATACCGAATTTAAATGAATCACAAGATACTGAAACATGCTATGAAGCTGAAATTGAAAATACAGATCTTGATTCAAACAATGAAACAAATCTTATGACTTGTAATAATAATACTTTGCAAACAACTTCTACAAATAATTCTGGAAATACCTTACAAACTTCTAGCAACTTTCTTAATTACAATTTGCCATCAACCTTGGGGGTAACACCGAGGTTGATGGCAAATCGTAATTAAGAAAGTTGCTAGAAGTTTGTAAGGTATTTCCAGAATTATTTGTAGAAGTTGTTTGCAAAGTATTATTACAAGTCATAAGATTTGTTTCATTGTTTGAATCAAGATCTGTATTTTCAATTTCAGCTTCATAGCATGTTTCAGTATCTTGGGATTCATTTAAATTCGGTATTGGAAATCAGCGATTAGATGATATGAACCCGATCGGAGATCGGCTTTCCTGGTACTAACTATTAACAATCTAAATATACATAAAAAACTGGCAAAACCCTTTTATTGATTTATATCAGGAGGAATATATATATATATATATATATATATATATATATATATATATATATATATATATACTGTTTGCTATAAATAAATAAATAAAAAAACAAATTCACTAGGAATGGTTGTGCATTTATGTATTGAATAATTTAAACACTATGCCATCACGCCAAAGGCCAAAAGGATGGGAAAGGGAAGAAGTTCCCAGAAAGTCAGGATTAAGTAAGGGTAAAATAGATATCTATATAAAATCCCCTAATGGCACAACTTTTAGGTCAAAGACATCTTTGGTGGACTATTTAAAAGAGAAAAAAATTGCCATATAAAATTGAAGATTTTAATTTTTCAACATCAAAAAATAACCTAATTGAATTTAATGTGTCTCACTTGTCAACGGATTTGTCATTGGCTGAGGGAGATATGTTGAACAAATTGTCCAACTTCACAAATAACTTGAAAATGTCGGTGACTGATGCAGTAACAGTTAATAAGAGTATCTCAACTGAATGTCAAACTGACATAAATACAGCATCAATTACAATGTGTGAGGAGCTCCTGGGGGAAACATGGCTGTCTGATGATGTTCTACATAAATATTTTGAACTAATCAACAATTATCTGGTGGACATAATAATCTTTTTCTCATTGTAAGCCCAGTAATATCTCATGCTGTTAAATGCCTGGAGGATTATTCACATTTCCTTGAACCTGTCAGCTTGGGAGAAAAAGATATGTTTCTCATTCCAATAAGTGATGCTGGGATAATTAATAACGCTGGCAGATCTCACTGGAGCGTTCTGATGTATTATAAAAATTCAAACCCCTTTTATTATTAAGACTCATCAAGGCTATTTACAAATCTGGCACATGCTGAAATAATTATGCAGAAGCTATCAAATTACCTTAAATTGCAGAATCCTTGTTTCAGAGTTATTGAAGCTCAAAGTCAAATAAATGGTTACGATTGTGCTATTTATTCAATAGTTATAACAAATAACTGTATCCGAGAAGCTCTCACAGGCAATATTTTTGACCATGAATATATTAAGAAGTTGTCAATGAGCAACATAGAACTAATAAAAAAGAGATCGTTGTTGGCCTGTATAATAAAAAACTGCAAAGGATGTGAAAAAAGGAAAATATTTGAACTTTTGATGGAATTTACCGAAAATGAACCCAAACTTGAAAAACCCTTAAGTAAACAAGAAAGTAAAATTGAGATACTTCAAGAGTTATTGAAGAATCAAAAGAGAGAGATTGAACATTTGTTACTTCAATCAAAGAATGTAAAAGAAATTCAAGATCAACCAAATTTTTCACACAATTTAAATAATTGTGATTATGACAACTTCAATAGTTTGAGTAATTTTACTATTAGTCATAAATCAAACTCTCTAAAATCCAATAAGACTATACACACGGACGTAAGGACATCAAAAGAAATCACCATTTCCACTGACCATAAACAACATGGCAAGCCAAAGAATAAACCATGTGTATGCCGATAGCCATGGCAACAACCTAGGCAATCTTTTAGGATCAATAATGCCTGAAACTTTTGAAACATTTGTTTATGCTAGCTCTGGTGGTACAACTGACCATATTAAAAAAAAAACATGCCATATGATAGAACATTTCACAAAAGAAGATACTGTGATTGTTATTGCTGGAGCATATGACATTTCTGAGTTGCCCTGTAAGGACTCAAATGTCAACATATCAGGCATGTTTCAGAAGTTTACACTGGAAAATAAACATACAAACGTCGTGTATATATGTAACACAATTTCATCGCCATGACTTGGCCTGGGAAAGTTAAATTAATAAGGAAATACACAAAGAAAATAAAACTCTACAGCAGCTAAATGATTTGAAGATAATAAATATTACAAATTTCAAGAGACATTTTTTCAGCCGTCACGGTCAGCACTTAAATAAATTTGGGAAACAAGTCTTACGTAGGAGGATCGCTGATACAGTTCTACACTCACAATTTGAAACAAAAAAATTAGCTTTTGAAGCTGAAAATACCATAAAAATTATCGAGGCAGATATGGAAACTCTGTTTGACCAGTATTGCTATAACCATGATGTAGCTTTTGGACACTGTATTTCGGCAGATTTTGAAAATGAAGAAAAACACATGAGTCAGGGGGTAGCTGTAGCATTCAAGAGAAAATTTGGGAAACCCAGTTGTTCACAGTACTGTTCTCAGAATTTAACTTACCAGAAATCCAAATTTGGGGCAGCTGTCTATAGTTTAGTGACAAAGCCTGAAGATTTTCTCAATGCAAATAACTTCTCAAATTATAAAGGAACATATGACTCAGCTTTTAACCAATTAACAGAAGATTTTAAACCTCGTAACTTGAAATTGCTCATATGTCCCCCAATGGGTTGCATCAGAGACTGTGTTTTACCTCAAAATTTTGTCTCTAATCTGTTGAAATTCAAAAAGACAACAGGATCGTCCATTTTAATAATAACACAAAATGATTCACCTAAGAAAAACTTGCACAGCGGAATGCCGTATAAGGTTTTTGTCTTTGTACTTACAACAAATAATAGTAAATAATTATTCTGAACAAAATTGGTCCGAAGTACACAAAACATATAATTACAATGAACTGAATAACATTGCAATGGATGAAGTCTTTACTAAAACGTCAACTCTGTTCCCAATGACTTGATGGAAAACACTAGTTGCGTGAAGGGCACACAAACAAACAGCCAAAATAGATCAAATGATGTCAGCCTGGATACACCAACAAAGCTGGAGCAGCCAACTACCTCAGTGGTACCTGGTGAACTTAGCTTTGCCGAGGTCATAGCCCAATCTTCGCCGTCTAAAGCCCTAGAGACCACTCCACTGCTGCATGCTGCCTCAGTATCAAACATGTCAACATCACCTGGAGGTGTGTTAAGTGAAAGTATGTATGAGCAAAGTCAGTCATTGAGTGAAGTGCAAATCCAACATAGGAGTGAAAATGCCGGAGAACGATCTGTTAACCGTTTAAACTCAATCACCAAACCTCTCAAAGGCAAAACGTAAATTTTGAGCCAATAATTTCAATCAACCAATCCAAGGAAAAGTCTAGCTATCAATATTCAAATTTTTAAAAAATTAAAATTTTTCATCAAAATATTCAAAATTTAGAATCCAGAATTGAATCTCTAGAAAAACCTCCCTAAAAAATTATGTAATGATATCACTGAGCCCCCTCCAATATATTCATCCACTTTCACACATTTTTTTGATTCATGATTGTGATTTTTGATAAAAGTCATTGTTTAGACGTTGTTCCGTTTGTTTTCTAATGGTAGGGAATATATCACTAACTTTATAATCTTTTTAAAAAAATCTTGTTTCGGGAAAAAAATGATTTTGTGAATGAATCTAAAAAAATTGTTGAGGTTTAATTGTTGTGTGTGTAATGCTGCGTAGAACCCCACCCCCTCCAGTAACGGTGCATAACACTGCCAAGCCCCCCTCCCTTGAGGCGTTACGTAATTTAGGGATGGCCCCTTAAATGTATATTTCCTAAAACTTAATAAAATATGAAATCTTTTGGCTCTATAAACAACTTTACTTTACAAAAATAACAATGTTTCCTAAGCAAATTTCAACCCCTTTTTAATGTTTAAGAAAAAATATTAGCTACTTTTCGAAAAGGTAAATAATTGTTATATGTTTTACATTTCAGAAGTAAGACATATTTTTTAGCTTGGTATGTATCTGTAAACACATAAGGTCACCAAGTATAAGTAGGCTAAGGTTACTTAAATATTTATTATATATTTTATAAGAAATGTCAGCAAATTATAAAAAATGTACCTTTTAAGAGTTAATTAACCTAATACAAAATTACTACTGGAGTCCTAAAATTATACTATTCAAATTTCTTTCACTTTAATTGGGATAGAACCAATAACCTCAGGCATATAAAACTTGGCACTTGATAACCAGCCTAAATCCTACAGTTAAATCACATATTTTAAAAGTTTGTTCTGTGATAAAATATTTTTAAAATATGTGATGAAACATTCAAGACTTAGATTTCACATTAATTTTCTTACCACAGTGATTGATAGAGCCAAAATGGTGGCTCCGAACTTGAGAGGAGTGGAGTCGGTATTAACCGAGTTCCGGACATCACTGCAGGCACAGACCACTAGTATCAGGAAACATGTAGCAAAGAATTCGAGTGCCACTCCTTGGACAGGCGTGAGGTATTGATGGGGTATTGTACAGCAGAGGCCAGGTGAATCAGTGCCATCAATCATTTGTACTGGTATCAGTGACTACAACATTATTATCTTATTTTACTGTAGTGAGTAAGAGAAAATATCAAGCATTTACTCAGTAAAGATTGATTACTTAGTAATGAATGGAATTGAGGCTCTGTAAAGAATGTTTAACTATCTAAAGATATAATTGATATTTGATCTATGATAATGGTTTTGGGGGTACAAGTATTTGGCTTGGGGCATTCTCGTAACCCAGGGGTTCCCAAGTATGTGCACCATCAACCATCACTGCAGATGTTGACATAAAAAGTAAAAATAAATATTATTATCAATTTAGACACTCAATATCACTTCCTTTGCTTGCATAATTTGACAATAATGGGCCATGATATATTGAAAAAATTAATTTTACTTTTGTTTTAAATTTGTAATAAAGCCAATATATTTGTCTCAAATTGCCAAAGAAGGCATATGATTGTTTGCCAAAAGACAAAAAAGACAAGGGTTTTTACAATTGTCTAACGTAGCAACTGGAAATAAAATAAGGAATCGACTGGTTGGAAAGCTCAGTGGAAATTTAAGAACAACTTTCATAATAGATCTTTATGCCGCAGTGAGAAGATCTAAGATAGAGAAGGAACCCCACCGCAAGCTAAAATGCTGCACTGCATGAAAGATTGTAAGTAGGTAAAATAGACAATCCTGCAATGACCCGCAGATTACACCCCACCGCCCAACGAGCTGCATGACAGTATTCCTAAGTTACACAGTTTTGTGTTTGGTATATTGGTATATTAGGAGAGATAGGACACAGCAGACCTACCTAAAAAGACAAATATCCACTGAAACCACAGTAGTAGTAAACAAATACAGTAATAACACATGTTTCATAAATTGTCTGTGCTACTGGTATTTTTCTTATGTGAGTACAGAGAGACTGACAATGGAATTTGTCAGTGGCATAGAAAATTTGTGAAACGTGTTATTACTACTATTGTGGTTTCAGTGGATACTTGTCTTCTTAGGTAAATTTGCTGGTGTCCTATATCTCCTAATATACTAATTCCTAGCCTAGTGCCCTTTGATTTGGTTTGTATAGTGAGTATCTTTAATCATGGTGAGCTGAGCTGGTGAGTGTAGTGGTAATGGTACCTTGTCTCCCAACCTAGTGGAGTTGGAAAATCAAAACCTGTTACGATAATTGAATATTTTTCTATTTAATAACCTGATCTATGTATTGTTAAACATTTCAATATTTTGTATTTCTTGTGTATTTCTTTTGTATTTCATATCGTGCTTTATAATTTATTATACATTTGTTATGTGTGATAGTTTTTAAGAACACATGACTCTCTTAGCAGCCAGCCATTGTCTGGATAAGGATGGCAACGATATATCAGAAATATCGATAAATATGTTTCGATACATAGATATATTAGTATCGATATTTTCTTTCGATAATATTAGCCATATCGATATTTTGGTCCGATATATCATATCACTAAATATTGACGTTATTCTTCCTACTCAAAATCATCACGATTCAACAAAACACATTTAAATTGCCTTTTATGTGTACAAAACATATACTGACATAATAAAGTAATATTGATATGTTTTTTTAGGTGAGGTTAACACACTTAAATGTAGTTTATTGTAGACCAGTCGGTGAAATGAGTAAATGAAGTTGTGTGATAGTTACTGACGCTGACTCTAGGATGCCTAGCCAGTCGCCTTACAAACCATTATTAGATTATCTTTTATAATTGACATAATAATGAAAGGTATAATTATTCTTATTTTGAATGTTTTTTCATTCAACCCCTAAGAACACTACTTGTTTAATGTAGATAAATGTATTTATTTTAACATTCAGTAGCTATTCTAAATAGTGACATCTAATCATATTTTTGGACATGCTATAAGAGTTAGTGTATAATTTTAAACAGATAAATCATTTACAGTTTGATATATCAGGTAACCGATATATCAATATATTTCTTTCCATATTATCGTTAGATCGATATTTGGTTTGTGATATAATGGTAATCCGATATATTGATATGTTGGAAATATTTGCCATCCCTAAGTCTGGAAGCATGTAGTTTTTAGGGTTTTTAATAATTATTATGGGTTAAGGAAAAAAAATACTAGTTGTAAATGTAGACTGTCGAAATGTTGTGTTTGTCCCTTAGAAATCTCCAATAATTGTCTACCAAACATGAATAAAACAATCCTAACAAATAACTTTCTAACAACAATGTTGAATATGTGGGGTCCAACTAAATTTACAAATTTAAATTACTCCAGAATAAATATGAAGCCTAATGGCTTCCAATTTAAAAACATTTACATGATTGAAAGTATTTACACACAAGGTAAGTGGTGAATCACCCAGTTTGTGTGACTTAACTATCTTACAAACACATAATATGAAAACTACTGTTGTTGAAACTTAGATAAAATTCCCTTTTACAACTTTAATAAAAAATAGCCGAAATATGATAAGTATAAATACCTATAGGAAAACATTTTTATGACATATTTACTATTAATTTATTAATCAATTAGACCTCACCCTTCTGACAGTATCTAATGTAAATTATTACTAAAGATTTATTACATAAGAATGAACAGTTTGATTGTAAGGTCTTACAATGAGCAGCCCATAGCCGAGGATAGCTCCTACACATTCAGAGAAAATATAGACCAACGCCATGGCTGGTGTAACCTTTCCGAGAAGTACAAAAGCAATTGTGACAGTAGGGTTGAGGTGAGCAGCACTAATATGTCCAAATATCTACATTAGAAACAAAACATACAGTTACATTCAATAATAAATATGCTTTTTACATTTACATAATCATATATTAAAATCTGTGTTTTGCTTTATTGTATAATTTTTCCTAACTTAAAGCAGAAGATCTATTTATTTCGGCATATTCTGTTGTTCATTTTCCTATTGAATCAATTTATTATCGCTCTTTTGTATTCTACTGCTATCATTTCATGTATGATTAAATTTTTCTATTCTAGGCTGCGTTTATTTAGTAAATTTGTTTAGGTTGTGTATATCAATGTAAACAGATAACTGATGGTCAAGATTCTGATGCTTATGGAGGCATGAGTCTGAAACAAATTGTACACACAGCCTAATGCCATTGATTTTAGAAACAAACAGAATGTCCAATGCAACGCATATGCTGTAGTTGGGTGTCGGTGCTGCTATCTAACGGTGTTTGGTTTTAAATAAGCGCTTGGACGACTCTTTAGTGTACTACTAGCTCAGCTATTTGTCACTTCAACGTGTGATGAAGACAGACAGTAGAGGGAGACCACTGACGCTACCTGTGAAAATAGAACATGAACTGATTTCACTGAACAAGATAACCCATTTGAACGGACAGTCTTCTCTTCTTGTTTTTATGGTTAATGCTAATACTGATATTTATCCAATGCTCATTTACATAATCCAACTAAAATCTAGCTGTTAAAAAAACAATTAATTGGGAAAGCTTTAAATACACTTTTCATGACTGTGGCTATTTCTAATTGTAAGATATCTAGTAAACGTAGGTTTTGTTAATAAATTGTGCTTTTTAAAGTAAAGGCTAAGTCCATATTTGTACTGCTGATAAAGCCTCGATATGTGATTTAGTAGAGGTGTATTTCTCTGGTTCATATCCTAGCACCCTGCAAATATGTAGTTGTTCTCAATCTGTACACAAATCATTCCAAAATATTAGTAAAAAACTTAATATTACCTGTATAATTGTGGTAACGACTACAGCAAACACTATAGCACTCTGCAAGGGTGGAAGGTTAGTGTCTGGTGACACCCTAACTAACCCCATACATCCAAAAAACATGAGCATGGCTGTGCCAACTATCTCTGCAATGAGGATCTCCACCACAGGCCAGCCTAAGCAGCTCCACCTGCCTCCAGGGTCTGACAACCTGCGTGCTGGCATATCTACACAGAACATGGATCTTTGTACTAGGTAAATTTTTTACTACAGGATAGAAAGCACATACAATCAGGGCCGCCCAGAGCCAGGCCGGGCCCTGGGGATGAGACCCGACCGAGCCCCCCCCCAAACTTAGTTGAACGAAAATTCCCGAAAATCTGCTAACTCATAAACTGGGATTTGCAATAGTAAACACTCATGTTATTGACACAGGAAGGAAGAACATTAAAACAGTTTTAACAATTAAACATAGCTTTTAATTATTTACAATAGAAATGTTAGTTACAACATAACTTTTCTTGCTTTCATATCCGCAAAGTTTTGGTTTACGTGGTCGAAATCAAGAGTTTTTGCAAGTTTTGACTCTATGCTTAACAGTCCCAAATCAGATAATCGTTGTTGACCCATAGTAGATCTTAAACAATTTTAAATTCGGCTCAAAACACTAAATGATCTCTCGGCCTGAGCAACGGATACTGGTAGGCAACAGAATATGCGAAGAGCAATGCACACATTGGGGACACAACTTTCTGTGATCGTCTTCTCGTCCATTTTGTTATACTTCCATAAAAATGAAAATTTCATTGCTGTGAACCTCGTTTTCAGGTTGGCCACCAAAACATCAATTATTGTGTAAAAAACTTCTGTTTTGAAGCGTTCTTCCGGGGATAAAATCAACATTACATCTTCTGTAGCTGTTTCATCGTGAAAAGTCTTCCTCTTTCTTCCTCTTTCTTGCACGGGAAGTGGGGAGTTCCAGTTCGATACCATAAGCTTCAGTACAACTCTCAGCAGCGCATACTCAACATAAGTTCAAACTGTGGCATCCACAGGGTGAGTACACAGCCATGGAGTTTAATTTTAAAATATCAGCCTGAACACCCTTATACTTGCCACTCATATTACTGCCATTATCGAATCCTTGTCCTCTACAGTCATCTAAGGATATGTCATATTTTTAAAGAACTTCTTTGATTAGATTTGCGATTTCTTCTCCAGTTTTTTCATTGCAGTCGGAAAACTCCAAAAATCGTTCATGGAATTCATATTCTTTTACGTCTTCTTTGAAAATAACGTATCTAAATACAAAAGAGGTCTGTTCTACATGACTTGAGTCTGGTGTAGCATCAACCATAATAGAATAGTATTTAGATCGCTTGAGTTCGCCCACAATAACTTTCCTTACATAATCAAGCACAACTTGCTATGAATTCGTTTTGAGTTCTCCAAGACAAAAAATGCACTTGCATTCTCTTATACGATTCTTGAGATTGCTTAACCTGATCTAGATGCTTCGCTAAAATAGAGTCATAATGACCTAAAAGTTCTAGCACACCTAAAAAATTGCCGTTGTTTGCATGACCCACCTTTTGAGTTTCCCCTCTAAAAGAGAGACCTCGCTCACTTAAAAATAAAGTTACGTGAAGGAGTCTGTGTAAGATCTGTTTCCAGGTAGTGATTTCATTCTGCAATTGTTTTTCAATGCTACCAAATATAGTACCTCCTTTGTTAAGATTTAATTCCAGATCTTTCCGTTTTAAGTAACATTCTTTATGGCTAAGGCTGTTTTGGTGCTCAGGAATCTTTTCTTTCTTCTCAGCGAGCTTCCAATCAGGTGGCGCGCCCGCTCCCACGCGCAATGTATTCCCGATATATTTTTATTAATTTTGTAACTTATGCAAAGAAATAATTTCTTGCATATTGCCTTTTCCAAATGCATAATATTCCTTACAATAATTTCATAATTAAAACCGCAAGTAAATTCAATCTGTTGTAAAATATTTTAATAAAGGATTTTTGGAATTTCCTAAAAAAAAAAAAAATCGCGGCCGGGCCCGGGCCCCCTTGGGCCACGGGCCCCGGGGATTTTGCCCCCCCTGCCCCCCCCCTCTGGTCGGGCCTGCATACAATACAGAATTGTGATCATAATATTAATGACTAATTGTAAAACATTTTAAAACCCCATATATGTGATGAATTGAGTAAAAACACAGTGATTTAGCAAATATATGTCCTAGAGTACTGATTATACCCATACTACTGAGAAAACATAACGAAGGACATGAAGGAAGGAAGTGTCTGCAGTAGTAACCAGATGCCCTGACCACTACATTAATGAGTGGTCTAGTGGTAAATGTGTTTGGTTCATCATGTAGTCAGCTGAGGATAAAACTCACTAAGGAGTGACCCAAACGTTTTTGTGCTATTGTGCAGCCACAAAGCTGTTTCACCATTCAGAGTATAATTGTATCAGTAGAGACACAAACTAGATGCATTCCTTCTCAAATCTAGTCAATGCCTCCTATATTTCAATAACAACAGGGTCTGAGAGGAAAATGTCTGCTGGCAATGAAAGATCTAACCAGATCTATAAAATTTAAATGAGGAGAGATTACTTAAAATTATTTTTATTAGGTTGTGAACAGAGATGTGAAATGCCGTGATATAGAAAATCATTTATAGAGATGTGAAATGCAATCGTTTATAGAACAAATTATTGATTCAGTAGACAAAGGAAAGCATACACTTGGAGTGTTTATGGACATTTCCAAGGCATTTGATAGTGTTAATCATCAAAAACTAATAGAAAAATTAGAAAACCTAGGTGTAGAAAGAAATGCTCTTAGTTGGTTCCGGTCTTACCTTTCTGACAGATATCAATATGTGGAAATTACAAGTGTATTAAAAAATAATAGAATAATTAGAACCTCGTCCCATTATAATACTCTAAAATTTTGTGTACTTCAAGGATCCATTTTAGGTCTGTTGCTTTTTCTATGTTACCTGGAGGGGATCGATAAGGTACTATCACATGAGTTGGACACTAAACTTTGCCTGTATGTCGATGATGGAAATTTAGTGGCATCATCAAGCTCTCTAAAAGAAGTAGAAATTTGTGCATCTGTGGAGTTAAACAACATTGGAAGTTATTTGAACGCTCTAAATTTACTTCTAAAAACATGAAAGACTAACTTTGTTCATTTTAAAACACCTCAAAATAAAATTTATAAGGAACCCATTATAACTTATGATTCGTATCAAATTGAAAAGAAAATTTGCACAATTTTTTTGGTATTAACAGTGGATTAGTATCTAAATTGGAACGAACACGTGCATAACCTCTTAGTTAAGATCAATTCTGGAGTTTATGCACTATCAAGAATGAGCCTCTACTGCGACCTACAAACCTTAAAAAATATATATTTTGCCCATGTGCACTTACACATTTCTTATGGTATTTCCCAGTATGGCTCAACGACTAAAACTAACTTGGATAATATTTTAAAACAACAAAAAAGGTGTATCAGAATAATGCTTAAATTAAAACATGATGATTCTGCCAAAGACCATTTTAAAAACTTAAACTTTTTTACTGTTTACAGTCAATATGTTTTTGAGTGTATTCTTTTAACTAAAAATGAATTATCAAAGTTTAATAATACTAGTCATTTCTATAATACAAGATAAAAAAATATCTTTAACCAGACTCACAGACTTAAGTTTTTTGAAAAAACCCACTTATAAAGGAAACTAATTTTTAAAATATATACCAAAAAATATAAAAACTGAAAATGGTCATATTTATGAATAAAGATTAAGATTATTTAATGAGTAAAGCTCTGTACTCGTTTGAGGAACTTTCCACCTTTCTTTAATAAACAATTTTCCATGAATAAAGTATGTTTTATTATTTTAATGTACTAAAATAAATTATTTTATTTAGTAGTTTTTATTGTTGTGAATTAATAGTTGGTTAGTATTAGTTAATTATTTAATTAATATTTTATTGTTTTCATTGACTGCAGTAATTGAATCAATGTAACTCATATTGTAAGTTAGAACCTTTAGACTTAAAAATCTTGACACTATTCATTGTATCGTATGTGCAAACACACGAATAAAGATTTATGAATATGATACTAAAGGGCGTAGTGGCAGGAAACTATAAAAAGCCATATTAAAGTGATAAACTGCTTAGAGCAGTGGGTTTTTGGTTGCTAAGGATTGCACACATCAGAACTCCAGTGAATCTGAGCTGGAACACAATGAACATGGAAGACACAGGAGAAAGATGATTAAAGTTCTAAACGTTGGACCAGATATCACGTTTAGCCTTTTTCATTTTTCTTATTGACTCTGAATGTCCACTATAGCTAGGCTGATCAAAGTTAAATATCAAAAGAATTTGCCATTGAAAAAAAGGATGTTTTCCCAAAGGTATGAAATAATGGCACAGAGATTTTATTAAAAAGGAATACAATTATAACGAATAATTCAGTAAAAGCCAGCATTATTTTTATAAATAGGACAGCATATTTAATAATTAATGAATAATAGTAGCAAATGAACATTTAACTTAATTTCACAGGATGACTTTTTTTAAATTTATACTTATATTCAACAATCATTGTTGAAAACTGCTCTTGACTGATTGAAGTTCGTTTTCCTTGTCACACAATTTAATACTATTTTAGACAAATGTTTCTGCATTATAACAAGCGAAAATAATGATGATACTAAATCACAATAATATAATAATGATAAAAGTGACTGAAACAGATCTAATAAATGACACAGCTTTAAGGCAAAATAAAATAGATTGTTATTGTAGTGCATGAGCAGCAGACTAAAATAACTTAAAGAATTCATTAAGCATATGTGAATGTTACAACTGACTTAAAAACTATTTTATTCAGAAAACATAATTTCATTTATAAATTTTTTTAAAATGTTGGCATTCTTGTAATAATTGAAAATCTGGAGAGCAGGAACTAGCCAGGACGTGGCATGTTAACAACACCATAATAAATTTGACAAATAAAAAAGATTTAAATAGAGAATTGAAATTAGTTGTCCAGAAGTAATTATTTAGCAATCTGGAATGTGACAAGTTTAGAGATGCCACAATTAATGATCTACTAGTATTTACTGTTACTTACATTTTCGAAGACAGACCATTAAAATTAATAGTCTGGTAATGATCGGTTTTTTATAATTTTAACTATATTACCGAGAAAAAAAATGAGGTTGCATACTTATGGCCACAGCGACCCTGCCATTCACACAGACAACTGAAGCATTACTAGATACAACAGAGAAGGAATATAGTATAGTATATAAAGAATATAGTATACCCCAATTGTCTTCAACTTACATACTCATATAACTCAACATCTGTTCAGCACTATTGGATGAAACCTCTGTTACTTTTTTCTCTGTCACTATATTAAATAATTAATTGGAATGTACGCTGCATTAAAGAGTAAATTAAATTCTATTCTATGCAAAAGTAATCGAAATATCGATGCATCGTAAAAATTACAAATTAATAAGAACAAATACCCTTTTCAACCAAATGATATTTACTGTGGCATATTTTTGATCTGGTCTTTTAATGATTTAAACACTTTAACAATTAAAAATGAATATTACTTGAGTTTGTTTTCATTTTGTATCATGATTTTGATTGGACAGGGAGAAGAAGTACAAACCTGACTAGATTGTGTAAACGAATACAGGATCTCTATATGCTATTCAGGAAGAGTTGAAAGTGAGGCTCCGCCTTGACTGTCTCTTTCTCAAGGGCGCTGGCCAATAAGAAGAGGGATTCTTCGTTGATTCTTGATTTACAACAAGTCTGATTCATTGGCATCCCCAATCCCCAGTCAGTCAGTCAGACTCTGGCAATCAGTTTGCTCATATGTTCTCATATGTTTGTATCGTGAACATGTAAACGCCTGTGAGCTATCCAAGTGCCAGCTGCGGCTGGAGCTTGGCTCTCAACTCTCCCTGAACATAGTATAGTAGCTCAACGCTTTTGATGCGGAAGCCGAGGAACGTATTCATTGATATTACTCGCACTGCCGGCGAGGGGACTGCTTGAGTCGGTACTTTATTGGTCGAATAAAGTCCACGCACGGGCCTGCAGTCTCATGTAAACTGGCGAGTCAAGTTAAAAAAAGTAAACATACAAAATATGTATCAAATTGCATCAAGCATGTAATGTACGTACGGCAGGCCTCAAATCGGTGGAATATTCCCATACAGACGATGCGTCTATTTCAGTTAGTTGGCAAATTCATTTTTGGTTGGTTTACTTACATATTAAATAAAAAATATTACAAATTGTTACGTCTTTACTCGGAATACAATCAAATATATTTTCTTTTATTGTGTTTTTAGATATGAATACCGCTCATATCGTTACCGTATCGTTATTCATTACTTCCGGACTATTAAGAGTACCTGGCTTTTACATTCCATCCCTTTTAGTACATATTTCCCATAAAAACACAAGTTTATCAGGTTTTATTTTATTAATTTATAGGTGATGCATTTTAAAAATTCACACTATTTTAGTTTGACTTTTTAAAATCTTCTTCACTAGTTGTAAAATACATTAATCTGAATATTTTTTATTTTATAAAACGTATAGTAAAATTTTGATTCGTCTATTAAACATCATTAACACCATTTTCAAGCATTTCAATAAAAAATATGGTTAAATTAAAATTCACAAAGTAATTGTAAATGTACGTTACATAATATTCTATACGTGTACTTTATTGAATGTGTTATTAATACTATCAGTTGCTTGAAAATCATTCATTTTTTAATTTATATAGAAAAAAACTCGTACTATTTTAAAAATAGTTCTGTGGTAAAATAAGTTGTATTTATATATGCATGTAGGCCTGTGTAACATAAATATTCATATCACCAAATAAGCAACAATAGCTGTGTTTTCCAACAATGATAGTTAATAAATACAATAACGTTGTTTTATATAAGCATGTAGGCCTGTGTAACATAAATATTCATATCACCAAATAAGCAACAATAGCTGTGTTTTCCAACAATGATAGTTAATAACTACAATAACGTTGTTTTATATATGCATGTAGGCCTGTGTAACATAAATATTCATATCACCAAATAAGCAACAATAGCTGTGTTTTCCAACAATGATAGTTAATAACTACAATAACGTTGTTTTATATAAGCATGTAGGCTTGTGTAACATAAATATTCATATCACCAAATAAGCAACAATAGCTGTGTTTTCCAACAATGATAGTTAATAACTACAATAACGTTGTTTTATATATGCATGTAGGCCTGTGTAACATAAATATTCATATCACCAAATAAGCAACAATAGCTGTGTTTTCCAACAATGATAGTTAATAACTACAATAACGTTGTTTTATATATGCATGTAGGCCTGTGTAACATAAATATTCATATCACCAAATAAGCAACAATAGCTGTGTTTTCCAACAATGATAGTTAATAACTACAATAACGTTGTTTATATATATGCATGTAGGCCTGTGTAACATAAATATTCATATCACCAAATAAGCAACAATAGCTGTGTTTTCCAACAATGATAGTTAATAACTACAATAACGTTGTTTTATATAAGCATGTAGGCCTGTGTAACATAAATATTCATATCACCAAATAAGCAACAATAGCTATGTTTTCCAACAATGATAGTTAATAACTACAATAACGTTGTTTTATATAAGCATGTAGGCCTGTGTAACATAAATATTCATATCACCAAATAAGCAACAATAGCTATGTTTTCCAACAATGATAGTTAATAACTACAATAACGTTGTTTTATATATGCATGTAGGCCTGTGTAACATAAATATTCATATCACCAAATAAGCAACAATAGCTATGTTTTCCAACAATGATAGTTAATAACTACAATAACGTTGTTTTATATATGCATGTAGGCCTGTGTAACATAAATATTCATATCACCAAATAAGCAACAATAGCTGTGTTTTCCAACAATGATAGTTAATAACTACAATAGCTGTGTTTTCCAACAATGATAGTTAATAACTACAATAGCTGTGTTTTCCAACAATGATAGTTAATAACTACAATAACGTTGTTTTCAATCATTATCTATAGTTTCCTACTTTTTGTCTCTGTAATAGTTAATTTTAATTATACTACGTTAAATTAGGATAATTTTCACCGGCTTCTGTCCCACATCCCTTACAATTATTGGTATTTTAATTTAATGAAATTGAGGGGAAATTTACCTTTTTTTGAAACTAGCTTTCACTATATTTTCTCTTCTTTTTACTTAATTTTTTAAAGCATGCTTAGTTTTAAATTGATTAAGCGATGCTCATTTTTATGATACTAAATATTGTGCTTAGCTTTACTTATTCATTATTAGTATTATTATTCATTTCTAAGACGCCGATCGTAGATATATGGGCGAATATGAGGGGTGAACGAGTGTGATGAGTGTAGATGAACGAGTGTAGTCTAAAAACTAAGATCATTATTATAATAATAGCTCAATAGCCAAGGCAATTAAGGGACCTACAGCTTTACGTGGAATCCGAACCACGTAGTGTTAGTCTCATTTTCAGCTAACTGACAAACTTTAGTGTAAGTGTAAATTATGTTTTATAATCGTCTGTGCTGCTAAATGTTGTGTTATTTGTGAAAAGTCTTTTTTTGGCGATAAACGGATTAAACTGTTAATAGAGGAATTGATATTGTTTTAATTATTATACTTTTAAAATCAACTGAGATAACCTAATAATCAATCACTTAAAGTATGCTAGGTTACAATACATTTCATACTGTCAAAATAATTAATATTTTGTTGCAGTACTGTAGTAAATAGTTATTACTGTATATAGTGAGTATTTCAAACGTAAATGTATGCAATGTATCGAATGGCATGAATTCGAATAGAAATTCTTTTATTTGCACCAGTGCATCAAATCGAAAAATTGCTGCATTGCACCCCTCCTCCTTATATTTAAAACTATCAACATTTTTCTACAATATTTTATTATCTTTTCGTTTAGGAGTAAATATATGCTTGTGTAATATCTAATTTTTACAGCCAAATCCTAACCTTCGCGAAGTATAATTTTAGTTAACTGGACGTTCGAGTTGATTGACGATCGAGTTGATTGACGATCGAGTTGATGGACGATCGAGTTGATTATGAGATATAGGCATTCTTCTTAAACATTCAGAATGAAGTTTTAAATAAACGAAATTCATTATTGCAACTATCTACATAAATCTCCTCACAATAGGCCATATAAATAGCCAATTACAAAAGCATCAGGAAACTGACCTTGTGTAAATGAACATGTTGTTAAAATAAATCAATGTATGTTTGTGTTTACCTAGAAAAACTTTCAAATTACAAATGGTATATTTTTTATGGATTGTTTAAAAAAACATTGCTACATTTACAGGGAACTTGCTAATTTGGACTAGATTATTCAAGAAATCGTTCTTCAAGCAGCCATCGACATCCCCTTGCCAGTAGGTGGTCTATTCAAGGAGAGTGCTGCAGCATTGTTGAAAAAAGTTACCGAACTCAAAAACAGCTGTTCTTCAACAGGAATTCTGTCAGTGAATCTTGGCGGTATTGTTGATAAGTCCTCTATCGTTTTTGTCTATAAAAGTATGTTGATTGTTTTATTGTTCTAGCATCCCTGCCTGGTAACTACATTTTGAAAGCCACAAGACTGTTGTTTGCTTGAGAGCGTAGCCCTCATCAACAATTTTTGATCACATTATAAAACATATCTATTTTATTACAAAGCATTAATCAATATAACATGTAGATTGATGTATATACAGGGTGTTTAAAAATTCCCGACTTTAAGTAGAAATATTTATTAGAAACAAAGGCTTTACCCAAACATACCACTAAAATACTCACAAAAGAATAAAGTTTACGAAAATGAATCATACATGTTCAATGTGTATTCCATTTGCAGCTCGTATGACATCTAGTCGATATCTGGATTTATTATAGACACCTTACGACAAATTGGGACGAACTCAGCTATCGACTAGATGTCATCCGAGCTGCAAATGGAGGACATATTGAACATTTATGATACATTTTCGTAAACCCCATTCTTTTGTGAGTATTTTAGTGTCCAATATGTTTGGCTAAAACCCTTGTTTCTAATAAATATAGCTATTTAAAATCGGGTCGTTCTTTTTTAAACAACCTGTATATTATTGAGACTATTCATTACGAATGAATTTTAAGCAATTAATTAGAAAAGCACAGCAACTAAAATTAATTAAGAATTTAAAATTGTTATAAAATATTTTATACCCAAAAATTAATTGTCAAATTAATTAACATGACTCATAGGTGAAGAAACAAACAACTAATCACAAACACAGCATGAATAACACTTAAGTAAATATTATGCAGCAAGTAAACACTTGAACATGAATATTTCATTTATTCGTTTATAAACTGACCTTGGCGAAATTTACTCCTTTTCCTGGTCTTGACTGATTTAGGCTTTTCCAAAAATTTCTGAAAGGACCCAAGCTCGGATTGATTGACTGCCGTATAAGAAGGGAATCTGACCACACCTGCTGGCATCTCCAAGGAGTCCTGATAACAACTGTCTCTATTTCTGTGGTACAGTAGCACAGTTACCACGTCAGAGCTGATAAGACAAGAACTGCTCCGTTTTGGTTTGTAGTGGTACAGCTTATCAGAGAGCCTACATTGCAATTGGATTTTTTGTTTGTTTTTATTTTTTCACAATGTCACGTGTTAAAAGCGGGTTAAGGAAAATTGTTACCCTTTTAAAGATTGTAAATTTGGTCGTTTCTCATATTAAACGTTAGACTAGGCAATTTTCACAATCTATCAGTTATTATATTTCTAAAAATTAGAATATATTTAATATACTTTGGATATAATCTTTCTACTTCTACCAACTCACTGCCCTATTGATCAATTCTGAAAAGTTTGCACCAAGCAAACTTAATAATACGGTATAGTAATCATTTATGGTTTCAAATACTTTATGTAAACTTTATTTTATCTAAATTTTAAACATAAAAGAAGAATCAAAATTATTTTATATACATACATTATTTACAAAATGTTTAGAACAAGTAGTTTATCTAACAAACAAATACAAGAACAATAATGATGATCGTATATCAGCGACGATTGAGGTTATCTACTATTTTCTATCTGAAGTAAATAGAAATGGTGATCTTTATGTGACAATCTTATTGAAGGGCTACCTGGCGATGAGTTACTGAAGTGTAATTTACGTCAACTGAGATCTTATCATTGATGTATGTTTATCAACTGCAAAGACTGATCGGTTATTTTATGTAACTGATAATCCTCTAAAGACCAATAATTTATTATTGTGAATATGGGTAAACATTTGTTAGAGAAGTGTTAGTTCTTGGTGTATTTTTGAAGGCGCCGTTGACTCTCATACATTAATATAATATTCAACGAGTTATTTATATTAAACTTATTCAGTATTTTTTTAAAAATAATAATTTTTGTGCATTCCTAAAATGAATGCTTTAATTTGTAAATATTCATAGATATTATACGGCTCAGTTTGTTCTCTAATGTATACGATGGCAAGGTGGGCGCATAATTAATTAAACTGGCCAAGAACAAAGTGAAACGAAGCATAGAAACACAGGCAGCACAAAGTATCAATGTTGCTAAAAGACGGATGTACCAATATCGAAAAATTTAAAAAAATTGAAACAGTTTTCTACGATTAATGTTGACCGTGCACTGAACACCTTGTATTATTTTTTGTTAAACAAAAAAATCATTTGACAGTTGACATGGGCTGCAGGCCTGTGCGTAAAATGTATTCAACGAGTGAAGTACCGACCGTTAGCTCAGTTGGATACTCGAACACGAGGCCTTGCTCTCCGCAGTCTGAGGCCTTAGCCACTGAGCCACCACGCCAGCATACTATGCTTATCATATTATTATTGATCATAAGAATATGGTTTCATAATTTGTTTTTAGAATTCAAGATATTAGCTTTGTCTATTTATCACCTCAAGACCCCTATATAGTTAGTAACTAACTGCTGCGGCCGAGTATGTTCTGAATTTCTGCTATGGCACAAGGCACAGAGCACAGATAAATATAAATATTGTATACTCTTTGCATCCAGCAAGCCCGTAGATGTACAGTATGATACACCGAGTGAAGTGTATGAATTTCTATGGAATACAACTACGTTTACAGTGAATCAAATTTGAAAATGTTCCAATTCTCATAGAATAAAAATTGGTTGTTTAGATAAAAAAAGAAACATAAAACTTTACAAGATTAAAATTCTTACTGGTCTTCTCTTAGACAAACACTGTTAGAACAACTGATAAATTAAACGAGGGAAAACAACTTTATTCAAGTTCGTGTATAGACTAATAATTCCTTCGTCCCTTAACTCGCTAAATATGGAAACATATAAATACTCTTGTTTAACATAAATATAAAATGTTCTGCAGGATTGAAATCTACATTTCAAAACAAATTAACTCAAAATAGTAAAAGAGGTCATGGGAATGCTATGTAAATCCGAAATGAGCGACTTGACCTAAACATTTAAATTTCCTTCAAAAAATCTATGCACTTTCAGGTGATAATGTTATCTACAGCAGATTGTGTAATCAGCCGTTTTGTGATCTCATCCTCTAAGTTGACCTAAATATAGGAAAGCCTTCGACTGAATGGCTCCACTCTCGATATCAGTTGCATCACCATTCAATGTAATTGAGTTACGAATAAAATATAAATAATACTATTGGAACAACACGTCCTACCTGCCACTATAGATTCGATAAAAATCCTTATATATAATACATGGAGACGTTTTTGTCAACGTAACTCCTCCCTTATTTCGCGACCAATTTAAACGACTGAAGTGTCAAAAAATTTTCATCTGTTAATAGTTGTGCAATAAGGTCTTAATTCTTCAGTATTTCTACCCGGAAGGCTGTGGTAAGCCCTCAAAGTATGTTTTTCGGCCATAAGAATAACAGGGGAGAGATTTAAATGGTCCGAACAGCTGTTCAAATGTAAATAATGACTTCCAAAAAGATTTAACAGCTGTTGAAATGTAAACATTGGTGTTTGTAATAGTAAGGAGGTTAGATATGTTATAATAATAAACCGGAGAAGGATGTGAGTATGGTTTTATTCACATTCGATTGTAGGATTCCACTTCGAGACTTGAAGGTTTCATATTGTAATCTAATGCAGTTATTTTAGTTACTAAGCAGTCTATAATCTTAAGCTGTTAAACAAAAATAAATGAAATGAAAAAGTTTCAAATAGGCTAAGCAATATAATTTTTTTCTAATAAATATATCAACGTAAATGACGTGAGTGAGATTCTGTAAATAAATTTAATATTGCGATTTTACAACATACGGCTAACCTTCTATTATTTGTAGTCAAAAGTCACAGGCCGAGGTTTAACGAGCGCAGCGGGTGACGGTGTTGAGTAATTAACTAATTATATTAATTTTTAGAATTTCGGTTTTAAGCTCTGCAAAAGAAATGTTGTCTATTCTAGTTTATTTATCTGCAAGTGCAACAAACATATTTTATATGTTTTCTCATAAAATAACCACTGTTATTTTACTTAATTAAAATACATGTATGAATGTAAACATTCGTTGGGACAGATAAAGAGATACAGTAATAAATAAATGTAGTAGTACAAACATTTCGTAATTAGACAAAATACATGTATGAATGTAAACATTCGTTGGGACAGATAAAGAGATACAGTAATAAATAAATGTAGTAGTACAAACATTTCGTAATTAGACAAAATACATGTATGAATGTAAACATTCGTTGGGACAGATAAAGAGATACAGTAATAAATAAATGTAGTAGTACAAACATTTCGTAATTAGACAAAATACATGTATGAATGTAAACATTCGTTGGGACAGATAAAGAGATACAGTAATAAATAAATGTAGTAGTACAAACATTTCGTAATTAGACAAAATACATGTATGAATGTAAACATTCGTTGGGACAGATAAAGAGATACAGTAATAAATAAATGTAGTAGTACAAACATTTCGTAATTAGACAAAATACATGTATGAATGTAAACATTCGTTGGGACAGATAAAGAGATACAGTAATAAATAAATGTAGTAGTACAAACATTTCGTAATTAGACAAAATACATGTATGAATGTAAACATTCGTTGGGACAGATAAAGAGATACAGTAATAAATAAATGTAGTAGTACAAACATTTCGTAATTAGACAAAATACATGTATGAATGTAAACATTCGTTGGGACAGATAAAGAGATACAGTAATAAATAAATGTAGTAGTACAAACATTTCGTAATTAGACAAAATACATGTATGAATGTAAACATTCGTTGGGACAGATAAAGAGATACAGTAATAAATAAATGTAATAGTACAAACATTTCGTAATTGGACAAAATACATGTATGAATGTAAACATTCGTTGGGACAGATAAAGAGATACAGTAATAAATAAATGTAATAGTACAAACATTTCGTAATTGGACAAAATACATGTATGAATGTAAACATTCGTTGGGACAGATAAAGAGATGCAGTAATAAATAAATGTAGTAGTACAAACATTTCGTAATTAGACAAAATCTAACAATTTCTGTTGTATTGAATCTTAAAAATCAACGTTACAAGCCATAATTACCCAATTAGGCACCTATAGGTGTACCCAATGTCTACCAGTGACTACTCTTGCACTGGAATTGTAACGATTGGAACTGTACGATAACTATTACCTGGTTAACGATGGAGACCGGTGGCAATCAGACCATCACTGGGACATGTGTCGTTCGGGAGTGAAGGAAAACCCCTGTGTCATCGCGATGCTCGCCGACACGAAGTCAAGGCTAAACCAATAGACAGCGATAAGTGTAATGACGTTGCAGCTCCCCCAACTACCTGAGGCAGGAAGAGTAACACAGGTCCCTCTTTCGTAATTGAATAGACATGTTGACACCTTAAAGGGCATAGATCGTACCTTTTTCAATAGGTGGGAGGCAGGAAGAGTCAAACAAGTTCGTCAATTAACAGACTCTTGACACCTTAAAGGGCATAGATTGCACCTTTTTTCATTAGGTGGGAGGCAGGAAGAGTGAAATTGGTTCCTCGTTCGCCAATAAGGCCGTAGAACGATTGGCACACATTTTTGGCCGATTTGGAATGGCACTTTTGGCACAGTCATTAGAGGGGATTAAGAAGGGTCAACCTGTAAGTTTCAGAAAGGCACGATTGGCACACACCGCCCGGCCAGGTAGTAGCAGCCAGGTGGCCAGAATGCGGGAAAATGGGAACTTTTTTGCCCCCGCAAATTCCCTGCTGTGGTGCTTATTGAAGTAAGCAACTAACCTAACCTAACCTAACCTAACCTAACCTAACCTAACGTGAGGTTTAAATTTAAAAATTTGTTATATCACGGGCAAATGACTGCCACGCAGAGTTGACGGGAATAATAAAATTCCCGTTTTCCCTAGTTCGATGGCGTCTACCTGGTCGAGCGACTGTGCCAATCCTGCCTTTTCCAAGCAGGCGAGTTGACCCTACTTATTCCGCTCTAATGATTGTGCCAATACTGCCATGGGCAGAAGGTCCAAAAATGTGTGCCAATCGTCCCGTCCCCGCCAATAAATAGACTCTTTACAACTTAAAGAGCATAGATAGTTCCTTTTTCATTAGGTGGGAGGCAGTGACACAGGTCTCTCGTTCGTCAATGACAGACTCTTGACACCTGGGCCATATATCGTTCCTAACTCAAATAGTTACGTTGAACCTGAGGCAGAGAGAGAGTGTGTGTAAAATAGGTTCCTCGTTTCGTCATTGAACTATTGACACGAAAGAGCATATATCCTTTCTTTGGGTCTGAGGTAGGAAAAGTTAATTTTTCTAAGAGAGTTAATGATTCATACTTGTAATTTTATTCTAATGTCGAAACTAATAGGTCAATATGCTTCCCGTAATTATGAAAAATACATAAGGCAGTACACTTTCCGTAATGATGATCGAACAAATAGGTCAATAGGTGTCCTGTAACGATGACTAAACAAATAACGCAGTACGCTTTACGTAATAATGATCAAACAAATAGGTCAATACGCTTCCCGTGATGATGATCGGACCTGAAATACTGTACTCCTTTTAACTGAAAAACATAATATCTTTCATTGCTTTCATACCAAACGCACGATGACAATTAGAGGAATAAATGACCAATTCCATAAACGATCATATTATTTCAAGGCCTATCTTTCTCGCTGTCGGCACTGTTCAAAGGGACGTGGATTACACCTAGTGAGGTGATATCAGCGTATCAGCGGCGTTGATAAGACTCCCTGTTCGGGATAAAAGGCGAGTAGAGGAACAGCTCCGCGACTCGGCGATGGGTCCTTCTACTGGTAGCAGAAGATCCGTCCCCGAGTCAAGAAATACTGTTCGCTGACACAGTTGACCTTAGAGGCGGTCAGTGGCTGAGAGGTTAGACTACTTAGTACGTTAAACAGGCTGTTTAATTAATTTTCAAACAGTTTATTGATATTTATTTTCGGCTTAAGCAGCCGGTGTCAAATCTAGAATCTATATTTTCCAGGAACCTTGTGATATTGTATACCATATTTACAAGATAACCAAACGTTCCGCCCATGCTGTGTTGTGGAATCCTCAGTGGTATCCCACTGAAAAATGTGGTGGTAAATAGTGTTGATATCACCTTGACGCGGTTGTCGCCGGAAACTATTTTTTTTTCTTTTTTCTGTACGTAGGCATTCACTTTGAAAATATAAACACTTCTGTTGTACAACGTCCTTATCATACACATCTAGACTCCTTCATCGCACTAAGTCATTCTCCTTACAAATATGATGATCTCTGCCGTACAGATCCTTAATCTTGCAAATATAATCACTTCTTACTCTAAGTTCCATCTTACTCATCTAGTCCCATTTAAGGTACGACAAAACTTAGTTGTTTAGGATAATAAACAGAAAGTTTCAAAACTAATTTGATTACAGTCTGGTCGGTCATAAGATATTGCTAAACATGACAAAACCCTGATATTACACTGATTCAGATATAGTTTCCCTACTTTGCACCCTATTCAAGTAGACTCACTGATGATTCTACTGATACTGGTACTGCTCATCAACAGATTGGTAGTATAGTGTTCCAAAGGAATACAAACACATACTTCCACTTACGTCTTCTCATACGCAAGCTGCTAAAATAGGATTTAGTGTAGGGATTTAGATAACAAACACTAAAAAGCACATAAAAAAATTGATAACACTATAATAAAATTGAAAACAGAAAGCGACAAAACTTAAATAATCTTTCTTTCTTTCTAATTTAAAAACTTCCCTCGCCAGTTCACATGGGCCTACAGGCCTGTGCGTGAACTTTATTCAAAGAGTGAAGTACCAACTGTTTTCTCAGTGGGACTCGAACCTTGGAACTGAACTTCGCAGTCCGAAGTCTTAGCCACTGAGCTACCACGCCGGTATAGTAAATTTTATCGTTAAAAAATAACAACCATTTCTACTCTTCTGATAAAATAAAAAAACCTTTATTGAGGCATACCGCAGCAAGCGTAATGATGTTCACGATAAAAAGTTTAAACAATACAACCTTCTGTGGGACGGTATTCATTATTTTATGAGATTTCATGTTTAAAAATGAAAATATATATATATATAAAACAATAAAAAATGAGGTTCACTTTAGTTGTTACGTAAAGTTTCAAGAATCATCACACCCGCAAAAACTGGTATTGTTAGTAGGAGCTGTCACTGTGTTTGAGGAACAGTGTTATAACGACTTGCAGAGAACGCCAAACATGCTACGAACCTAATATTTTAATACTGTAATGTTTTTATAGCTGATTTATCACATTAGTGTCTTCATAGTTATTTACTATTTATTAAAAAAAGATATTGTCAATTAATATGTTTGATTAATTCAAGAAGATTTTAGTTATCGATTATTAAAATATAACGAGAAGTATTGTTAGCCTCGAAATAAAAAATTTTTGTTATATTGTTAATTGTTAGCCTAAGTATATAATTAGGAATGGAAGTAATATAATATGAATAGAGGCCGTTATAATTCTCTCTGATTTTGTAAATGTAGAAAATAAAATTATGTTGGTTCTAAAACAATATGTTTGCAAAATAATTAGAACCGATTTGGCACTAATAATAAGACGTTTTTGGCATACATTAAGTCTAAATGTTGTCACGCTACGATGCTACCGTTAAAACAGTTTCTGACACTAAAAATATTAGTTAGTTCACCGCAACTGCAAATACCAGTGTCTTATTAACAATACTTTTTTTATTCTGTTGCGTAAAATAACGGGTATTTCTACAGCTGGTGGAATGATCTCTCCAATGACCTTATCGTGATCCCTATCTTATGTTATTCTAGTTACCTTGGGTATTTCTTTGTTGTCATCATTTACGAAGTAATATTTTGAATTGTGACAGGTGGGACTATTCCGATTTGAAAAATCGTATTAGCAAATGGCATCTGCCTGAATCTTTTTTAATTTTTAATCATGAAACAGACACAGGAGTAAACTCTACTGGACTACCATTATTTTATCCACTCAGCTGAAGATTCTATAGTTTAAATTGATAAAGTGCACGTTACGAAAGATGGAATAAACGTTCGTTCATTAAGAGTCTGCAAAGGCTGTCAGCCATGTTAGTTTAAATCCCATAGGAACAATTTTATTTTTGAACCGGACGTATGATCACGTAATTACATATGGTCAAAAGTGAAATAATTGCTCGTTGGAATTGCTTTGCAAATTCCTAGTTAGTTTTATATAAAAAAATATAATAAATATATAGTTCGAAGTTTTTTTCACCTATTTTTGAAAATCAGGCATGTGTATTCAAAATATCAAAATCAAACCTATTGCGCAATATTATAACGTTTAAAATGACACCTCATACACAACTTTTGGTCAATAAATAACGAGGAAAGAATGGATTCGCAAATAACATTGTTCTTATGGGATTAAATCCAACAGGGCCGACAGCCTCTGACAGACTCTTAAGAGAGTACAGAATACTTGTACAATTAATGAAGGGAGCTCTTCGATTATTTTTTAATATAATTATCCAGAAAGTTTTAAACTAACAAATGTAAATGTAAATGCATAAAAATAATATACCAGGTGTTCAATAAGTCTGGAAACCACTTAATATTTATTATCATAATAAACACAGAACAATGAAACTTTAGGATTACGTTTTCACTGTAGTTAGTGATTGTTTGGTCACTTTGACTGCCATTTTCACTTTGGGGGGACATCCTATGGAGGAAGTCTGAAAAATCATAATTGTAAGCATAATATTGAGTTATACCTAATTTTAAAGATCATTGTTAGAGGAACGCATTGCCACAAACCTGATTGAAAAAGGATTATTCGTTTGGAAACAGCAGCCTCTCAAAGTTTCTTAACTTGGCGTTGAGGAGACATAAGTGAATACTCAACTGTGCTGGTTATGTTTGTGTTTTAGCTATAAGAATTTCGCAGGTGAACTGTGGAGGGATAGGAAATATCAGTAATGGTCGATGTAATTGTTTTAAAAAGTTAATATTAATATAATAAATATTAAGGGGTTTCCAGACTTTTTGAACACCCTGTATAGAACATGCGATTTTAAAAGAATTGTAAATGGGCGAAGAAAAACACAAAACGAATAGTTTCGTCGTGCATTTAGAAAACCATCAGCCTGACAATTTATCGGACTGACAGTCATTATATATATTTACAAATATTTCGTTAGTTTATTTATTTATATTTGAAGATGATGACCGCTATGAAATAGGCAAATATTCGTGTAAGTAATATTTATACAAACTAAGGTTTATTTGTCTTTGGAACTCATAATAATAATTATTATTGGCATATTAGGAAATTAATATAGTTAGCAATCTGGCCCTTATAAAAAAGTGTTGTCCCTCGGAAGTGGAACGAAGCAAGTTCCTCCAGTGGAATGAGTAGTGACGGCTAAGTACAATAATTATTGTATAAAGTAAACAATTGCAATAATTAGTGTGCTGTATGTAATAAGTACTTCAAATGGTCTAATTAATTATGAAAATGAGTCACAAAGATAGTTTACTACTGTCATAAATCCTGTATGACTAAATAACGTGTGACTACTAATCACATGTGGGCCTACGTTAACACTAACTAATGGCAATCTACTGAACATATCGACTACACAGTCATTAATAAGCGCTGACCCACTCTATTATCACCGCCAATAGTCTTCAGTGGTCATTATCGAGCAAACTTGATGACACAAAACATAAAAGCGTCTATTCGTGAATTTGTAATAAATAAAGAAATGCATTATTGATTTAAACTGAAACTTACATTGTTCCAAATAATAAAGTTTTATATATATATATAAAAAATACTGGTACCACTCATGAGTAAATATATATACTCATGAGTGAGTATATATATTTACTCACATTAAAATGTTTAGACTGTCAAAGTCATGGTCATAGACTCACATATCGACTAAATGAATAAATGAATTTATTCCCCTCAAAAACATACATAATAACAAAAGTTTACATTTCTTGGAATATAACTGACCACTCTTACAAGTATTGTGGCCAGTAGTATCAAATTAAAATAAACAGAATTATGTTAGAGTCCAATAATAGACATATTAAAGTTGACCCGCTTTCCGTGGCATCTGCGTCAGGCACAGCTGGCGGGCTTATCTACCTAAACCTACACGCACACAACAAACTAACTGATTCTTATCAACTATACAATTCCTATGACTAATTCTTGAATAAAATAAAGCAAATTCGGCACTCTTTTCTATTTAAATTCTTCAAACGACGGGGGAGTGTAGATAATTTTGAAAAACATTTCCTCCTAAAAATGTATTGAATTGACTCTTCGAATAAGAAGAAACCTATTAATCAGAAGTATTTCACAACAAGCTTCTCAATATTATTTCTTATTGGAAATATTTAAAGACAGCACTTAAAAACAACAACCTTTGGCGATAAGGAATTGTAAACCTCACATCACAAATAAGAAATTTGTTTACATCATGCATTTAAATTGTTGTTTTATGATGGGATTTTTTTCGATATAAAGCTTCAAATCCATCCATTAACTGAAAATCGTAAAAATAAACTGACCACTATTTTGTTCTTTATGAATAATAATAAACACAATCCTAAAAATGCATTATTTACGTTTGAAAGCAAGTTAAAAAAGGTAAATGAAGATGTAATTCACTGTTTTGTAGATATTTCAGTTGAGGGAAAGGTAGTTGGACATTTGCCATCATTACGTGAAAAATAACAATCACGACGTTTCGATTTGGTAAAACCCAAACCTTTTTCAAGTGCTAAAAACTAAATTACATCTACACAAACATGTTATAAAACTACGTTCTTAAACTAATAAACTTATCTACTTTAATAATTATCTACATGTTAACCTAGGTCCTAGAATGGA
Organism: Stictocephala bisonia; assembly: GCA_035578905.1. Lineage (NCBI taxonomy): Eukaryota > Metazoa > Arthropoda > Insecta > Hemiptera > Membracidae > Stictocephala > Stictocephala bisonia. Next base: position 15,236 of record JAQJVL010000416.1, on the reverse strand, counting down.
GTACAACAAAATGAACTTCTACTAAATAAAAAAATAAAAAAAAAATTCAGTTAATGCTTACCTTCAACTGACTTCTAAACTCAAGGGACCAAACTTGACGATGGGTTCGATGTTTTAGGGGAAATCAATAGGTAGACGTCCATGACCGATGTATTTGTGCTGGTGAGTGTCGAGATACTTTTTGAATTAGTTAAATGATAAGCAATATATTATTTGAATAAATTTAAAATTAAACGCTACCTGAGAACAGTAAATGAAAGCATTACAGATATTTTGTTAGCAATATTCATGTTAATTTGTTATTGAAAAAATACTAAAGGGAGGAGGTAAATTAAAGTGGCATGGGGTTCAGATAACTGGAGTAGGTAAGTTTAAAGAGGATAAGGGTTCAGATGACTACAGGAGGTGTAAGTTTAAAGAGGGAAGGTGCTCAGGTTACTATTGGAGCTAAATATAAACTTTTAAATGGATAAGGATTCATGTCACAATATGGGGTTACTTAAAAAAGCTCAGTATTTTCTTATGAAATCGGTTCTCATTTAATGATGAGATTCATGGGTAAACCTAAGGCGTTCATATATTGAGCCATTTAATTAATTTGTTAATATTAATAAAGTAATTAATTTAATTTAATCCACATTCAATTAAAACTAATCAGTTTAATTAGTTTAATCACATCAATCAGAAACGTAGTTCGAAATCTGAGATAATCTGTAAGTGTCATTCCCAAAGAACTGTCGGCCTTAGATATTAACAAAGGCTATGGCCTTCATTATAATCATCTGCAATAGGTCTAAATATCTGTCCATATGTCTAAGATCGACGTCATGTGGGTGATTTTGTCACATTAAACCACTGCCATCTGCTGTGGTGACGATTTCTCGCCAAAGTAGGCCTTAGTACTTTATATCAGTTATGGAAGTGATAAGTTCAATGCAACACTTGTTCGGGCCCTACGAGTGGAGTCATTGTTCGCTTCTTAGCAAGGAGATCAGTCTCCTCGTAGCCTATGTTGCTGCAAAATCTCACGTTAGCTGCTGTCTTCTGTATGAGACTTTTAAAACAGAGAGACCGATCTAAACTGACTCCCAAGTATTGTGGATGCTCATTTTGTTTCAGCCTAACGCATTGAAAAAATGTTCAGTTTTTATTAACTATTCTATTATTCAGGTGAAAGCAAGTTACTTCTGTTGGATTGGACTTTAGCTTCCAGATTCTTAAACAATTAATGACGGTGGCTAGATCAGTGTCAGTGTTCTTTCCGTGTTTGATATGTATGTCCTCGTGTTCTCTGGGATGTGTATGTCAATAGGGCTTACCTTCTCTTTCATCCTTTCTTTGCTCATAATGGCTAACCAGTTCATCTCGCTCAGAACTTTCCACAGTTCTCTCGTCAACATCACTTCTCATCTTCTCGTCTCTGTCTGCGACGACAGTAGGGGTGCTGGAGGTCGTTGGTTCCGCGGGTCGTGGCTTCCTCGCGGACATGTAGCCTACGAGTCCTTCCTCCCCGTAAGCCTGGTTACAGAGATAGTGTGAGGTCAAATACCTCAACACAATGTGTGCAGGCTTATCTCCAACTGTAGCTTATTTCCTGATACTATATAAAATAATCTAACCTACACATATTATAACAGTATATTTGTTATTACCCAACAGCTGTATGTAGTTTATCTATATTTTGTAACTGTTTTATCATCAATGGTAAAAATAGAGTAGGGTCTAGTGTTCAATTCTGGCAATTCTTTAAGTAATTGTATTCATGTATACGTTTTACTAGTTAGAATGTAAATTTACTACTAAAAATACATTTATATGATTACAAATAAAACTGTTGATATTTGTGGATTGTGATATTTTACTGCCAATGGTAATTTATAAAAGTTCCTTTTCATTTTAAATATTTTGGTTGCTCTGAGGTAAAAGAAATGAATGGTAAAAGTAAACATTGAATCTGAATGCTACCTAGCGGGCACAGTCGGAAATAACACTGGACTAATTTATACAGAGAACACAATCTCGTGTATTTCTAAATACAGTACTGTAATATTTAGCCTATTTTACAAAATATGAAGACAAGTGATAAAGTATACGATCTCAACAAAAAATTTTTTTCTGACCGATTATTTATTGAAACTACTGTGGGCAATAGCTACAAGAATTATAAATCTTTTTCCTGCTGGAGTATTGAACTAGATTTTTAAGCAAACGCTATTGAATTTAAAACAGCGTTTCATACATGATAAATGTTACATAATAAAAACATAAACATGAAACATTATTTAAAATTATTAATTAAATGTGGATTTATACAGTATAAAAATCACCTTCGAAGGCTAAATTCCCAACAGAAATTAACAAAAGAACGTACGCATTTACTCAATTTTTAATTCTTACATTTCACTAATGCTGCTAAAAGCATACAATTCTATCTTAGTTTAGATTTTAAGAAACTTATAAGCACAGTCCACTTTATATTACAGTATAGAATACAAAAAGCCCATACCTTTAAAAGAAGGTACACTCAAAGACTCGCAAGAATAAGCATTATTTTAATGATTTAATGATATTAATGATGTTGTCGCTCATCGAGGAAGTAATGAATTGTTAGTCAACGAGATAGAAAAAACATTTTCTTGTCAACATTGTAGTAAGGGGAAATATTAAAGAACTAAAGATCTAAACTATAGTTTATAATGTTTGGTAATGAAATTGGTGGAATGACGCCCAGACCATTGGCCTTCTACGATGCGAACAACCCTTTACACTTCGTTAAACATTGTTATATTAAAATTAGTAATTTGATCCATATAGGAGAAGTACGTTTATTGAAACATACTACATTAATGGTAAATTTCCTAAATCAAAATACTGTAAAATAAACAGCAGCGTAATAAGAACACACAGAATATTATAAAAGAAATTGCATACTGAATACTTTAGGATATAAAATATCAGAAGATATCCGTACAGTTCCAATCAACGTTTTACATTAGGGTCGTTTTGATATAAGGGGTAATGATGACGAACGTGCTTTGACAAGTGACGAGCATGAAATATCTAGTCTATGTGACTAGATTCATTTTATTATTATGTACTGCATGAGATAATAATAAAATGAATATAAAATATTATATACCAATACCTATTAAAATTAAATTTAGCTTAATTGATATCCTAAACATAATTTAAAATAAAATAATACAGGCCTAATAAAAATATAATGCAGTACGTTTTAACAAAAATTAAAAATGATTAGGGCTATGAAACTTGTACAAAAAAAACTGGCGCAAGAACAATTAATTTTCTAAATAAGAAAAATTACATACATCAATATTTCAGTCAAATGTTTAATAAAAATACTAGGATATATCATTGCAGATAAAATTTAGTATATTAATATTTTATCTTAATATGGACAAGGAGTGATTGACAACGAAAGTTGTAGTGATAGAGCTGAGTGTGTGGAGTTTTGTTCAACAGTAGCGCCCCACAGTTATGTTTGTACAATAAGTATAAAGTAGTAATTGTCTGGTTTAATAGTACTAGCATAGATCAAATTGGTACTATCAGAGTTATAGGTGTAAGATAAAAAATAGCACCAGTATTCAAACAATTAATTTCCTAAGATAAATTGTAAAATTACACTCAATATATCAATACTTACAAATTTCTTTAGGCCTACTCTATGTATTGCATATATCTTAACAGTAAAATAATGTCGATAACTGGTTTTACAAGTATAAGTTGATACTAAATGTCCACCATCATATAGAGGTTAGATAACTTTTAATCAATGTGAATGAACACAAATAACTCAGAAAATGTTCATGGATTAAACGTCACAACCAGCTGATATAAAATCAGCTGATGATGCAAACAAGAGTACGCCTGGTTAAAACATACAGCGAAAAAATAACGGTCAATGTAACGATACCGCTATCAGAAGCAGTCAGGCCATTGATTTTATACACAAATAGATTTCCCACCAGATTTTAAATTTTGAGTCTCAAAATATCATCTGTTTTGTGCACCATTTTGTAGCGCTAGTGTAATCCCATGTAAATGTAGTGTAGTTTAAACCAGCTGTAGTTGCGGGCCTCACTAACTAATAAAATTACAGGCACAAATATTCATTTTATATGGAATATCTACTGTAGGAATGTAGTATATACATAATCAAGGGTTAAAACTAGTTGTAGTAAGCGTCAAGCGTGGAGCGTTAACCATGTGACGGCCTTATCCACAATCATCGTCATTGAAACTAAAAGATTCTTGTGAACAACGATTTCTGATATACAGTACTAAAATGTATCGTTTATAATATACTAATCAAGTTTATATATATAAATTAATACATTAAATAAATAAAATGTCATATAACTCTGTATATCGTGTGATGCATATCTATATCGATATGAATATGACTATCGTTAGATATTATGTATTTTTTAAATATATACACCACTGTATTAAATATAAGGATAAGGCCATTTCTCGTCCAACGGGCGTATACTCACCAATGGTTTAAGGGTCGTTTCTTAAATATGTAATAGAAAAGTTTCGACTTTTCACGTCCCACAAACACCGCTGTTTCCGATAAAGTTCTGTAAATTCCGTCCAGAACTGTTTGTTATCGCTGAACGACATTTTACTAATGTCAACTTATACAACACACCAACAACTTTCACTGTAACTGCAAAAGTGACACGTTGGTACTGCTTCTTTTATTTATTTATTTTTTTATTTATTCATAAGACGCCGATCGTCAAGATATGGGCGAATATGGATTTCGAATGAATGTGATGAGTGTAGATGAGCGAATGTGGTCATTGTTACAAACTAAGGCCGACTATTCCTCAGAAAGTGTCATTAATTAATAGCCCAATGACAAATGAACAGCCGGTGATTATCAGCTGATCCTTCTCAAAATGTATTGACTCTGATTGGGTTCTCTCTTCAACAAGAACAATAACACGCTGAGCCCCTTTCTCCGTAAGTGTTGCAAATTCTAACCAAGGAAATTCCCACGGACCAAGGGTTACCGGCGAGCATGCTCGCGAACATGTTGGTTGTCCCCACAACATATTCGTGTTGGAATGCTCGTTGACCCCACACACGGGCAAGCATTTCGCCGCCAACACAGTCACGAGTATGCTCGTGAACATGTTGGTTGTCCCCACATACGGCCGAGCATATTCGTGTTGGGCTCGGGCTCGCCGGGTCCGACGAGCCGAGCGCCGAGCCGAACATGCTCGCCGGTTGGACTGCTCGTTGACTCCACACAAGGGCGAGCATGTTCGCCGCCAACACCGTCACGAGTATGCTCGTGAACATGGTCGTCCGTGTGTAGGGGGCTTAAAACTGTAAAGTTAGCACAAACTCGCCACGACGTTCTGTTAAAACACGTATGGACACTACTGTTAGTTAAAATGAGCAATTTTTAGAAAGCTGAAATAACACATCTGTGCAAGGTAATGCAGGATATATATGAACTATACTGTCAATACAGCTGTCCCAAATCAGGTCCCTACCAAGATAAATTCTCAAACAGCATTTAGTGTATCACACCAAGTTTATATCAAGACGAATCCTAAAAAGCACATAAACTCTATTTCATTTCAGTTCTCAGATCAAGTCACAATCCAGATGAATCCTAAAAAGGCACATACACTATTTTCCTTTAGAGTCCTAGGTCAGATCCATATCAAGATACATCTTCAAGAAACATATTTGCTATATTACATTTAAGAAAGTGCATTCTACCACCACTGATGAATGATAGATCTTAAAGTAGTGTTAATATGTAGGTTCCAGGACAACCTTGAACTTTGTACCGGCCGAGCTCAGCGAGCGAGGCGATGCGGTAGGTCATTGTTGTTGTTGTTTGCGCAGTTATCACCACGTGTTGACCCTAGAGGCCAAGTTTACTATTGTTTACTACGAGCACGTGGACCCCATGACGTTGTCCTAGGTCAGTATTGTTTTGACTGACGTCACGCCGTTTTCTCGCTCTTTCTTCTGATGTCAAATTGTAATAATTAAATTAATTGTATTTATTAAATTAATCGTGGGCAAAAAGTGTCAAAAGCAGCCGGGATCAATCCGAGGAATTTCAGTTTGTGAGACCGAGACGCTACCTACAGAACAGTGACACACCCACAAGAGTAACATAAGTAGCGGCAGAAGAACGCGTGGCTCGCTTGGCTTACACGGAGCCATACTATATAAAATACACTTGTTTTTTCTTTGCATTTATACTATATAAAATATACCGATATTTCAAACCGGTATTTTTCAAATATAATTTGTATTTAATATAGTATAATTTTTGTTCTGACCATTCAAACCGGATGAAAAAAAATGTGTTGGTTTGTCGTCCTCTAGTATCACCTGATGTGGTTTGCTTCTCATACACCGAGCCATACTATATGAAATAAACTTTTCTTTCTTTACATTTATACTATATAAATTTACAGGATATTATTAACAGTTTTTTCACAGTGCTACCAACTTACACGAATTATAGTAGGTGCGTTCACATAATGAATAATTTCAATATTTCGGAAAACATACTCTATAGAAAAAGGGAAGGCTGCGTTTAAGGTAGCTGGTGTTTTTCTTTCCTCTCGTTATACAGTATACAGCATTTATGCAAATAATAATAATTTGTATTCAATATAGTAATAATTTGTTCTGCTCATTTATTATTCAAACTACATGCAAAAAAATATGTTTGTTGTCTGCTAGTATCAGCTGATGTGTCTTCTGCTCGCTTCGCTTACACCGAGCCATACTATATGAAATACACTTGTTTTTCTTTGTTTTCTTTATATTTCTACTATATAAAATGTACCGATATTGCCAACCATTATTTTCAGAATTATTTCTCACCGTCAGTGTTACCATCGAACACAATCTATTACATTATACTATAATAAATATTTATATATGATTTTCATTCTTTTACGTTATACTATATTAAATACAAATGTTTTTTCGGTGTTACAGTAATATTATTTTACTTCGTTTTACCTTTTCTATCCTTCTCGGCTGACAATAAATACGTTAAAATAATTATTATGTATTAGGAAAGTAGTAAGATTAGTAGAAATTAGTAAGATCTCTAAACTCGACCATTGATATCATTAGCACGCTATCATATCGCTTGACCCTAATGTCAGGTGGCACGCACTTTATCGACACGCGCCATATCGGCCGCGACATTTCTTGGCAACAATTAAAGTTTATAGTTGGCTCTATTATCCTAATACTAAGCCCACTCTATGAAACCTTCAAAAATTACACACCTGTTTAATAAGGTACTGGTTGTTTAAATAAAATACATTTTTGATCCTAGGTGAGCTGAAGACTATTTTTTCTTTAATCAATTGGTAAGTATTTGTAAGAATGTTTATTTTTAATATATACTATATATGTGGTAGTAAGGCAGATATAAACATTTACATAATTTAATAAAAAATCTGTAAAGAGCGGAAACTTCATTGTATCTGTACATGCATTTTTCTCTCAATAACAACCAAAGTTTCTAGTTGGCTCTGGTATCCTAATACTCTGTTCGTTTTCAGAAAGCTTCCAAAATTATTTACCTGACCAAAAATGTTTTAAATAAATTATTGATTTGACCGTCTCCCATCATTTAGTGACTTTTTCTTTCATAAATAGTTCAATCATATTTACAGCATTTATTCAAATAATAATTAATATAGTAATAATTTGTTATGGTCATTTAATATTCAAACCAGATGCAGAGAAATGTGTTGGTTTGTCATCTGCTAGATCAGCTGATATGTCTTCTGCTAAAGGATAGAGATGTCAGAAATTTATCATTAAATTTAATATTTAGTTGATATTGGTAATGATTTAAATTTTGAGTAAAGTAGTTCAATTATTAATCCATCACACGTTAGTTAAAACAATCGAATAATATTGAATTATGAGCCATATCTAGGCTCTATGTAATATTACAATATGTAGCATTCGCTTTAAGATATGAAATAAAGCCTCTTTATTTACAAACTATCCCATTATTTTAACCTAATATCATAAATAATTACTTTATAGATGTAAATAGCTGCAATTTATTATACACTTACTACAAGACTTCAATAAGTTACATTCTACTCATGACAAGGGTATCAAAATAAAATTTGATATACATTTCATTTCAGACTTGTTACACAAAACGTCATTCATCATTTGCATACTTAAGTCTCTTGTTGAGAAGATTTTTATTTGTTTTGTTTGTATGTGAGTGTATAAATATAGAATGTAAAAATAATAGTTTATTTTCTCTAATATAATACAATAGACTATAGATGCGAAACACTCTATACATTTTATTTCAGATTTCCATCAGGATCTTACGCATAAGAGTCTTAATTAAAATTGTAATCTAATTTGTTAAACACATTAGAGCTTGCAGTTCTGTAAATATGAAATGGTTAAAAATGTTTAATTTCTCCAAGAAAGGATTTTCTTACATGTCCAACTATTATGATATATCTGAGAGAAACGATTAACCATAAATGGCACCTTAAGTTAAAACTATGTTTTTCCTATTTTGTAGATATTAATTCTCTTATTGGCGAATTGGGGAAATAAAACAACAATTCTTTGAATCCATTAATAACATTATAGTGTATTAAATGTTGTGTATTATTTTGATAATTTTATAATAATAATTGGCTTTTCTTATAATTTCAACATAAATATCATAACTTTCATATAACTTAAAAAAGCTTGTGACTGATTCAACATGAATAATTCATTTTAGTAAGGTTAGGATAACTTCATTATTATAGATTTAGGAGTTTAAAAAAATATATTATTCGTTTAAAGCAATAATAAATTATACCTTGTTACTGATTTACTCATAGTTAACATATTTTATTACATGAAAACTAAAATCATTAGCTCACTTTGAACGGATAAACAATATAGAATAGAATAATAATAATCAGAAAACACGTATTATTGGTTTGAATTTCAAATAATTGATAAGCCTGCTACTCAGTTCTCTCCTTTACACAACATACGGACACTGACAAAATTGAACTTAGATGATTTTCTCATATACAAGAAATCTCTCATCTTAAACTCAACATATATTTATGCACTCAAGTATTCAAATGTAGAAGAACGTTTTGCATATCTGAAATGAAATGTTTATTAAATTTAAAATATATATTGTATCATATTGTTTTATTATTCTATTTTATATTGTTTATCCGTTCAAAGTGAGCTAATGATTTTAGTTTTTATCTAATAAAATGTGTTAACTATGAGTAAATCAGTAACAAGGTATAATTTATTTTTGCTATAAACGAATAATACATTAATGAACAACTATAATATTGAAGTTATCATAACCTTACTAAAATGAATTATTCATGTTGAATCAGTCACAAGCTTTTTATAGTTATTTGAAAGTTCATTTTTTTTCAATAAGTGTTTGTGATATTTATGTTGAAATTATAAGAAAAGGCAATTACTCGTATTATTATAAAATTATCGAAATAATACCCAACATTTAATATACTATAAAGTTATTGATGGATTCAAAGAATCGTTGTTTTGTTTCCCCAATTCGCTAATAAGAGAATTAATATTTACAAAATAGGAATAACAATCATTTTTTAAAAAAATAGACAAATTATAAAAAACAAATAATCAAAATTATTTAATTCCTACCTTTTTAACAAAGGGAGCGACGTTCCTTCGCTGGAGTGAAGTCGTGTGGAACTGACCAAAAACCAAAGTGGACAGGAAACTTAATTTTGACATGAAAACTAGGCTTGAATGGAGAAAACAATCCAGCTGTAATCGGAAGGAGGGGAGTGTGTTCAAGGCCACTCGAGTCGATCGCTTTATCCATACCGAAGAAATGCAATTTATTATTACTACTGTATTTTGTTAAATCAAAATCTTATGTACGTTTCATAAAATAAAATAAAATATGGTACAATATCAACATATTTCTTTTGCATCTGGTTTGAATATTAAATGACCATAACAAATTATTACTATAGTAATTACAAATTATTATTTGAATAAATGCTGTAAATATTATTGAATTATTTATGAAAGAAAAAAGGCACTAAATGATGGGAGACGATCCAATCAATACTTTATTTAAAACAGTTTTTACCTTATTGGTCAGGTCAATAATTTTGGAAGATTTCTGAAAATGGACAGAGTATTAGGATACCAGAGCCATCTAGAAACTTTGGTTGTTGTTGAGAAAAATGCATGTACAGATACTATGAAGTTTCCGCTCTTTACAGAGTTGTATTAAATTATATAAATGTTTATATCTGTCTTACAACCACATATAGAGTATATATTAAAAATAAACATTCTTACAAATATTTACCAATTGATTAAAGAAAAAAATAGTCATCAGTTCATCTAGGATCAAAAATGTATTTTGTAAAACAATCAGTACCTTATTAAACAGGTGAGTGATTTTTGAAAGTTTCATAGAGTGAGCTTAGTATAAGAATAACAGAGCTAACTATAAATTTTAATTGTTGCCAAGATATGTCACGGCCAATATGGCGCGTGTCGATAAAGCGCGCGTCACCTGACACTAGGGTCAAGCGATATGATAGCGCGCTAATGATATACTTACGAGTTCAGAGATCTTACTAAGTTCTGTTCTCCTAATAATTTATAACCATTTTAACGTATTTATTGTCGGCCGAGAAGGACAGAAAAGGATAACGAAGAAAAATAATATTACTGTAACATCGTAAAACACATTTGTATTTATTATAGTATAACGTAAAAGAGAGAAAATCAAACATATATTTATTATAGTATAATGTAATATATCGTGTTAGATGGTAACACTTACTATAAGAAATAATTATGAATATAAGGCAATACCGGTACATTTTATATAGTACAAAAACAACGTGTACTGGTACATTTTATATAGTATAAATATAAAGAAAACAAGTGTATTTCATATAATATGGCTCGGTGTAAGCGAAGACAGATTTGTTTGCATCTGGTTTGAATGATAAATTATCAGAACAAATTATTACTATATTAAATACAAATTATTAATTGAATAAATGCTGTATACTGTACGACGAGATAAAAAAGAAACACCATCTACCTTAAACACAGCCTTCCTTTTTCCATAGAGTATTTTTTCGATATATTGAAATTATTCATTATATTAACGCACCAACTATAATTCGTGTAAGTTGGTAGCACTGTGAAAAAAACTGTTGCTAATATCCTGTAAATGTATATAGTATAAATGTAAAGAAAGAAATGTGTATTTCATATAGTATGGCTTGGCATTAGCAAAGTGAACCACATCAGCTGATACTAGTAGACGACAATCAATTATAATTTTTTTTGCATCCGGTTTGAATATTAAATTATCAGAACAAATTAAAACTATATTAAATATACATTATTGGAAAAATACCGGTTGGAAATATCGGTACATTTTATATAGTATAAATGCATCGTGTACTTCATATATTATGGCTTGACATAAGCGAAGCGATTGAAGGCACACGTTATTTTGCCGTTACTAACGTTACTCTCATGGGAGTGACACTGTGCTGCAGTGGTAGCGTCTTGGTCTCACGTACCGAAAGTCCTCGGATTGATCCCCGCACCGGTCTTCGACTCTTTTTGCCCGCAATTAATATTAATTTAATGAATACAATTTGACGTCAGAAGAAAGAGCGTGAACACGGTGTGACGTCAATCAAAACAACACTGACTTAGGACAACGTCGTGGGGGTCCACGTGCTCGTAGTAAACAATAGTAAACTTGACTTCTGGGGTCAACACGTGGTGATAATTAGTAGTGAACTTGACTTCTGGGGTATAAACGTGGTGATAACTGCACAAACAACAACAATGACCTACCGTCTCGCTTACTGAGCTCGGCCGGTACACAGTTCAAGGTTGTCCTTGAACCTACATTTTAACACTACGTTTCAAACAAATTTTTATATTTGTAATGCTTTCTTTTAATATTATTTTAAGCTATTAAAAAATAAACGTAAGGATTTATTCAATTGAAGGAATTTATATTTAGTTATCTCTCTTTGTTATTTTGCTAGTTGTTCGTCTTTTCGTGTAGGCTACGTATTGTGCACTGTTGTACTGTCAACGAGATTAAATAGCACGTAGGTGTCAAAGATTACCTAACACAGTTGTTCTGTAAGAAAGAGATTTCTTACAATTTATTTCATATCTTAAGATACATATCTTTAAGAAAGAGATATCTTACAAGAGATTTCTGTAATTTCAATCACATGATGCCGTAGGTAACAACAGCGACAAATATACTAATGTAATTGGATTACGACTAATTGGACAGCAACCTGACAACTCGATTACACAGGTACTAACACAAGTAAATAGTCCAATCAAGGCATTAGAAGGGGTTCAATAATGGACATTACACGTCCTTTACTCATTATTCATCATCTAGTTTCCCATATTAAATTATCGTTAAATTGCTGGACAATTATTTCACATTAATAGAATTACTGTAAGTTACTACTAAAACTGATGGTGGTTATATAGGCCTACTATACAACAGGGGCCTTGTCAATTTTTTGGCTTAATTTTTTTGTCATAACTAAGAAACAGGTTATTTCAGAAGAAAAGGCGGAAAAATTATGGAAATGAGGGAACCAGGAACATCGACACATTAGCGCCGGACATGTGTAGGTTTCATTTAGGTTAAATATGTTTTTAAGCATAGGGTTAAGTTACATTGATAGGTTAGGTTCGGATTTGTAGGATGTTAGGTTACACTCTGTTAGTTTAGTTTTCTTTACGTTAGGTTTTGAGAAGTTAGACTGGACTTTTAGATTAGTTTTTGCTAACCTAACCTAATAAAACCGAACTTAAACATAACAAAACAATTACAACCTAACCCAAACTCTAACATAACCTAACGAAATCTAACCTAACCTAACCTAACAATACCCAACCTAGGCCTATCTTATAAAACATAACCTTACTGAAACTGGCACATTTCATCCCTAACACGCTTAATAATGGTCCGATTGCAAAAACCTTGCCATATTCGTGATCAGGACAATCCCTCACAATTTGAGTACCCACATCGGTATGCTTACGGGAAAAAATATTTTTCAGTTTTTGCTCATTTTCGTTATTTTTCCGGCTTTTCCGTTTAAAAAAGCGATATATTCTTGTTTCTTAGTTTAGGTAAAATGCTACGAAAAATTGCCGGCTAAATAATATTTTCTATTTTTAAAAACCTAAAAATCCATTGAGTTTTTTTTAATAAAAAATGTTTTTTAAATAAAACATTTTTGGACGATTACATCGAGTCAAACATCAAGTGGAAACAGCTGTCAATTATGTTTAGTTGATTATATCAAGACATCACCTGCCTTTTAAATCCAGCCAAATCAATGTGTCAAGTGCTAAGTGCCACTCGGACTGAAATCACCTCCTACTTTAATGTTTTATTGTTATCAGTAATTCAATAACAATTGTATTTGGAGATAAACTAAAGCGAACAGAGGTCACAACCACTTTATCATTTACCTCTAAAGGAAAACAAACACCTTGCTTGCCTTCAGACAGTTCTGCATTGGGTAGCTTTACAAAATTAATATTTTGATAATCATTTTAGTATATAAAACCATGTGATCTGAATGGAACAATTCCACTTTTTTCATTTATTTCAATTATCACAGGAAATAAAATATTTTCATAAAAATCTGAAATGTAGTTTTAACAGAAGGCACAACAGTTATCTTCAAGGTCACCTGCTCTGCCCGGTTCAGCGGATAGAGCAGCTCATTAAAAGTAAATCTCCCCGATGGTCGTCCATTACGAACGATACCATCTAGCAGGTCCATTACCTTGATTATTGGGGCTTACAACTGTTATATAATACTTAAACAAAATGATGGACTGCTCTTTGGGTCAGTTGCTCAAACATTATACAATCATTATTACCAATTTGGTTGGCGAAAGGCCAATATTTATGTCAGTAGAAGTCAAGTACTCATGCAATCAGTACTAGTGTAACAAAAACATTTATGTAACATATGTTTTCTTGAAATCGTCAAATTGTAACATCAAATATTTCTGTAGTCGTGAAGCATTAAACTCAAATTGTAACATAATATGTTCTCAAAAACCATAAAGATTTATTGTGTCATGTGCTGGTGCGGCCATGAGTAGGTTAAGAACAGTAGACTACTTACGTGGCTTGTGTCCCTGAGAGATACTATTGTCTCGTTGTTTAGTTTCTCATGAGTAATTTTTGTAATTGCGTTGCAAGTCAGACATTGGTAAAAACATAATTTATGTAGTTATGTACTCGTTTAGTGATGTTTATTTATTCATGTACTCATATTATCATGATTGTTAAGTCACGTATTCGATAAGAACGGCTCTTGTCTTAGAGGTAATGTATATAACATTGTATTTTATTCATACACTGTAAAATAACGTGCCCAAGTAGTTTATAGGCATTTAATAATGTAGTTTAAATCATGCTCTGCGATGTGAAGTACTCTTCTTGTCAGAAGTAATGTATATAACAATGTAGTTTATTCATGTACTGTAAAATAACGTGCCCAAGTAGTTTATAGGCATTTAATAATGTAGTTTAAATCATGCTCTGCGATGTGAAGTACTCTTCTTGTCTTAGAAGTAATGTATATAACAATGTAATTTATTCATGTACTGTAAAATAACGTGCCCAAGTAGTTTATAGGCATTTAATAATGTAGTTTAAATAATGCTCTGCGATGTGAAGTACTCTTCTTGTCTTAGAAGTGTACCGGGTCTTGGACCGGTACAGTTTCGTTTTTTTTTTTTCGTCGTCTGCCAGGCTGCCTGAGATTCGTTTTTGCCCTGCGTTTTCGCGTAGTTGGTAGCCGTTGGCCCAGTTCCGTTTCGTTCCGTGTTCCAGCAGCTTCGGTCAGGTTGGCCTGTCTGTTCAGTCGAGATTGTTCTAGAAGAGTTCTACTCGGCCGAACCTCCTTACCATGTTTGGCTAGACAAACTAAAACGTTAAGTGTTTGGTAGGTTTTGTCGTTTTTGTTTTATTGTTTTTTTACTTGGTAATAAAAAGTAGTTTTGCTCAGCTGCCGAGTTTTATTTTGGACCCTCCAACTGCCACCCGTGATCCCATCGCTCGACTTGGTTTGAGCCATCCCCCGGTTGGCACGCTTTCCAGCTTTGGT
>JAQJVL010000415.1:751495-808391 GCA_035578905.1 Stictocephala bisonia | reverse complement strand
TTTTTGATTCATTGAAAATATTAATCGTTCTTGCTTGTGTTTTCAGGGTTTTGTTAAATTTGTATTTTCTTTGTCTAGTTTGGTTAACCTAGGTTTGACCCATGTGCTCCATGTTAATTTTTACCGTTAATTACCGTTAATGCTTTTTATATCTGCCTTTATTTTCAATTGTAATTCTGTATAATGTTTATTGAGCCTTTTTACAGTTGTAGTTACCGATTTACCATATTTTTTGTTCCTTGCCAATAACCTAGCCTAGCTGTACTCTTTGATTTTCATGTTCTAACATATTTCTCCTGTTTC
Source organism: Stictocephala bisonia (assembly GCA_035578905.1). NCBI lineage: Eukaryota > Metazoa > Arthropoda > Insecta > Hemiptera > Membracidae > Stictocephala > Stictocephala bisonia. Next base: position 808,088 of record JAQJVL010000415.1, on the reverse strand, counting down.
AATAGCCTAGTTCTCAGTTTATCATTTTTAGTTCCATATACGTCTTTTATAATTTGTTAACTTGTAATTGATTTTAATTCTGAGTTTGCCCACCTAATTATTCTTAGCCTAAAGTTAACCTTTCATTTTCTAGTTTGCTCCACTGTCTTGTTTGCTCTTCATGTTCAGTTTTGTTAAATCATGCACCCTTATATTTAGTGGTTATGTGTAATATGTTGTTGTGATGGCTGGACTGTTTTAATGTGCTGTGGTCTGGTTGCAGTCCAGGGTCCTTGAGTAGGACGTTTCAACCCTCAGCCGGTCGTCCGGGCAAAGTTCTACCATCTGCACTGCTAGCCTGGCCTGAGGACCTTGTTGAAGCCTGGAGTCGCTAGCTACCCGCTCTACATCTTGGGTACATACATAAGTCTTCTGTCCTCAGGTCAGTGTATTCCATTTTGGTTTCCCGGCGGCTGAGCTGGGGGTTTTGGTTGGTGCATCGATTAAAAGAAAGAAAAAAAACAAGGCCTATAAAAAAAAAAAAAAAAAAAAAAAAAAAAATTAATTCTTTCTTGGTTGTTGACGGTGGGTGTTTGCCTGTTAGTAGGTCATGATTGGCCGACCAACCGTCAAGGTGTCTTGGTATTGTATAAAAAAAAAAAAAAAAAAAAAAAAATAAATAGTAAATAAAAATTATTTAAAAAGCAAAACAATTAGAAAATCCTAATAAATAATTTAACCCAAAAAAAAAAAAAAAAAAAAAAAAAAAAAAAAAAAAACTAGGCAATCCGCTTGGTTACTTTGTTGAATGGGTTTCATGGGTGGATTGGAGTGGTCGGCAGTGGCTCGGTAGGCTGAGGGTTTAGTTCGTCTTGGACCCTGGAGTTGTCGTTTTTTTGTGTATATTGTTGAGAATTTTTGTTTTGCGAGATGGCCTATCTGCAGAATGTTGCGCTCCTAGTCAAGGAGGAGTTGATTTTCGAATTGAGGTCGCGGGGTGTGACTCCGGAAGGGGATGTTTTGTATCTCCGGAGGTTGCTGCGGGAGCAGTTGTCCGCGGGTACGGCGGTGGATTGGTCTGACCTGCTGGAGGTTGGTGATGAGTTGGGGATTTGTAAACGGAAGGTGGAAGATTGGGAAGGGGTGTTAGAGGATTTGCAGTTGGAACCTCCAGTGGGTCGTGACCGGGCCTGCCGCCTTGCACGTCTGGGTCATCTGCTTGCCCGTTTAAGGCTGGTCAACCGGGCGCCGGGGTTGGAACCGTCGGATAGGGCGTGGATCTTGGAGAGTGTATCTAGGCTTGAGGAGATTTTTCAGGCACTCTCCGGTTCCACGACTCCTACGGGTCTGGGTCAGCGGCCTGCTTTTGCGCTTTCGCCTAACGTGTCGAGGCCGCAGGCTGAGACAACGGCTCTCACTGTGCCTGAGGTTCCTTCTGAGCCTGCAGGCGTTTCTGTTGAGGTTGCTTGTGGTTCGGCTCCAGCTGCCGTTCCTACTACTTCTTTGGGTTCTCCTGCTCTTCTGCAGCTGAGCTACCACAAGCTACCTAACCCTCTCACGCCCATGATCCAGAATCTCCCTGTGATCGATGGGATGGATCCTGAGGAGCTTCTTAAGTTTCTGGTGGCCTTTCTCAGACTTAGTGAGATGCCCGGCATGCAGGCTGGGGACTTGCTTCGTCTGGTGTTCCCTTATTGCAGAGGTCCCGTTGGGGAGTTGCTGAGTTCTGTCTTGGCCAGTGATGCCTCGGTGGACTCGTTCCATCGAGAGTTACTTTCGTCGTTTCTTCCCATTCGACTCAGGGAGAGGATGGTCATGGACAGATTTTATCGGTCGCAGGGTAGGGGCGAGTCTCTGGCAGCCTATGTCTCTTCAGTCAAGGAAGCTCGTCAAGCGTTGCGCCTCACCCTTTCTGAAGCTGACACCGTTCGTGTCATCCTGGATGGCATTTCTCCAGAAGAACGGTGCAGATTGGTTTTTGCTGGTGTTCCTTCGACTTTTCGGGAGCTGCATCAGCTGTGCATTGTTTCGCGCAGCGTGCAGTTCTCAGACCAGCAAGGGAGGGATTCTGAGAGTCATCGTGCTCTCCCCACCCGTCGACCGGCTATGTCTGTAGGTGTGAGTCAGCCAGTGGAGGGTCGTGGTTCTCGGCCTCCTGTTGTGTGTTTTGCTTGTGGCCAACCTGGTCACATTCGACGTGACTGTCCACGTGCTCGAGGTCGTGGGGCGGGAAACGCTCAGCGCGGGGGGTTGCCTCCACAGTAGCTCCCCGCGTTGTTGCGACTGACCGTGGCCATTTGCCTCTGACACGTGCCCATAGCAGGAGTGTCGGGGATTTTTCGGGCCTTGCTGGCATGGCTTCCCTGGGACTTAGTGCGGTCACCTCGGTGTGTCCTGGCGTTTTTGTTTCTTTTGGTGGTACGGTGTGTCGAGCCCTTCTGGATTCTGGTTCGGCATGCAGTATCATCAGCCTTTCTCTTTTTGAGTCCCTTGACGCCTTAGGACTTGTCAGGCACACCGAGCCTTCTTCTATTACTTGCTGGACGGCATCCCAAACTCCTCTACCCATACTTCTAAAGGCGTCATTACATTTTAAGATTGAAGGATTTTCCTGGAGGTGGGGTTTTCTTGTTGCCAAGGACCTGGCGGTTTCTTGTATCCTAGGGGCAGACTTCATTTCCAAAGAGTGGTATGGTGCTTGACCTCCAGAAGCGCCAGATATTTTTCAAGTTTAATCGGCGAGTTTTGGTGCCTCTAGTAGGTGATTCTGACTGCCCTCCTGCAGTCAGAGAGGTGGGTTGTGAGCCCGAACAACCCAAGGTGGATCCAGTTGGTCATCTCCCCCCTGAGCAGGCGGAGGCCATTAGGAGGCTGTGTTTGCGGTTTCCTGATGTGCTTACGGCTGAGCTTGGGGTCACTTCGCTTCTGGAGTATGAGATCCACCTCACCGATTCTCAGCCAGTTAGGAGTCATCCGTACAAACTTGCTCCCCCAAAGATGGAGGTTATGAGGGCTATGATTGAAGATCTTCTGAGCAAGGGTGTGATTGAACCGTCTCGTTCTGCTTATGCCAGTCCAGCTTTTCTTGTGCCCAAGCCTAATGGTAAGTCTAGGCTTGTGATGGATTATCGGAGGCTCAACGCTAAGGTCGCTATTGACTCGGTACCTCTGCCTGATTTGCATTCTGCGTTTGATTGGTTCGGTAAGGCTAAGTTTTTCAGTGTGTTTGATTTGAACCAGGCCTACCATCAGATTCCATTGAAGAAGGAATCACGGCCCATGACTAGCTTCTGTGTTCCCTGGAATCTCTATCAGTTCACTAGGGTTCCTATGGGTCTTGCTGTGGGTGCCCAGACTCTTACTCGTCTGCTTGATTCCATCTTCCATGATGTGAAGTTCAAGTTTGTTTTCAATTACCTGGACGATCTTCTTGTCTACAGTGAGACTTTCGGGGAACACATGCAACATCTGGAGGAAGTTCTTAGTCGCCTCAAATCAGCTGGCCTTACCGTCAATCCAGAGAAAGTCACTTTTGCTCGTCCTGAGATCTCTTTTCTGGGTCATCTTATCTCTTCTCGAGGCGTCTGCATTGATCCTGCGAGGACCCAGGGCATTCGGGATTTTCCTCCTCCCAGAGATGCCAAGGGGATTGCCCGTTTTGTGGGGATGGTGAATTTTTACCGTCGCTTCATCCCTAACGTGGCCGAGCTTGCTGCCCCGTTGAACGAGCTGCGAAAGAAAGGTGTCCCTTTTGTGTGGGGCCAAGCTCAGCAGACTGCCTTTGATGCTCTCAAGGAGGCTATCATGCAACCTCCTGTCCTGCGTATGCCTGATTTCAGCAGAGAATTTGTTCTTCAGACTGATGCCTCCTCCTCCGCCATTGCTGCTGTTCTTTCTCAGGAGTTTGATGGGGTCAGGCAGCCCATCGCTTTTGCTTCGAGGACGTTGTCTCACCAGGAAAGGAAAGCTTCTTCCATCTATGAGTTAGAGTGTCTGGCTGTTGTCTTTGGTACGGACAAGTTTCGGCGTTTCTTGGAACACGCTGAGTTCTTGCTGGAGACTGACAATCAGGCACTGTCTTGGCTTCTTGCCCATCCCCGACAGCTCGGGAAAATTGGTCGCTGGGTGGTCAAAATTTCTGCCTTTAAGTTCCGAGTCCAACATCTTAGGGGTACCCAGAATGTCATCGCGGATGCTCTTTCCCGCATGTACCACGAACCCAGTGATCCACCGACTGAGGCTGTTGCTCAGTGTGGTGCTGTTCTTCTGGATTTTCCTCTGGCTTTTGACGACCTACTGTCCCATCAGCAGAAAGATCCTGAGCTGTCAGTCATCTTAGGTGAGCTTCAAGAGGGAGGTGCCCACCCTCCCTATTTTCTGTCCAAAGGGGTACTCTGTTGCCGTCCTCGACAGAGGGGTGAACCCCGTGTAGTGCTGCCTAGTCATCTAGTACCGATGGTCTTTCAGTATTATCACTCTTCCCTTGTGGGCGGTCATCTTGGCATTCATAAGACCATCGCTAAGATTCGTAGGTACTTCATCTGGAAGGGCATGGACCGGGATGTTGCTGGCAGAGTGCGGGCTTGTCACCTGTGCTCTCTCAGCAAGCCTAGTCAGAATGCAAGGTTAGGGTTGTTATCTTCTGAGGTGGCCGAGCGTCCTTTTGAGAAGGTGTTCATCGACTACGTGGGTCCTTTTCCCCGTAGCAAGTCAGGTAGCTCCTACCTACTTGTTTGTGTGGATGCTTTCTCGAAGTTCGTTTGGCTTTTCCCACTTCGGAGTGCCACGGCTAAGCTCACCATCCGTGCTCTCCAGTCCCAACTCTTCCAGCACTTTGGTGTGCCTTCCACTCTTGTGTCCGACAACGGTAGCCAGTTTACCTCCCATGAGTTTCGTAGGTTCTGTTTTGGCAATGGTATCAGGCATGTGACTACCTCTCCTTATTACCCACAGCCTTCTCATGCAGAGCGGTTCAACCGCAATCTTCGGTCTGCCCTTATTACCTTCCATGCTGAGAAGCAGAACACCTGGGATGAGAGTCTCTCTTGGCTCCAGCTTGCCTTTAATTCTTCCAAGCATGAGAGTCACAATGCCACTCCCTTCGAGATTCTACATGGCTACCCTCCTAACAACCCTTTGTCCAACTTGTGGAGGTTAGAGGATCTTCTACCTACGCCAGGTGCCACTGACGTAGTGTCCACGTGGCGGGCTGCTCGGCGCAACCTGCTACGTGCTAGAGAGAGAGTGAGGAGGAGGTATGATAAGGGTCGTACTCCTAACCCTTTTCAGGTTGGAGATCTGGTTCTTTGTCAGGCTCACCCGGTCAGTTCGGCCGTGGAACGAAGAGCTGCAAAGTTGTGCTATCGGTGGTCTGGTCCCCACCGCATCGACAGGTTTTTGTCACCGGTGACTGCTCTGCTGGTTGATCCCCAGTCAGGCAGGGTGTTCAGGAAAGCCCATGTGTCCCAGCTTAAGGCTTTCCGGGGAACGGTTGATCCAGGAGTTGGTGTTCCTGGGGGTTTCTTGGGGCAAAGAGATTGATCACCTCTGCGCCCTAGGTGGCTGTTCTGAGAGAGTCTCCTTTCTCTCTTTTCTGGTCGGGCCCGACCGTCAGGGTAGTTCGCTCCCTGTTTGAGGGGTTTCCCCTCTTAGTTTCTCTTTGGCGTCCTTGGAGCACCACTCTTTGGAGGTTTCTTCTTCTTCCTCTTGGTTCCCTGAGGTACCGAGTTTTTTTCCCCTGCCTGGGTGTGTTGAGGTTTGCAGAGGGAGGTTGTACCGGGTCTTGGACCGGTACAGTTTCGTTTTCTCGTCGTTTGTCTGCCAGGCTGCCTGAGATCGCTCACGCTCTGCGTTCCGCGTACTTTGGTAGCCGTTGGCCCAGTTCCGTTTCGTTCCGTGTTCCAGCAGCTTCGGTCCGGTTGGCCTGTCTGGTCAGTTGTCTTGTGCTGCCTGCAGAAATAGTCATGTTCAGATAGACGCTCTAAAACGTAAGTGTTCATTCTGTAAGTTTTAATATCTAATCACCCTTTTGGTGAAAATACTTTTGATTCATTGAAAATATTAATCGTTCTTGCTTGTGTTTTCAGGGTTTTGTTAAATTTGTATTTTCTTTGTCTAGTTTGGTTAACCTAGGTTTGACCCATGTGCTCCATGTTAATTTTTACCGTTAATTACCGTTAATGCTTTTTATATCTGCCTTTATTTTCAATTGTAATTCTGTATAATGTTTATTGAGCCTTTTTACAGTTGTAGTTACCGATTTACCATATTTTTTGTTCCTTGCCAATAACCTAGCCTAGCTGTACTCTTTGATTTTCATGTTCTAACATATTTCTCCTGTTTCAATAGCCTAGTTCTCAGTTTATCATTTTTAGTTCCATATACGTCTTTTATAATTTGTTAACTTGTAATTGATTTTAATTCTGAGTTTGCCCACCTAATTATTCTTAGCCTAAAGTTAACCTTTCATTTTCTAGTTTGCTCCACTGTCTTGTTTGCTCTTCATGTTCAGTTTTGTTAAATCATGCACCCTTATATTTAGTGGTTATGTGTAATATGTTGTTGTGATGGCTGGACTGTTTTAATGTGCTGTGGTCTGGTTGCAGTCCAGGGTCCTTGAGTAGGACGTTTCAACCCTCAGCCGGTCGTCCGGGCAAAGTTCTACCATCTGCACTGCTAGCCTGGCCTGAGGACCTTGTTGAAGCCTGGAGTCGCTAGCTACCCGCTCTACATCTTGGGTACATACATAAGTCTTCTGTCCTTAGGTCAGTGTATTCCATTTTGGTTTCCCGGCGGCTGAGCTGGGGGTTTTGGTTGGTGCATCGATTAAAAGAAAGAAAAAAAACAAGTGCTATATAAAAAGAAAAAAAGTTTATGGAACTGTATGCGGCCTAGGCCTAACACTCGAACAGTGATTTTAGGAAACACAGCCATGGGGGACATTGTTATAGATTTTGCAAGTTTAAGAAAAAAGAAGGGTTTTTAAAATAAACAAAAAATTTGTGTTAATATTTATTGTTGTTAATCTTTAGTTTATTTTATTGTTATAGTTATTCAAATTTTTATATTTTGTTAGGCCCTACTGTTAAACTATAGTATTCTTTATTTATATGTTTAGGCCTAGTTATTGTTATTTATTTTTTTGTTAAGTGTATTAGGGGGGTTTTGAAGTGAATTTTTACTTGAACGGTACCGTGTTATCTTTTCTTTTAAATTGTTTAATTTTTAAATTCTTCACCAAAAGGGGATTATTGTTAACTTTTAATTCGGAGCTGCCCAGGGATTCCGGCTTACTCCCTGGCCCGGTGGAATCAAGGGATTCGGGCTAAATTGCCGGTTTAAATGTTGTGATCCAAAAGTTTTCTAAATTTTCACTTTTATTTGGGGCTTAAAATTTGTCTTACGTTTTGGGTGTCTCCGGCCAAAACTGCAGATAGGCCATACACCCTGTAGTTGGTAATTGTTCACTTTGGTATTTGTAGAGTTTGTGGTATTTATAGCGTTTGTTATTATTGTGTGTTATTTTGTTAATGTTAGTTATATTGTTATTTATTTAATTGCAGATTTTATATTGTGGCCTTCTGCCCGTTTCTATTGTGGCCCTATGCCAGCCAGTTAATGTTTATTTGGCAAATAATAAAATTAGTTTCGCTCAGCTGCCGAGTGTTATTTTGACCCTCCAACTGCCACCCGTGATCCCATCGCTCGACTTGTTTTGAGCCATTCCCCCGGTTGGCACGCTTTCCAGCTTTGGTGGGGGGGGATGGGTCTCAACGCTGTAAGACGAGTATAGAGAGCCGCCTTGAAATCAGAAACTTTAGGAGCCATTTTGAATTTTTCAGATACAGTAAGTAGTAAAACAAAATTAAATGTAGATATGAAATACAAGACACTATTGTGAGCAGAGCACTAAGTCGCTAAATACATTTTTCCATGTTTTATTTATATCTATTTTGACTTATTTACTACAGTATTAAAATATCGGCAGAGACATCACAAATTATTTTGCAATAAGAACAATAAACAAACAAATAAATAAGAGATTCAAAGTGTGAGGTAAGCTTAATCTGCAATGTTATAACAATTGCAGTCTTGATTGGTTCCACTGAGAACTTTGCTTTGATAGCTAGATTTGTTAGTAGCAATGTGTATGAACACTAGAGAGCAAGGAAAGGTATACATTTTATTTTCAATGAGAGATCAGAAAACTAATTATTTTTAGTTAATTAGCTTCCAATAAGCTTATGGTAATAACACATTAGAGAGAGACATGATAAATAGCTAATTCTTGCTTATTTCAGAGAGAGTGTACAAAACTATAAATGTACATAACTAGTTTTGTATAGTTAGTTAATTAATTATTAATTCAGCACAAATACAATAAATATGAATTAGGTAATTAGCTAAACAAAATTTGTTTACCCTAGCAGAGAAATGTGTGTTTAATAAAGCTTAACTGCTTTACCAAAAGAGACTTAAACTAGGCTAATTGACTACACACAATAAGAGACAATAGTTGACCTCACAAAAACAGAATGAAAAAGCAATATATTGTACAATAAAAAGCCGTATAAAACACCTTTTGTATTTAATTAGCCTTCAAATGCTAATTAGAAAAATAGAATAAAAGATAATAATTTAATTTAAGATTAAATATATATAAGATTATTTACATAAATGAATTAACTAGCCATTGCTAAAATCCTTATAATGAGAAGCATTAACTAATGCCTGTGACTACCACATGATATGTGAGTAGCGTACTTACTGTCAATAAAGTAAACAAACAGGAGTTGACAACTGTCAGCGCATGCGCTATAGAGCGGATGTGCTGCAGACAGTCAGAGAGAGTGAGGGGGTTGAGAAAATCAATACTGCGTACCTCGAATCGGCACGCTTCGGAGAAGTTCGTGATTCTTCGTAAGCAGTGCGCCTGTTATTGGGCTAGGGGCGTGGCCTTCGCAAACTGCAAAGAAAGACAACAATTGCAAATGGCGAAAACTGAAGTGAATCGTGCTTTCTATTATCCACAAATTAGAGTTTCTGTATTTCCAAAGAACTGTATCCTAGAAATCCGGTTCGAAATGACCAAAACTATGAGCGGTAAATGAGAGATGAGAAAATTAAATATTTATATCTAAGTTGATTCGAAGGACCAGCGAATTTTTATATTAAAAAACGCCCAAAAAAGTTAATGTCTATAGAGAGAGAGTTTGTGGATAATTTGCTGTTACAAAATGGGACAAAATGTCGAGCAATATGCTTACAAAAATAACTAAAGTTACACACATGAAATGATGAAAACAGTACCTTGTCCAATATTCCAATTAGATGAGGGAAGGTCTGGAGACAACCGTTGGTGAGGTGGTGGCGAGGTCCATCAATGTCCTGGAGGGAAACGCAACGAACGACAGTTCTCACTTCAATTTATCTTGAGTCTTCTTACACGAATCGCGGTAGAACGCTTCTCGCAAAGTTCATCTGCCACGGAAGCACGCACAAAGAAGATCTTGAAGCACAAACAACGAAGGGAGTTCACACAAGAAATTAAATGTACAAAATATCACACACAAAAATATTAAAGACGTTTAAGAGTGGTTAACAGAGATTTAGAGAAACAATATAGAAACAGCACGAGGCAGAGGGCCTCCAAAAGTGTATATTAGAGAAGTGCGCTGTGAGAGGGACGTTACAAGACAGAGTTTCTAGACAGAGTTTCTAGACAGAGTGAGGTGGCGAAAACCCCGCGTGGTGCAAAACGTTTTTAGAACAGTGCATTCCAACCAATCAGATTTCAAGACGACTGACTACGTCATATCGCCTGATTTATGTCGCTTTTAGAAAGCGTTATCCCCCTCTCTCTCTCTCTCTGTTGAGATATTTCAAATTAAAAAATAATACAACTTAAAATGCGCTCTTGGCTTAAAAACTATTTCTTAATGCTAAAGTGTTAACACATTAAATGCTATTATAAAACCTTAAAATATAAGTTATAAGTACTGAACACTAAATAATGAATGAAAACTAAATAAGATAGATTTGCATTACACTATAAGAGTATGTTATCAAGATCATTAACCATATTCATCGTGGATTTATTAACACAATCTGCAACAAGTAATCCTTATTTGAGCAGCTTAATCTATATATATATATATATATATATATATATATATATATATATATATATATATATATATCACTGACTGACTAACATTTAAATGAAATTTTAAAGCAAGTTAGATTTAGTTTCGAAGAGACCCATTAAGAAAGGATTTTTCGAAATTGAATTCCTACGGGGTACAAACAACCCCTCAACATTTCTTTTTTTTCCATAGGAACACAAACAGCTGTATTGTAAATAAATAAACATGATTATTTCGTATATTTGACATTATCCTATTGATGCATCAAAAGTTTAATCTTCAGATGTTGAGCAAAAACAAATGAAATGAACACGTTTGAAATAGGCTAAATAATACCATTTGTTATTTAGACTAATAAATAGATAGCAAGGCAAGTAGTGTAAGTAAAATATTGTAAATAAATCTACTTTTATGTTTAGTCAAAAGTCTCATGCCGAGGTGTATCGAGCACAGCGAGAGTCAGGGTTGGCACACAAAGCATGCAGGGGTGTCCCCTAGTATACATTATAAAGCAAATCAATCATATAATATATAGAGTGTTTCAAAAATTTAGGGAAATATTTTGGGATATTGAAGAACAGGCCAAAACAAATCTAAAAGTTCCTATAAATTAATGGTTTATCTCACTTTCTTTAGCGTCTATCTTGTTTTTATTTTTTTTTTATCATTGCTCAAAAACGGTTAAAACTACAGATTTATAATTTTGAGTCCTTATATATCTTATCAGTAACAAACTCTTTGTTGAATTAAAATTTTATATCCTTACTATATTCAAAATGGTGATCTTTTTGAATTGTTAAACCAAATTTTTAAAACCAATGAGAAGAGCAAAACTGTTAAAGACACATTGAAAATAGCTTGTAAACAGACAAAAGATCTGATACTTTACTCGTTTTAAATTAATGAGAAATAACAAAATAGCTTAAAGTATACTAGATGATCTGACATAGTCTACAGTGATTAAAATATATTAAAACTCATTCATTCCATTATAAAGGTACATAATTGCAAAATGTTGTACCTTAATTGCCCTTGAAAAATGTCTGAATTACATTAAGCTGGCACAATGTATGTGTGTTTACTCTGCAGTGGTGGAAATGGTCAAACTGAACTTTCTTTTCTATCAGTTACAAAAAAAAAACAGTAAATGTTCAATTACCTTTGAATTATTTTTAATGATATTTTATCATTTTTAACTCCAATTTCTTCAAGAACCTTTAACCGACAATTTATTTGATAAGATGGAAGTGCTAATACTTGAGGATACTTTAAGATCTGTTTTTTTGTAAAACCAAGTCTCTGAAAAAAATCATAAAATTAGTATAAAATTTTATATATCAGTATATATACTCTAAATACAAATTTTATGAAATGTTTATCATATCAAAAATATTGTAGGTTGACAATTTAGGTGTGTATGTGGACTTGTCTCCTCAGGTAAAGAAGATTCATGTAAAGAAAAAAATGTTTTAGGATTAGAGATGGGAGGTTCGATTCTTTTCAGTGACCTGAAACAATCAGTTTGGGTAGTCAAGTGACCTGTTCAAATGATCCATTCTCAGGACCTGTTTGATTGAACAAATTCTACTGGCCTGAACGAACATTAGCATATAACCTTCACTGTTATAGTACACTTCTTTCTATCTCAATACTGATGTGTAATACTAAGAACATAAATTTTAAAAAATCGAATTATGTAAAGGCACAAAATAAATAAGACACTAGATTTTCCTAGATTTGAATTATGTTAAATGATTCATAATTCTGTTCATAAAACTGAACATAAAACAATTAATTGGCGAAATGAACAATTATAAAAAGTAATTTAAATTATTTACACATTTTAATTTAAAACAAAGCCTTGTTAACTTTCATTCTCATAAGCCTATTTCTCTTTTCAGTAAGAACATTTCCCTTTGTAATAAAAAGTACTTATACATTTTTAAAGTAAATTATAAATGTTGTTCATATGTTATACATTTTACAATTATGCTTTAAAATTCAATATAATTATTGTTTGATCAAATAACAATACTTACACAAATTTTTTTTAAATACAGAGCAAGTGAGATATATGTAGCAACTTTATAACTCGCCTCAGCAGTATGCACTGAAGGAGTGTCAAGAAATTAGAAGTCAAACAACAGTACCTTCAACATACCAGATACTGATAACACATCAGGACCTGACAGAAGTGATTGAACAAAATGAATTAAACCTGAGCGAACTTAACCGGGACCCATGTATCTACGCTATTTATATGGTATCTATAGGTTCAAATTTCCTGTCAGTTCGTTCAGTTTTTGTTTGATCTGATCTTGGTCAGCGGGTCAGATCAGCAGTTCTGTCTTGAACCAGATCATTTGTTTGGTTGGATCATCCAGATCTCGGTGTCAGATCTGATTCGAACAAGTCTTTTTAAGCATCGAGACTAGGATATATCGTTCATTCAGACTTCCTGATCAAATGAACGGGCCTGGACCAAATTATACATCTCTAGTTGGAATACCATCTCTAGATTGACATACAGTACCATCTTTCTCATCTCATTAGCATTGTTCTTTAATTCAACGTTTCTGTTCAGTTAAGAGTGAAGAGATAATTTACAAATTTAAACAATAAAACAACTGATTGAATTGGAAAACAACCAAAACATACAATTGTTTGGTTATTCTGTTTGTTGCATCTTTACTTTTCTCTCTATGTCCCCACTAAACTGTAACACATTTCCCCTCTCGTGCATGCAACAGGTCTTGCTACAACTGCTGATCTGCACTCACTGCTCTAATGTTTTAGAACTCATAGTAGAATAATTAGCCTTAATTTTCTTATGTTTTCACATTGGTTTGTTTGAATTTTACATTACTTACATATTTCATACAAAGCTATTTATTTTTTCACTACATTAACATTTATTTATAGTTTGCATCTACTGAAATGAAAACAAATCGAAAGTAATGACTAAAACATCAAATAAATTTAGAATTAAATATTAATCGTTTCAATCATTTAATAGTCAGTTCATGTTATTTAATACTAATCGGTGAAAATTATTGATTGTAATAAAAGAGTACCTCTATGACTATCGGTGGTGTGTTCAGTGACAAGAATGCTAAAAATGTTTGTGATGTTAGCACAAAATCAAGTATTCTGAGTCAAAATAAAAGTAAACTGAATCAAAATAATAGCTCCTAAACCTTAATTAAATAACTGTAATTTTATATGAAACTGAAATATACACTTTGTTCCACACTATTTAACAACAAACAAATAAATACATTGCATAATGTTACCAGATATCCCAGTTTTGGGCGCTATACCACTGTCATCAATATATTTTTGTCACACTTAAATGTCCAACTTTGAATCTTATTTATTTCCTTCAAAATTAATTAACAAAATTAAATAGTAATTCCCCAATTGAATTACCTACTATTCAAGCCTATTCAACAGGCATCCTCTTTGACTTTTTCCAAACAAATCTTCCCATTGTAAGATAAATACAACATGTTTATTCATTCCCCATATAGTACGCAAATTGATGAAAGTAAGTAATAAAGAAAATAAATAAGCTTGTGAGCTTAACCCATTGTGTCATTTTATGAAACATGGCTCCACTGTTAAGGGCAGTAGACGAAAATACTATAATGATTTGATATGTAATTATTACTAGACTATCTCACAAAAAGGACATTTTCAATGAACCAATAATTATCAACTATTGGATAAAAAGTCTAGTATGCAAAATATGTCAGCAGCAATGTTTCCGTCTGTTGTTAATTAGAGACTAACAAATGAATTAATTGTTGAAGACAATTAAATTATGTTGTAGTTTTCCTACGACCTAACACAATGTTTCTGAAACAGCAAACATATGAATGGCGAAGAAGACTAAACTTTCAATCATTATTTTAAAAGTTTAAAAGCTCCAATACTTGCAATGGTTAATATTAACTTATATTTTGAGGATGTTAATTCAAAGTTACTTTCAACACTTAAGTTCACAAAGCACATAAGTAAAATAAATAAATATCAAACAAAGAAAACAGAATTATGAGTGTTATAAATTTTTTCAATTGATTATTAAACATTTTTTCAACCTCCTCCCTTAACCCACAATGTGTCAATTCTGAGTCTTACTGGTCTCTTTATACATAGACAGACACACTAAATGTCCAGGTAGCATGATGATTTCAACCAAGGGAAAACAAAACCAGGAGCTTGTTATATTTTGTTCCCTCAAAAGATGGGTTTGTCTACGAAAGCTTAAGTGATATTGAGGAAATATGCATTTATTTTTTTTAAATGCAACAATGCTCCTAGAGGTAAGTGTTACCCATTTACATACAAAACCACTTTTCTTACGTACAAGGCAATGTTAGTTATTATTTTTACCTTTTGAAAGTGTCTATACAATGTCAGTGTAGGAAAGTCCCACCAGTCATTGGTTTTTTCAGCGCTTCACAAGCTTTTTTTTGTAAAAATCATAAGAAATACTAAATATGCTCCAAATGTCCATTTTATAATTTAGTTTTTCTTCTCAAGAACTGTATTTTCACATACTACCATCAAAACTTTTAAAAAAATTGTAAATAATTATTGTCTAGAAGATTGAAAAAATTTTAAAATTTTGTACGTAAATTATAACTTATAACCCTCCTTAGGAGCACTAAAACATTTTTGTAAATAATTCCAAGATAACCAAATTGTTTATTATTTTGTGCACTATAATAATATGTTTTTACATTTTATATAAACTAATTTTTTTTGTAATTGTTTGTTTACAATTAATTACAAAAGCAAAAATAAAAAAATGTGCTAAGTTACAGTATGATCATTGTAAGTAATCAAATAGTACATGTCAAAATTCTAAAAAATTACCATTGAATAGACAATAAAAAGTTATAGTTAAAGTTATAGAAAAAAATAGTCATACTGTACACATACAAAAAGTTTTATATTTTTAGTTTGTTATACCGCGTTTTTTATATTTTCAAAATGTTACAGCAGAAACAAAAACTTCTGTGAAAAATTACATAACAATCCATAAAAAGGGGGTATGTATAATTGTTTGCTACATGTACTTTATTAGTACAATCTATTAGGTACAAGAAAATATAAAATAATTGAATACTTTCCAAAAAGTATAAAATGCATAACACCATTTATAAGTCAGTATGTACAAATTGTGTAAACGGCACTTGAAAAATTGTGCATATTGTAATCATAGTAAAAAATATTCAAATTTTTTAGGATTTTTTCTGAGAGTAAAAATTGATAGAACAGATATTTCTAAACAGAAATGTAAAAAAAAATATATTCGTGACAAAAAATTAAGTTTTGTCGTAGGATAATAACATACTACGTTATATTGTTGTCGATAAATAAAATAAAAGCATCATTTTGAGCGAACACAAAAAATACATATTATTTTTTTTTTCAAGATCTTAGATTATTAAGAGAATGCTAAACTAATACCCTATTTTTATATGTCTTATTTGATCAAATTGGATAAAAAATAAATGTTTAGACTAGTTCATACATAAATATATACATGATTGTTAAAAATAATCCTACATAAAATACAGTTAAAAAATGAAATATTTAACTCACTCTTAGTTCTCCAACCTGTTTTTAGTCCTATATTGCATTATTTGTATGTAGGACTGTTATTATTATAATTTTGAGGTCCTAGTGCTTTTATACATATATAATGTAATGTTGATTAGTGGTAGGACTTGTTGAAAAATGCCTACAACTAATTTCCTTTTAATATTAGTCACTTCTACTAAAATATATTGTATATGAACTATACTACACTATTCACTACACTACACTTTCATTCCATTTCAATTCAATTCACTACACTTATCATGGTAAATAAATACGAGCGGTCAAGAGAGCGTTGTGTATAAATAAAGATGGCTAAACGTAAACTGACGGCCACTCTTATACATCATCGTCACGAGACCATTGCCAACGTACAGCACGAAATTCCTCGAGACAGTACCAACACACACAAGAACTTTCTGGCTTTTGACCAATTTTTTATTTGTTTATATCGCAATAAATAATTTATTTATTACAACTTTTTACAACACCATGTAATGCACCAATACTGGCTTTTGAGAGAACACTCAAAACAAGGGAATACAAACACATTTTTGGTAAAACAACCAAAGCACCTACAACATTGCAATTTGTTTTGTTGGCTACAGTATTTCATTCACTGCAGACTGACAGTGGGTACACCTGATTCTGACTATTGGTGATTGTACAGTTATGCGACAAACATGAGCCATTTTTCTACTCCCAACCTCCGCCAGCTGTTAATTGAGCAGGAATTTCAAGTTGCACGTTTTAATTTTATTCCTATGTTTATAAAATTGTATTAAAAAATTATTAAAAATATGAAATGTACAGAACAGAACATTCTGCGTCGATTGGTACCAAGTTTGTCGCGCTTGCTTGATGATAAACATATGATTACATATGATAAGCATCATTATTACAAAAGAGCACACGACATGCCTACTTCCACGATCACGTAAGCGTTTCAAAATAGCACGCAAAGCGCCACGATTCCCGATCTAGGGTTAATACAAATAGCCCTTGTATCAGCAGTTCTTACAACTACCACTGCCTACAATTAAAATAATATACAAACTAAATACAAAAAAGTACTTTCAATGTAAGATGTAATAAATCAGAACTTAGAAACAGCATAGTACAAATGGCCACAAGAAGTAAACAAAGAAGATAAACACTGAAGATAAACAGCTGTTATGTCAAAACAATAACCAATGGAGTAACAATTTTTTTTGCTAATTGGCATATTGTCTTCAATCACTATGTCAAGTTTGAAAACATTCGGTCGACAAATAAAATAACAATTATAATAAACACATGACGTGCGCCCATAGCGCTCGTCAGCTGTTTTACCAAGACTATGGGGGTTGCGCTCGTGCACGTCGGCGTTAAAGGGGTTAACAATCAACTGCCAAATGTTTAGCCAAGTTTCTATATTGGAGGAGAGTGGTGTCAACAGCACATTAATGTTGTACATCGTTCACTGAAATTTTGACATAATAAAGTTATAATCTCAAAATCTTTTTTGTTTATAATTAAGTTAAAACAAAACTTTATTATACACTAGCCTTTGTTAATGTGCCTTGCTACAGGATTAACATAGAAACAGTAATATTTTAGTTTATTTTAAATGTTAAATTTCAATAAGCATCACTTAACCTACTTCAAGTGTTAATTTTATTTGTTTTTATCTAACAGCTGATGGTGTCAAATAAATAAAGTAACTCATTATATTATCATTAAAATTTTAAAAGCCACTGGGGGGAGCCCTTGAGTTGGAAGTGGGTGAAACCATGCCAGAAACCTTCCTGGTAATAAACTCTACAACTTCCCAAAGTTTCATGGCGATCTGATGAGTGGTTTAATAATGCATAAGGACAAATTAAATCAAAATAAGTTTATTCCTCCAATTTACAAACAAAAAGAAATAATTTATAATACACTTCTTTGTACAAACAATAAATTCTTAAATTAAAAATATATTTAACAATGGAGAACAAAATAATGCCCATAAAGATAAACATCTGTGCGTTGGCATGAGTCGTCATTTTCAAAGGTTACTCTATTTGAAAAAATATTTAAAAATGAGATTAATTGAAATTTGTAAAATTATAAATATACACAAGCAATGATATGTTGCAATTTAATATTTTACAAACACACATACAATACTTTTATATATAGGATGTCCAACTTGGACTTTTGAATATTTTGGAGGATTTTTTGTCAGGTAAATACAAGCAAATAATGCTAAATAACATGTGTCCTTTCTTGATTCATTTTCTGTCTGTGGGTCTGTATGTGTTTGCAGGGGCGACAAAAGGAGTTTTGAATAGGGGGGGTCAAGTGTGTGAGATAAAAGTGAGGGCAGTCTGGGGGGATCCCACCAGGGGTAGGAAAATTATTAAAATGAACACACCTGGAAACCACATTTCACAATAACCTAGCACAAAGGGGCATTATGTATGTATGCCGCCGTGGTAGATCACTGAGCTAAGGCTTCGGACTGCAGAGGACATTTTCCAAGGTTTAATTCGTAACTGAGCCAGCAGTCTGTACTTCCCTCATTCAATAAAGTTCACGCACAGAACGGCACATGTTAACTGAGTACGTGGTTAAAAAAAATACTATGGTAATATTTTTAATACTACAAACAATATTAAATATATTTTGTTATTTTATATCTTACCATAGACTGAATATCTACATGTTAATTAACAGAGCAAATAATAGTATAACAGTCATTACCTAACTGCATTGCCTGAGCAGTAGTAATGAAATGTCACAAAAACAAAGCAAATAAAATTTGTTAATTGAGTCTCCAATATTAGGAGGAATTATGAAAATTACACGAAGATAACCAAAATTACATCAATCAATCTATTGGTAATCACATATTGTTGTGTGAGAATTTAAATTGGGCTACATTTATCATAAATTAATGAGCCACTTCAAAATTAACGAGTTTTGATTGATTATGATACGATATCAAAATTAATCTTTTTTTACATTTGCTCAAAATTATTGGTATTCAATGTTTCTTTTATGACCCCTTCCTGCATTTTCAGGGGGTCAGTTGAATCCTCTGACCCCCAGTTTTGCCACTTTGTTTGTTACAAAAATTTGAATATCACAAAAACAGTTTGACATACTGTACAATACTGAATTTTGGTGTGAAAATTATTCTTAGAAAAACACATTTCATGTAAAATGGCTGTATGGCGAAGATTATCAGTTTTAAAATGGCAGCTGTCTAAAAATTGCAATGTTAAATATTGAAAAACTACACATTTTACCCAAAAATGTTAAGGTACAAGATTTTTAGACCAAATTATACCAAATCTAACGGTATACCAGTTTAAAAGATCTAATGATAAATAACAATTTTTGTGACTGAAGCATTGTTATCTGGGTGGTTTTTTATTTTGGTTTTTTTTTTTTTTAAGGAGAGGCCGATCTCCCTTTTTCTTAACCTTACCCTGTCCATACCTCTGTGCAAGGAACGTATTCAGACAAAGTAAATGGGCAAACGAGTACAGTATCTGAATGTTAGTGATAAATTTTTCGAGTCTAGACCGGATTCGAACCAGCGCTATCTCTAACCCAAGCTCAAAAGTCCTGACGCCTTACACCACTCGGCCACCGGCTCAGCCAAATGCAGTAGGTATAAAAAAAACAAGCTTTTCAATTAAAAAAATAAGTTTTCTCTGTTGATTAACACCAAATCTTTTAAACTGGCTTACCGTTGGATTTGGCTTGATGTGGTCTATAAATATTGTGTCTTAACATTTTGTAGTAAAATGTTTAGGTTTTTATATTTGACTTTGAAAATTTTAGGCATCCACCATTTTGAAAATAAAAATCTTAGACATAGTCTTTTAACATGAAATTTTTCTTTTTAACATTACCTTTCATACAAAAATTCAGTATTGTATGTCCAGCAGGTTTTGATATACAATGTAAATTGTTGTAAAAAACACTTACATACAGAAAACAAATTGAGAAAGGACACATGTTATGTGGCATTATTTGCTTGTATTGACCTGTCAAATAATCCTCTAAAATACACTACATTCCAAACTGGACACCCTGTATACGAGGTACGTCCAGAAAGTAAGTTCCGTTTGGTAATAAAAATAATTTGTCTACAGATACAGAAAAAATATTTATTGCACTAAAATCTACAACTCTTAAACTACTTTTCTACATAACTGCCGAAATTTTGCAGGCATTTGTCATAGCGTGGCACAAGTTTTTCTATGCCTTCTTCATAGAAGGTTGCCGCCTGTGTCTTCAACCATTTGGAAACATTTTCTTTCAGCTCTTCGTCATCGTTGAAGTGTTGACCGCCAAGGAAAGACTTCAGATGTAAGAACAGATGAAAGTCGCTAGGAGCGAGGTCAGGGCTGTACGGAGGATGGTCAAACACGTCCCAGCCAAATCCCTGTATGAGGTTTTTCGTCACATTTTCAGTGTGTGGTCGTGCATTGTCGTGAAGAAAAACAACACCTTTGGACAGAAATCCTCGGCGCTTCATTACGTCCTTCATTAAACTGTCGGACCCATCTTCTCACCATTGAATCACTCATCGCATTTTGTCCGTAAACCTCGCAAATTTGCCGATAAATGTCAATCGGTTTCACTTTCTTAGCATTCAGAAAACGAATCACAGATCTGATTTCACAAGCGGTGGGATTTTCGATCAACACCGACATTTTAAACAAGCACAACAAAGCGTACGAGACTGACAGCGATCTCAAAATGGCGCACGTTTCTTCTCCTTGATACAGAGCGTCTGCCGCGCATGCGCGGAACTGCGATCGCAGCGCTGCAGCGGATATAAATGGAAACGGAACTTACTTTCTGGACGTACCTCGTATATAGATTACTTAAAATAGTGACTGTTTGATTTCTAAATTCATTTGCATTTCAGTCAAAACCAAAATTGGTGTCAAAATATTAAGCAAAGTAAAAGGTACTGTTATCTTACCTGAACTAAATTAAGAGATTTTTTTAGTTGTAAAGGTTTACATTTTTGTAAAACCTTATTGTTTATCAAATGAATGCTGTCATTTTCACTAAAACCTGAAACAAATTAAAATTTAAATAAGTGACAGTTATATATTCTACAACATTTAAATCATATAACAATAGGAAGTAACCATTAAGAAAGTCAGAATCAAACATTTAAAAAACATAACATAAACATATTAAAAAAAATAAACAGGAATCCTAAAATGAGGGAGATATATGATAACTTTTTTATCTCTTGTATGTGATGAATTTAACATATTTAATGAATTAATAACAAATTAAAAGTTACAAGAAAAGTTAATATAGGCTGACATTGTAACTGAAGATTTTTAAAAAATTAACATTTGATACATACAGCTCAAGCAACTTTAGTCTAAACAAAATTATCACAAATTTTGATTGGTGCCCATGTGATACCGATACAACGAGTAGATACTTAACCTATAAATACTTAACCTATAGAGTACAATGTGATACAACGAGTAGAACCTCGTTGTAACAAACCTCAATTTAACGAATTCTTTGATGTTACGAATATTTGAAAATCCCCCTAAACTAGCTATAATACTTAACAGTAAATACACCTCTATAATACAAATAAATCATGCTAGTAACTCAATATAACAAATTTTCTATCTTCCTAAAGGTACGTTAGTTTTATCTCTATATAGTGAATTTTTTAACCATCCAACCTCTACATAGCGAATTTGACCTTTATGGAACAAAATGTACCTCTAACAGACTCAGTATAACAAACAAATATTTTTATGTGAACTTTTAAGTGAATTTCACCTCAGCTGGCAGTGTCCATGAGAGCTGTCTAGCTCCCCTTATACCAGCGTTTCCTTCCGTTCCAGTATTTTTAACATCATTTCCTATACTTACTGGATACCATTTTAGTGCACTACTGTGTGTTGTAAGAGTTGCTCAGCTCAAGTTACTGTATCTGTGTTTGTGTATTAATGGCAGACAAACTAAAATGATGTGCATTAAGTGTTGAAGATTAACGCAAAATAATCAAAACGGTTTAAGACACTCCACAAGAAAGAAACAAATATACATTGCTAAGGAATTTGGGATTCAGCCAAGCACATTAGCTACTATATTAAAAAGTAAGTAGAAGTTTGAAGAGTATAGAGGTATTTCTTCTGCTACTAAAAGTTAAAATCATATGAATTTAAGGATTTAGAAGAATGCATAGTAAAGTGGCTAATACAGGTCCGTGACAAAAATGTGCCCATTGGGAGACCTATCCTCCAAGAAAAAGCTCAACAATTTGCCATGGAATTGGGACATACAACTTTCCAAGCTAGTAATAGTTGGCTCCAAAATTTTATAAAACAACATGAGATTATTTTTAAAAAAATTGTGTGGTCAAAATTCAGGTTTTGATGGCGTTCTCTGTACTGAGTGGAAAAACAAACTACCGGAACTGACAAAGGAGGTACAAACCAGAAGACATGTATAATGCAGATGAGACTGGGTTATTTTTTTAATTTTACCTGACAAAACTTAGTCATTTAAAGGCGATAAATGCCAAGGCGGCAAAAGTAGTAAACTTCGCTTAACAGTGCTATTGTGTGCAAACTCTACATGAACACATAAAATAAAACTGCTAGTTATAGGCAAGTCACTTAAGCCACAATGTTTTTAAAATGTATCTAATCTTCCTACAGATAATATGGCTGACAGAAAGGCTTGGATGATGACTGACACTTTTAGCAATTGGCTTAAAAATCTTGACAAGGTTATGACAAAAAGAAAGAAGAAAATCCTTTTCTTTATTGATAACTGTACGGCTATGGGGCCTTCCTGAATTGAGAAACAATGAAGTTAAGAACCTGCATCCCAACACCACTTCTAAACTGCAGCCTCTTGATCAAGGCATTGTACAAAGCTTTAAAGTTAATTACAAAAAAGAAGTCGTTCAACAGTTTCATAGGGAACTGACAGCCAGACACCAACAAATATTAATGATTTGAATTTGTTGTGGATGATCACGAAAGCGTGGAATAAAGTTAGTGATATAACAATTTCAAATTGTTTAAAAAAGGGTGGATTCAACGTTACAACTGAAGATGAGAACAATTAAGAAGAAACTCGGTTGGAAGGAGATATCCCCCAATATCACCGAGAAAAGTAAGAGAAGTGCATAACCTCGAGCAGGATACCAAGTTTGAAGATATCGTTACATTTGATGATGATATAGCCGTGTGTGGGGAGTTATTGGATTCTGACATCATTTCTTCTGTGCTGTCGGCTGGCGAAAATGTGGAAGAGGAAGAAGACGATAAGAACGGTGAACATCTCAGTAATAAGCCTGACTTGACTTTAAAAGATGCTCAAGCAGCTCTGAATGTATTAAAAAGTATGTTTTTGAATAGTGGTGGTTTGAGTGAAAGTGTAGTCAAGTCCATCATAGAACTGGATTGTGCCCTGGATATGGTAAAAATAACCACAAGTAAGCAGATAAACATTTTTGATTCTTTCTCTAAGAGTCAGAGTAAAGACAGTCTCAATGAATAGCGTTTTTATACTATATATAAAAATCATACATCTATGCTAATACAATAAACAGTAATGTACAATTTTTATATTGAGTATTGTATGTAACACTAAATAACTTTTTTGTGTACAGTTTGGTTCATATCTACATTATTTCAAATGTATAACCCAAAATATGGTTAATTATTTTTTTCTTAATCAATTAATTCACTAAATAGTCTACAGAGATAATCTCTTTAATTACTTAAATCACTTGTATATAACAAATATTTTCAATCTTAACCTCAAAATAACGAACCTCAACATAACAAATTACTCGATATAACGAATCTTTTTTAACTCCTTCAGATTCGTTAATCAAGGTTCCACTGCAAATGCAAAATAACTGTTTAACTTTAATAATGGATATTAATATGGAACTTAATTAATGTTAAGTTCTATATTAAAATGTATTAAATAAACTACAAAATTAATTTAAATCTGATCAGTTGTTCACTCACACATTTTAAAATTAAATCACTGCTTAAGTACAGTAAAATGTCTATTGCAATGAAGACAAGAACAAGTGAAATAAAAATGTTTTAAAATACCTCAAAAAAGCGTTATACCTACCCGATTCTATGAGAACTGTGATATATCCAGTTTTAGAAATGGTAGTATCAACAGAAACTAGTCTTCGAGTTTGTACGGTCTGCCACCCAAAAAATGAATGGCACTTGAAATGCACTTTTGATAGTATAATCATAACAGTAGCACTGAAACAAAAGAAAGCATGATACAATTTTTAAAAGATCAACTAATGTCAATTTATATTTATTATTCACCTAAGGGTCCAATGTTGGGCATATGGTGTTATTGTTATTCTAGTGCATCATTTATATTGGCCTAATATGTAAAGATACTGCATTGATTATTTCTAACATTTTTTTGGTCTCATCTTATATACACCAATTAAATGTCCACAGATTTAATTGACACATAAACTAAAAATAAAAGGCACTTTAACCCTCCACATTCAAAGCCAATAAATCAACAAGCCAAACCCTACAAGATATAACAATTTGATTTTCAAATTAAGATAATGGTTTCACTAAATGCACTCTACCATTTGTAGATTAAGTGCAATTAACTTCGAACTAAGTCAATCTGAGGTTGAATGTTTAAATCAACTAAATTAAAACAAGGAATTAACTATTTAAAAACTAAATGAAACATTTGTTTTTAAATCGACCACTGTTGCACTCCCATTATACATTAAACAAGCTTTAGATAGCCTGGTGTTTTATAGACAATAGACAAATTTTCTTTATTATCATATTCCTCAAGAACAGAAATAGGGTCACATGGATCAGGTTACATACATTCAGTACAAGTCAAAATTAGTTTAAACATATTAAGTGTAAAAAAATGAAAAGCATTCATTTCAGAATATCCAGTCCTGTTCTCTTGCTTCTAAGAATTCATCTAGGGTATATATTGGGTGATTTATAAAGGAATTGTTGAGTTTTCTTTTCAGAGCAGCTCCCTTAAGTTCTTTCACTGTTTGCGGTAGGAAGTTCCACAGCTTTCGACCAATATAGGAAGGTTTTTCTTCATAGTGATGTTCGATGAAGAGGCAGAGTGTAGTTTGCTGCGTGGCGTGTGTTGTATGAGTGATAGTCTTTCCCTGTTTGCAGGTTCAGTTTATCTGCATGCATGATCACCTCTTGTATGTAAATTGCAGTTACAGTCATTATTTTCAGAGTTTTGAATGCTTCCCTGCAGCTTTCCTGATGTTCAAGATCGGCTAGAGATCTAATAGCTTTTTTCTGCATGAGGAGAACTCTGTTTAGGTTTCCGGCTAAGGATCCACCCCAGACCACAAGTCCGTACCTTATGTGTGATTCCACTAAGGCATGGTAGGCTGTTATTGATGCATCCAGGTTCCCGATCCATTTTATTCGTCTCATTACATATATGCCTGTACTAATTCTCTTGCAGAGGCTGTTTACATGCTCAGTCCATGTTAGTTTTCTGTCAATAATAACACCAAGAAATTTGGCATGGTCTTCTATTGATACTTCTGGTATGTTAGGAGTGTGGTCCTTCCTTTTGCTGAAGTTTATCTGTATTGTCTTTGATGGATTTACTGCCAAATCATTCTTCCTACAGTATTTTAGGGCTTTATTGAGAGAGCTAGTGGCAGTGTCATATGGGTCATTGTCAAATCAATTGTCCATTTGATGTCCCAAGGTACAAATTCGGTTATATCTTTTATTATATTCAAATAAACTTAGATATCATATTTAGTATCAATAAAGCAATAAAAATAAAGCGATGTGACATTAGGAAATGGAAAATAATTTTTTTTTACCCAAAGGTTTTAACAGGTTTCACTTCAAAGTATTTAAAATTTTGATGTCCCACCCTATGTTTTTCAGTTTGAAAGTATGATAACTTTAAGGATGAAAATCCTACACTAACAAATATTTAACACAATGGCAGTATTATATTTGAAAGCTACCTTTCAATATGTATCTTTAACATAAATAATTTATTATTCACCAAAAATTCTTGTTGGAAAGTGTCCCGCAAAATTCTCAAGAGTGTTACCTCAGGAGTGTTACTACATTTAAATAGAGAAAAGAAAAAGAAATCACAAAGAAGAAGAAGAACTAGTAGTTAATAATTCAGTTACTTAGTTGGAGGGAAAAATTGCAGTTCTTGACAATCAATCAGTCTTTATTTTGCTGGAAAAACTCATCAACAATGGTAAGTATTTTTATTCACTATCATGAGTGTTACCTGAATTAAAACATTACTTTTTAACAATTAGTTATTTTATATTGTGATTGAGAAACTAAATTGTAACCTTATTACAATGCCCTAACCTCAAAACTATGTGGTGCATGCTTCTTGAGGAACTAGGTATATTTTTCTCAATTTCTCATGAGTGTTACCTCTCATGAGTGTTACCGATCAAAAGTAACACTCATGTGCTACCAGTAACACTCATGAGTAAAATCAAGTTTTCTTGCATTTTTGGTAGTATAAATGAATATTTTTATTAAAGCTGTAGGATACCTACCTATCACTTAATAATCCATGAATTTAAATGCATTTTGAAATTTTACTGAAATTATTGGTAATAATGTGTGTGCATTACTTTTCATCCAGACTTCATAAATAAAAATAAAAAAATAGTTTATGAACTGATTTACCAATTTCTATATATTCTCTATTTACCATCTAGGCTACAAAGAAACCCAAGCTGACGGCAGCAGAAAAGCAGAAACGATACAGGGAAAAACGGCGTTCTGATGCTGAGCGGGAAGCAGCATACAAGGCAAAACACAAAATAAGGTAGGTTCCCAAACTTATAATTTTAAAACATGAGTAAAGCCAACATCTTTGTAAATATGAAAGATATGTTATGAATGTGTGTAGTGTCTGGTTTACAACAATGATATTACCAAATAAATTAAGATACAATTTTAATAAAGCCCAAATTATTTTTCAGAAATGCTCGAAGAAAGAAAATTGGAGAGATGTCAGATAGAGAACAACGCAGTCAACGCAAGATGTGGAGGAAATGGGATAAGGAGAGACGGAAAAAAGAATCTACTCAATTACAACTTCCACCAACTCCCCCGGAAGAAAACAGCAGTAATGATTTACCTTCAGGATGTCAAGTTCGAGGGCGAAGAAAGGTGTTACGGAATCGTTCAAAATGCGTAAGAGACAATACAAAACTGAAAGATCAGGTAAGAGATTTAAATTTTAAACTTAAGAGTGCCCAAACAAGAATAGAAAAATATAGAAAAAGGCTGAATAGAATACAGAAGAAAGAAAACGATAGAGTAAAAAGGACACCTGAAAATGAATTGACTCCTCTTTCAAAGGCAAAGAAATGTTTGGGTTCATCTTTTACATCACTTAAACGGAAAGATGCTATTAAAAGTAAAGTTGTCCGCACTTTGATATTTCATGATTCCTTAGTTAAATCTTTGAAATCTGGCTATCAGTCTTTAAAAAAAAAACAACATAAAAGAGTTGTTAGTTCACTGCTCATGTCCAGTTATATAAGGCGATATCGTCTCCAAGGTTTAGTGAGTAGATCAATTGGGCTTGCAGGTAGGAAAAGGTTAGTAGAAAAGGTCCATGCAAAAGAAAGTGCAGTTAAATTTGAGATTGAACGTTTTTTCTTATGTGATGACGTAAGTAAAGTAACTGCAGGGATGAAAGAAACAATCACAAAAAAGAAGATTAAAATGCAGAAGCGTTATTTGGTAACTTCCATGAAAAAGCTGTATAAGACCTTTTTGGAATCTAGGAAAACTGAAAAACCAAATATATCGTATAAAACATTTACTCGCTATAGACCATTCTATGTTTGTAAACCTAGTGAGGTATCTAGAGACACGTGTTTGTGCAAACAGCACTCAAACATTACATTTAAAACAAAAAAGTTAAAACAGCTGAAGCTTGTAAATAGTGAAAATCCTCATGATCTTTATAAAAGTATAACTTGTGAGAAGTCTTCTGTATTGTGTATGTATGGAAAATGTATCAAGTGCAAAAATCAAAATGTTCCTATATTAGTTAAGGATGAAAATGAGCAAGTTACTTGGCAAAAGTGGGACGATGTTTTAGTAGTAAAAGAAAAAACTAAGCAAGGGGAGAAAGTACAGTACCAAGTAAAAGTAGCAACTAAAATCAGTGTGACAAAGCCTCTTAAAATGTTAGTAGAAGAAGTCCAGAACGATTTGAAAATTTTTAAGAAACATGTTTTCAATATTAAAAATCAAAACAACGCATATAAAACACTCAAAGACAGTCTAAGTGATAATGAGGCACTACTTCACATTGATTTTTCGGAAAATTATTCCTGTAAGCTAAGTGAAGAAATTCAATCGTTTCATTTTGGAGCAAGCCGGGACCAAGCAACGTTGCACACAGGAGTTATTCTAGTAAGAGAAAATCAAAAACCAATTCCATTTTGTTCTATTTCTGCTAGTAGAGATCATAACCCAGCAGCTATCTGGGCACACTTAGACCCTGTTCTTCGTAGTCTGTCTAAAGATTATCCCAATGTAAATACGGTTCACTTTTTCTCAGACGGTCCTTGTACACAGTACCGGCAAAAGAAAAATTTTTTCTTGTTCTCTACACTCCTGCTAGACATGGGTTTTCAGTGTGGAACATGGAACTTTTTTGAAGCCTCACATGGTAAGGGAGCCCCTGATGGTGTAGGTGGAGCACTAAAAAGGACAGCAAATTCAAAAGTAGCCCATGGAATAGATATACCAGATGCTATTACTCTTTACAATGTATTGAAAGAAGATTCTAGTGTGACATTATATTTAGTAGATCAATCTGAAATAGACAGAATTGATAAAATAATCCCAAAAGATTTAACAGTAGTTCCTGGCACCCTACAAATTCATCAGGTTGTTACAAACAGTTATGGAAAAATTGTTTACCGCCCTTTGTCATGTTTTTGCTCTGAAAATAACTGGTTGGTTGGAAAACTGTGCAATTGCCTAATTCCATTTAAAACACATAATTTTACTAACCTTTCGAATAACAATGATACTTGTAAGGAAACTGTGGCATCAATCTCTAAACCAAGTTCATCAATTAAAAGGAAGCAAAAGATAATGTACTCTGATGTTTATTCAAGTAGTGATACAGATGCAGATGATCCTGTTGAATACGTTAATACAGATGAGGAAGAAATTGATTTAGATGAAGTTATATGTTCTACTGATCCCGAAGTAGATGCCAACCTTCCAATTCTTCAACAGCCCTCCACTGAAAATGTACGCAAAGGTGTTCATGTTTTAGTAAAACTCGTTGGTGGTGAACGAAAAAAAACAACATACCAGTATGTTGGGGTATGTCAAACTGATATTGAGGAAGATGGAGAAGTTAAGGTCATGTTTCTAAATATTGTCGGTGAAAATGGAACATTATTTAAAACAAATGAAAGTGACATTTCCTATATTGATTATAACCAAATAGTTGGTGTGCTCCCTAACCCAGATATTAAGCTTAAAGGAAACCGTGTCTTTTATAAATTTCCAGCTAGTCTTGATGTTTTTGAGCAAGGAAAAGCAATCAATTAATTTTGTATTGTTGTTTTTAATTTGTATATAGTAGTTATTAGTTAATTTATCAGTTAAGTGTTACTGGCAGTCAACAGAATTGTTCATAATTTACCTATTATGTTCCTATGTATCTTCTTTAAATGATAAATCTTTATATCCTAAGACTACTATTTAGTGCAAAATGTTATTGAGTTATCATCTTACCTGTGATAAAAATTAACATAAATGAGCATTTTTTATGCTCTACATATTATTATTATAAAGATATCAGAGCAGACCTCATGAGTGTTATGCTTTATCATGAGTGTTACCTTAAATCATGAGTGTTACTTGGTGTTTTAAGACAAAAATCCTCACATTAACGATAATTTGACTTATATATTATATATTATTAGGTTCAGTTAAGGCAGAACTACCACACAAAAATCAATTCCAAAGTTTTTGAATTTTTGTGTGCATGTAATGAAAAAACTAACAATTAAAAATCAAGTAAAAGTAACACTCATGAAATATCTTTGTTAAAAAAAATATTAAATATAAATATATAAATTTGCATATATATTTTTTAATTTAAGTAGTTATCTATTAATCTTACTGTGAATATATTTTTTTTGTATATTTAATACAGTTGTATCAATTTTTTTTTTTCAGTGGTAACACTCATGAAATTATTTCAGTACCCTAAGCAACAAAATTATTATTTTAATAACAAACATTGACTTATTTCATAATTTTTAGATTAAGGGGTATTGGTAATCACATAAGTCATTATAATAATTGCTTTTTGTATTTTTTTTTAGAAAAATATTTTTCAATAAATATTTGTTTTACAAATCCTAAAAGGACAGTTAATTTGACAATGACCCATATACTCCTTCAGCTGTATCATTTCTTATCAAGAGCATTGTATCATCTGCGTACATCACACATTTTATATTTTGATTCTGGATGTAAGTAGGGAAGTCATTTATAAACAGAATAAAGAGGACTGGGCCTAAGACAGATCCCTGTGGGACTCCACGTTCAATGGGCATCGGGCTAGACTGATATGAGCTTGTAAGGCCCTTGTCAGTACTCTTCACCTCAATTATTTGGGATCGCCCTAATAGATAGCTTGCAAACCAATTGTTTGCTATCCCAATGATCCCTAAAGATGTTAATTTTGTTGAGATGAGATTGTGCCCCAGGCAGTCAAACTCCTTACTGTAGTCGAGGAAGAGTGCTGAGACGTATTGCTCATTGTCTATTTGGTCAATAACAAATTCGACTAGGCTAATGATGGCTGATATGGTTCATTTGTCCTTCAAAAACCATTCCATATACATATTCCATTAAAAGGAATATGTATATAAAACTGTATATAAAACACCCAGCCATCTGAAACTGTATATACAGGGTGTCCCTGAACACTCTGAGGATCAATTTAGGTATTGATTGACAAGATATAATATCATATTTAAAAATTCCAAAACACCTTCGGTATCCGTACAGCCGCCATTTTGTGCTTTTTACAAATTATTTTTTATTTTTAAAACTACTTAACCTATAGAGTTCAAATTTGGTGTACGCATTAATAAAACCATTTTCTTAGTGAAATTTAAAAAATCAAAAACCTTTATTAATTATTTTCAAAATGGCGGCACTTTGAAAATGTTGATACTTAATAACTTTTGAAAGGTTTGGAATACAACAAAAAAATCACAAGAATAAATTTTCTTTGCAAATTTCATTTGCAATCTAAAAAAATAACGTATGAAATGGTATGACAAAACAACTGAGATTTGAGTATTTTTGTATTTAATCATTGCGCATCAATGTGTACAGCCATGGTGTCGTGCTGCGTGTTTCAACCAAAACAATACATCAGTGATCTATTCTGATTACTTTCATCCACAACACTACAATAAAGTGATTTGTACATTATTGTAATGATAATGCTCCTAGCTGGCAACAGGAAAAAAGTTGCAGGTCATTTGAGTTGTTATTAAAATAAAAATTAATTTGAACCTTATATAGTACCCTAAAAACTAGTTTTTTTAAATTTAATTGTCATGCAAAGCAGGTTGTTGACATAATAGACATAAAACAAGCAAACTTAAAAAAGCATTAGATTATAAATTGAAACTTTTACTAAATTTATTTTCACATTACAAACGACACTCAACATTTCGACCTCTCATTTGATTGCAAAGGAAAACTATTGGAATGTGACTGGCACACAGCAGCTAATTAAGTTTTTTCTTGAATAATTCCAGCATCTTCAACAATTCTACCAACCTAGAATTCACAACAATTCTAGTATTTAGGGCACTGCTTAAAGTTAAAATTAATTTTTAATTTAATAACAACGAATATCACCTGCAATTTTTTTCTATTGCCTGCCAAGGTTATTTTCATTACAATAACGTCACAAATCACTTGATTGTAGTGTTATTTATACGTGGCTGTACACATTGACAAGTATAAATGATTAAATACAAAAATACTCAAATATCAGTGGTTTGTCGTCCCATTTAATGCGTTACTTTTTGAATTGCAAATGAAATGTTCAAAAAAAAATATATTCCCTTGATTTTTTTGTATTTCTAACCTTTAAAAAGTTATTAAGGATCAACATTTTCAAAGTGCCGCCATTTTGAAAATAATTAAAAAAGGTTTTTATTTTTTTTTATTTCAGTAAGAAAATGGTTTTATTAATGTGTATACCAAATTTGAACTCTATGGTTAAATTTTTTTTAAATAACAAATAATTTGTAATAAATACAACATGGCGGCTGTATGGGTACCGGAGTTAGTTTGGAATTTTTAAATATGATATGTTTTGGTCGCCACAGAACTTCAGGTCCGGGACTAAGTGACCCTTATCAGAGTCAGTTCATTATGGAAAATGAGATACTAAGCAGAACAATGTGTGGGGTGGGAGGGAGGTAAGAAAGGGGGCAAGGGTCAGGCCCGCCCGTAATCTGGCGATATCAACGCCTCAGCCCCATCAATACCTAAATCTAATAAGAACTTTTTTACTCAGATTTAAAAAATCAAAAAAAAAAACACTAGATACTTAATACAACTGACTTGTTTTATTTTAAACAGTTGCAATTGATATTTCCAGATTTGCTACACCTATATTCATGATATTTTAACGAGTTGTCAAAACTAAGCTCATTCCTTAAATTAAATATCATAACTTAGTTTTTTCACTAAGTAACATATAATTTGTATCAAACCATAATCTTAAAAGAAACAAATCTCTAGACATGTCACTATACAATGTATTAATGTTGTTGCTTTAGTAAGTAAAAGCGGTATCATCTGCAAAGGCAACGAATTGGCCATTAAAGTGACCATTGCATAAATTATTCATATCAATCAAAAATGAAATAGATCCTTAGACTGATCCCTATAGCACACCACATTTAATAGAACCAGGAACACTTCAACAATTACAAATTCTAACACTTTGTACTCTTCCTGATAGATAGCTAGAAAACCATTTCAGAGGCAGGCCTCTTATGCCTGCCAAGAATAACTCGTGAAATAAAATATTATGATCAATTGTATCAAACGCTTTAGTGATATCAATAAATAAGGCTGAAACCTTTTAACTCTTATTTATTTGTTCGTAGATTTCCTCCATTAATTTAATTAATGCATCCTCAGTAGACACACCTTCTTGAAATCCAAACTGATTTTCACTAAAATACTTATTTTTTGTTAAAAACGTAATCAATTTTCACTTGACTAACTTTTCAAGACTTTTTACAAAAACTGATAATAAAGAAATTGGACGAAAACAGCTACGCTGCTTACAATTCCCACACTTCAAAATTGGAATTACGACAGCCTTTTTTAGACAAACAGGAAATTCTCCAGAAGACAAACTAAATGTGTAAAGGTATGTCTAAACATCAGTTATATAAGGAGCCATTATTTTTATAAACATAGATTATAGAAAAATTATTATTCTAAAATTAAAAAAGAAGATTTAGATTAAGAATAGACAAATAACAACTAAACTTGTGATCAATCAAAGTGTTTATAGGAAAAATCATTATCAATATTCAACTTAATAAACTAAAACAACAGATTTATCTAACTAATAAAACTATAAAAAGATTTTATATTATAAATCTGCTTCCCAAAACTCAAGTAACCCAAAGTAATAAGAAGCTAATTTAAACAAACTACTTGAAGTTTTTCCTTAATTTCTCAACATTCAGTGCTAGTAAAACAGCCTTCAGGGAAGGTGATATAATAGTTTTGCCCCTATAAGTGCATTTTTCTTAGAACTCTAAATTAACTATTCCACTTGTCTATTTATTCGAGTATCGTACATGTCTGATAGGAATTTGAGAGGGAGATTTGCACATTGTTTCATTTAAGTAACAGTTTCCAATATACAGGGTGGGCCGAAACTCTGGAATCTATTTATTAGTTTTAAAACTATTGAAAGAAATGTAATATAACTTTCTAGTTATGTACATGTTTAACCAAACATTTAGACATACTTTACTTGTTTTTCACATAGTAAGAGGATGACCCATGCAGAGTCTTAAAATTTTTAAATGTAATCCTACCTTGAATTATACCTCATTTCAAAGGTGTATGTTTGTACAACACAAGAGTGCAAACCTGAGTTCAAAAGGACGACCCAGTCGAGAAATACAGCCACTCAAAGAATTTAATGTTTAAAGTTTCATGATTTTATTTTCAGCAACTTCAAAGATATTAAATTAAAATTTAATGTTGCGCACCAGTACCTGCTGGACAATTAACTATTTTTTTAACACGCTGTTGGCTGCAGGTAGATAAGTGCAAGTCTAAAAAAGGGATTTGTTGTCCCAATATTTAAGAATGGTGATCGTTCTACAATAATAAACCACAGATATCCTGTGTTGGGATCGCCATCACTTGAATTAAATTATAATACCATTGTGCACTAGCAGCAAGACCGTTGCTAACAGATACAGAAAAACAAAATAAAATATCAAATGAATATGTTATTTTATTTTGTTTTTCTGTATCTGTTAGCAACGGTCTTGCTGCTAGTGCACAATGGTATTATAATTTAATTCAAGTGATGGCGATCCCAACACAGGATACCTAGGGGATCCCTATTTTATTTTGCCTTAGTTTAAATTTAATTAGTTTATAATAACTTGTATTAACTGTTCTGTAAAAATTATAATGGAAATGTTGTAATTGTTGGCAAAATAAAAAAAAATTATTCTAAAAAAAATTCTATTCTAGATCAATAATTATTCAGTCGTGGCTGGCCAGTGTTCGAGAATCTAGTTCCAAATCAGTTGTACTACTGCCTGACTCCATAAATCCTAAAACAGTTATTTATAGACCACTTTATTGTTTGGTAAATATTTATATTGTTCAATCATCTTGTATTTATCTAATGTAGGGCTACCATTTATCAAAATGGTGTATACCATTAAAAGCAACAAAAATATATAAATAAATAGGCCTAAATAAAGCGTTAACATGGATCATATTGGATTGATTGCTACACCCTTACTATATTCACAATCAGAATGAAATTTTATACAATTCCAGCAAGTTACTGTCTACAATGCTCTCATTCAGTAAAAATTAATTTTCTGGTTTTTTTTTGTTGATTCTAGCAATTTTATGGTTTTGCCAAAGAAAAAAATACAAATAACTTAAAGCCAGTTCTTGTGTCTAGTTAATTTTCTTAAGTAAAAAACAATAGTGACTGTGCACTTTTTGCTCATCTCAAGCAAAACTCACTTCTTAACAAAATAGGTTTGACAGTTTTTTGAGAAATGTTTTAAGGAAATACTTATTATTTGAGTTTATCATATAAAAAAACAAAACCTATGTAATTAGTTTTGTTGTGGAATTATTAATTTGACCAATAAAAATAATTGTTATGAAAGTAACCAACAAACCCTGTGACCGAATTCAAGATTTGAGACAATTTACGATGTCCCAGTTGACTCTCTAACCAATATACCTTCATGCAAATTTATCTTTTTTGTTAGTAGGTCAGGTTGCTTGTAAATTTGTGTTTCTGTGTAAATAACATCTTTCCACAGATAACTAACTCTACCCAGATAGCTCTCAGTAAACGGGAAAAAAGTGCACGTTGTTTAAGGAGTATGTAGGTAACACACACTACACGATTGTGAATTTAGGATGCGACGATGCTGCATTGAACAAGTATTAAATCTCAAGTATTATTATCAGCTAATATTTACTATTGTAGTATTCGTTTTTACTCTGGTTAGTTGATTAAATTCAATCTGGCAACGCCGCCCAGTTGACAGCCGCTATACACGCTTTAAAGCGGACAGTTGACACTACAAAAAAATTTTTAATACTCTTTAGTATGGGAATGAGCTATCTGGGAAGAGTTAATTATCTGTAATCTAACTATTATATAAAAATCGAATGATATCTGTTGTGTGTTCCTCAATCACGCGAAAACTACTGGACCCATTCATCTGAAATTTTGCATGGACATTCTTAGTGTCTCTGGTTTAACACACAGGCCTATTTTTATTTTTAAATTCTATCAGGAAACCACCCCAGGGGTTCTAAGAATTATCAATGCGACCCCTATGGCAATACCAATTTGACAGTAATTGTTTTTAATGGTTTCATTAATCAGCTGTTGGAATAAGTAAACAGCTTACTGTTCTGGAGTAAATACTGAACAAAACCTAATCACAACCACAGTAACTAGAAAAAATGGTACGTATCACGACGAGGCTGCGCAGTAGACTGTGGCGTCACATGGGTAAAATCACCTGGTTTGATTATTTGATAAAATACTGGTAACTAAATCTACCAAACGCACGAAAGCATTCAGCTAAATGTTAGACAAGTTATTTAGCACTAATCAGCTGGAATTGTAAACTACAGGAATTAGAACAGTATTTTAGTGTTTGCTGTTGCCATTTCACCATGTGACGTGATAGGAGATGCGCATGATACCTACCGTCTTCTTTCCTAGGGGAACCATGACCACAATGCACTTCTGCATTATTCAGATGCCAGTAAGTATAAATGGCCACCTCCTGTGCTGTCTGTGTTAAAAGTGTATTAAAAAGTGAGGAAGGCCTCCCAATGTGATTCTGTTTGCTCACAATGGTTTCACCGACAATGTATTAATATATCTAAAGCTGACTATAAGAAATTTTCCGAGGACTCCAGTCCTAAATGGGCATGCAATAGGAACGACTGTGTAGCTCCTGGTCAACTTCCTCTATCTATTCTATCAAATCAAATTGCTTCTGTGATCGACAAACTAGATTTGCTATTTGGTAAGGTCAGCAAGATTTATTCAATTTCTCAAGACATTGATGCCATTAAATCTGACATCTCTTCCACTCACAATAGTTTGTCAACTCTTCAACCGAGAAACTCCGCTACTGAGAACCATATCTTATCTCTTCAGCAAAAATTTGATCGCTCTCAACTAAGGTTTTTTCAAATACAAGTAAACTAAATGGCCTTGAAGATAGATCAGCTTCTGATGCTGTTATTGAGATGACGATGGAAGAAGTTAAAGAACGAGGTTTGAGAACTAGGAATATCATGTTGTTTGGTCTTGCTGAGAGATCTAAAAAGAATATTGAAGACAGAAAGGAAGAAGATAGGGATAATGTCTATTTAATGATGGGGTCTACACTACCTGGGTTTGACACTTCTAAGATCAGGTTTTTTCGTGTTGGCAAGAATAATACCAATAAGAACAGGCCTATTAAGATCATCCTTGATTCTGAGACAAGAGTGCCAGAAACACTCAAGATTGTAACACATAAGTTCCTTGATGAACTGGGTCCTGTTTTTACTAATCTAATAAAATTGGCGAGAGATAAAACTAAACATGAATTGGAATTTCTGGACTATCTGAAGGAGCGTGATATGCGCTTGAAGAGAGGTGAATCTGGGATGACTTGTAAGTATACCAATGGCATACCTATGATTGTGTTTACAAAAAACATGTAATTTTTCCACAGTCTTAGTAGCACTTTCATACTGTACCAAAACTTCGTTCCAAGTTAAATTTGTTATATAAATCAGGCTGCATATGTTATGTAGTTATTTTCACTGAGACTAATTTGAACTCTGATGTTAGTATTTCTGAGCTGGGAATTTATAGTTACACTGTTTATATAAAGGATAAATCTGAAGAAACTAGTGATAAGATTTGTGGCGGAGAAGTTCTGATAGCTGTGCGTAAAAATTTATTATCTACTGAGATCTGTTGCTCTTTTACTAATCTTGAAGCTCTATTTGTGACTATTGGTGTAAGACATCGAAAGCTGCTGCTGTGTACTGTGAACTATTATTCAAACTTGTAGAATTGGTATACGTAGGAAATAAAATTAAACATGAGGGAAAAAATTAACAAATAACTATGTTGCCTAGAACCGAAAATGATAATTTTGGCATACCCCTACAATGTTTATAAAAATATCTTCTGTTGAAAAAATAATTCCAAAATGCTTGGAACTGTATTAATAAGGAATAAAATAATAATAAAAGGGAATAAAGTACTTAAAAAGTACTACAGCAAGTCACAAACAATCACAATAACTAAACATCTAAACAAACTATTAGCAATGGCGATCAGAGTTTCAGAAAACCCGAATGGAGGAAACAAAAATTAGCTGTTGGGCATGAGTGTAGTAAAGCCGTACAGCTATTACGAGGACGTGAAAACAATCATTGATTCATGTTCTACAGGCTGATATATATATCCCTCAAAGAGGCGATGACACTGTAAATCACGTCAAATTGAGGTGACCAACATTTCTTGGTTTAAGGTAATAGTTCAGAAAAAAAGGCAAGGCATTTGCTTATGAAAAATATACTTCATTCTTGACAAACTAAACAGTTTAATAATTGGTCAAGTAGCAGATAAAATCAGCATGTATATATGTCATGTTCCATCTCATGATAGAATAGTACAACACGATTTTTTCTGGTAATTATTTCATAAAGCACATTATGCATTTCTCAATTCTTTTGTTCTCTAAACACTCATATAATGGGCTGATTTTGAAAGAACTTGCAAATATGTTGAGGAAGAAAGCCAGGAAAACTATGAAAATAAGGAAACACAGAACAATATTTTTCGTTCGTAAATCTATTTTTGTTGGTGTAAATGTATTGTTGTGGATACTCACATTAAAGGAAATTATGCAATGATCACAAATATGGCATGGATTTTGCAATTGGTAAATTGTTATGAATGTTAGAGCCAGAAATGTGCTAATTTTAATATGGCTGTTAGGTTTTGGTAAGGTTGTTTGGTTTGGTAAGGTTGTTTGGTTTGGTAAGGTTGTTAGGTAAACAAAAAATAGTATTTATGCAGTTTCTTGCCACCAAACAAATTTGGAACATTTTGCTTGAAATGGATCTAGAATTGG
The DNA here is from genome assembly GCA_035578905.1 of Stictocephala bisonia. NCBI lineage: Eukaryota > Metazoa > Arthropoda > Insecta > Hemiptera > Membracidae > Stictocephala > Stictocephala bisonia. Next base: position 769,337 of record JAQJVL010000415.1, on the reverse strand, counting down.
CTGTAGTTTCACGAGATATGCTTTTTATTCCGCGGAAATAACGTATTTCACCGAAAAATTAAAAAAAAACCAATATCACAACTTTTAGTATTTTTCTCACATTTCCGTTAATTTAAGTGGTATTTTAATCATCTTTTTTTTATTTAATGTGTTTTTTTTTTTTTTTTTTTTTTTTGCTGAATACAAATTTGGGTAATTATGCACTTTCTTGCCACCAAACAAATTTGGAACATTTTGCTTGAAATGGGTCTAGAATTAGCTGTATTTTCACGAGATATGCTTTTCATTCCGCGGAAATAACGTATTTTACCGAAAAATTCGAAAAAACCAATGTCAGAACTTTTAGTATTTTTGTCATATTTCCGTTAATTTAAATGGTATATTAATCATCTTTTTTTTATTTTGATGTATTTTTTTGCGCTGAACACAAATTTGAAAACTATTTTGGTCTATTGCAAATATTTCTCGAGAAATAACGGAAAAACTACTATCGCGGCAGATCGCTATTAGCGGCCATTACGCGATCATTATATATACAACTATTTGTCACAAAAACCGAATTTACCTATATTCCCGCCGGAGTGACGGCCGGCAGGCCGTCACGGAGGCCAAACGCTCGAATTTAACGCAAATTACGAAGTTTTGTTGAGAAAATAAGAAAATTAGGATAAGTTAGGTTATGTTTGGTTATGTCGTAAAAAGTGAATTTTTCGAGCTGAAAAAATAATTTTACTACAAAACCAGTTATATATTTGTGTTCAGCATAAAAAAACACGAGAAATGGAAAAAAAATTATCGAAAAATAACGATTTTTTAAAAAGTTGGTTTTTTCATTATTAGTTAAAAAACTAGTTTTTCAATTTTTTGGTAAAAAATGAGTTTTCCGCGGATAAAATCAAACTCCTCAAGAGATATAAACTAATTTTTCATCACTTTTTTAACATGAAATCGTATTTTCAGAGGTGGCAAGAAAGTGCATAATTACCCAAATTTGAAAACTATTTTGGTCTATTACAAATATTTCTCGAGATATCACGAAAAAAAACTACTATGGCGGCGGATCGCGATTAGCAGCCATTACGCGATCATTATATACAACAACTATTAATCACAAAAACCGAATTCACCCATATTCCCGCCAGAAAGACAGCCAGCAGGCCGTCACGGTGGCCAAACACTCAAATTTACCGCAAATTACGAATTTTTTTTTCAGAAAATAGACAAATAATATAAGTTAGGTTATGTCAGTAAAAAATCCATTTTTCGAGCTGAAAAAATTATTTTACTACAAAACCAGTTATATATTTGTGTTCAGCATAAACAAACACGAGAAATGAAAAAATAGTTGTTGAAAAATAACGGTTTTTAAAAAGTTGGTTTTTTCACTAATCAGATAAGAAACTAGTTTCTCGATTTTTCGGTAAAAAACGAGTTTTCTGCGGATTAAATCAAACTCCTGAAGATATACTCATTTTCCACCACTTTTTCAACATGAAATCATATTTTCAGAGGTGGCAACAAAGAGCATAATAACATATAAAAAATTATTTTTCGATTTTTCGGTAAAAAAACAAGTTTTCAGCGGATGAAATCAAACTCCTGAAAAGATGTAAACTCATTTTTCACCACTTTTTCAACATGAAATCATATTTTCAAAGGTGGCAAGAAAGTGCATAATTACAAAAACCCCAAACCTAGCTGAAAAAAGATCCAAGTAGGCCCATTTTCAGTACTAACAATCTTAATAATGGTCTATTTCAAAACTGTTAACAATCTTAATAATGGTCTATTTCAAAACTGTTTACATATTCTTGGTCAGGATGTAATTCTGCACAATTTGAGTACCACAATGGTATATTTTAATAAAACAAACCATTCTTCAATGTTTCCTCTCAGTAAATAATGTTTGCATAAAAAAATTACTTCCTCAAAAAAAATTTTCAAGTTCTTCAAAATTAGCCCATTATATGAGTGTTTTCAGGAAAAAACTTTAAAAATGCATAATATGCTTTATCAAATAATTAGCGGCTTTTTTCTTCATTTACCCTGACTTCAAAATGTAATTAATAACTGGGCTTAGTATAGCCTACTTGTCTCAAAAAAAAAGATTAATTTAATTTTATAGATAGGCCTAGTTTAATATTACATCACTTACCCAATCTAAGTGACGTAAAAGTAATTTTATTTTAATAACGTTGTTTCATACTAAATAAAACTATACTATCTATTTAAATAAATATATTTTTCTTTGGTTATTTGTTATCTCTTGTCTCCGAATAATCGAATAATAATAATAATAATAGTAATCGAAATTCGAAAGGAAATAACGATACATTTCCTTTCATGGTATTGACTTTTTTGAGGTTTTTTCATTGTTGTTTGAAGTTTAATATACACACAATTGTCACATAATAACATATATATATATATATATATATATATATATATATATATATATATATATATATATATCACATAATATATATATATGTATTTAAATATATATATATATATATATATATATGTGTGTGTGTGTGTGTATATATATATATATTATAGGTATAATAGAAGGTCTATGATATAAGTAAATAGCACTTCCTGCACTTCATTACGTATTTTAATTATTTGTTAGCATAGAATTTATAATGGTACCTACTGTGTCCAACTCCAGGTACTGGAATCATTAGAACAATGCTAGTGTGTCGATGTGGGTGGACGCAAACAACTGGTTGATGTGTCAAATTTGAAAGTTTAAATGGACTGAGTAGCCACGTGACTCTGCATTTCCATTTCCGTTATAAAATTAAACACTTTCATTGTAGCCTCTATTTTCATTCTCGGATTGAAATTTTTTACTGTGACTGCCATTAATTTTAAATAAATTAATCAATTTAATCTGCTGGTTCTGATATCATTATTAATTTATCTAGAGGATTTCTTGGCTCATTACATTATTCTTCAAGTGCTTTTAGCATGCTTACAATGGATAAAGTTAATAAAGTTGAGTTGGATCTAGTGAGTGTGCTCACAGAATCTACGGGAGTGTGCTCTCAGGGAAGAATGCACTCCCAGTTCTTAAGTAAACTCTCCGCCAGTAGATGGTAGTGGGGAGAAACACTCTGTGACATGAATCCTCATCCATTATTATTTTTATTCGTTTGCTTCCTATTTCCGTGTCAATTTTATTTGTTCGGTTAGTATAGTCGACAAGTAACAGTTAAATTATGGAGGACATACTCATTCCCATGTTGGAACGGTTTAAAAATAGGCATGTTTGTACAACCAATAGTACATATTGCTAAAGGAAGACTATATTTTACCTGCCACAGTATCATATCTTCCTGCAACAAATATTCTTCGGTTGACGGAGATTTCGCTCAAACTCTATTTTTTTCTAAAATAGAAGTCATTACACTAGAAAATGTTTTCAGACAGTTGACTTAAAAATCCCTAAATCTTCTCCTACGCCGCTTTGATACCATGGATCCCTCACATATCTAAAAAAATTCCATTATTTGCAAGTTAGTAAGGCTACCACCTCGGCTCTCAATGGTGTACTCACAACAACAACAAAATTGATCAGCCATCCATTCCACATTATTCTTTTCAAATCTATACAACAATTGGTAGTCTTCTTCACGTGTATCACGACGCATTTTATAAATGTTATGTCAACGAACTTGCATAAACTCCGCCATAACTGTACTGAAAGAGCTCATTCACCACTGTGAGTGTGGCAAATAGCAGAATCTACTTTTTGCAATTGCACTCGCAAAATACCTGATTGGGGTCTAATCTCAACTTTATTCACTTCACACAATATCCCTGTCCTTCCTAAATTTGTTATCTTGTTTATGAAATCGTTGTGAAGGTCATAAAGCTTCGTAGTACCGTATCTTTTTTGGTGAATTAAAAAACTCTGCATAAGCCAAAGTAGAGTCAAGGATATGCAGGAATGTTTAAGCACCACTTGAGTAACCTCGTAAACCTACGTCCCTTTATCTATCAAGAGTCTCAAATTTACTTCTAACCTCGTAAAGTGTGCCTTTTACCATTGATTTTACTATACATAGAAGATAGTTCCATCCAATGTTAAATATTGAGGCACGGAAAATGGGAGCGACCGTGCTGCAACCTGTCGTCAATCAAGTTAAAGAGGTCGAAATTGCCTCCAGTTTCGACTGTTCGGTTGCACAACCTGTGAGCAGTAAAGGAACTAATCACTCCCTCTCATTCCCCCATTCTCTCTCTCTCCTTTCTCATTAGACAAGCGTCTGGAAGTACTTGTTTACTGTCGCCGCTCCATCTGTGTCGCAGATAGGCCTTGATAGAGAGTCAAGTCAAAGTGGGATATTATTCCGTTCTGTGGTTTGTCTTGCACGGAAAGGAATCGCGATCTTTTATTTAGGCTTTAGGGGTTTGTGAATATGAAAAATGTTAGAGGACATATTTTTGTTATTTTGTCAATGTAAATAACAGTATGTTACAGATGTTTAGTTAAAACATTATGCATTATCTAAAATGATGTAAATACTGCGTATTGTAAGTTTATTCAGTTTATTGATATTTTAAGTAATTGTATATTTAGAAGTAGCAAGAAAAATGGTGGTAGTTCTAAATTGTTAAAGGCTAATTTTTTTGTCAAGTCCCTGGATAACACCAATCATTTTACATAAATTTGAGAGACGTAAAAAATTATATAACATTTCTACAAGATGACCATATGACAGAGTTTTTCAAAATTATTTTGCAAAATATACTAATGAATTAAATAATGTGATCAATTTTACAAAAAAAATTATTATTCAAGATTATTAGAAAACTGTAAAGGTGATGTATCTGAGCAGTGAAAGGTAATAAATAACTTAACAAGTGGTTCCTCAAAGAAAATAGTTGAGCTAATTGAATTGCCAAATGGCGAAGTTACGCGTGAGCCTTCCGTCATTGCTGATAAGATAAACAATCACCTTATCACAATCCAGTCTAGCCGTCCAGACGTTGTACATTCCAATACCCTTCCACCTCTACGTACTTACTATCAACAACATTCATTCTTCATAACTCCAACAGATTTAGATGAAATTAAGAGTATTGTTAAGTTTTTAAAAAATTAAAAATTAACTGGCTCTGACCAAATTAATGTACATTTACTGAAAAATATGTTCACTTAATAAACAGTAGTTTTATCAAAGGCATTTTTCCTGAGAGGCTGAAGATAAGTTCAGTGGTACCTATTTTGAAGGACAATAACTCTTTAAAACTAGATAACATAAGACCAATCAGCTTGTTATCTGTATTCTCTAAGGTGTTTGAAAAAAAAGAAAAAAAAACAATGATTAAAAGACTCCAAAGGTAGTTATTTATATGAGTTAAATTTTCTTAATCTACGTCAATTCGGTTTTATCAAAGGAAAGTCAACTGAGGATGCGTTATTAGTAGTATCAGAAATAATTTATAACAGTTTAATTATTCATTAACTTATCATCTGTCATATAGTTCACATTTAATACTAGAATTAACCTTTATATTATTGAAATCATTATTCATTTTATATCAAGTAATTAAAGCTTCTTGTCAATATTACATTGTATAATATTATTGTTGTATTTTTAATTATAAATGAATATTACTTTTGTTTAAAAGTAAATTGAACTATTTGTCATACATACCACAATATTAAAATCTGCTTCCTTGGCACGCCGTGGACAGTGAAATATATATGGTAGGCCTACCGAAAGTTTTAATATTCGTTGTTTTCCTCGTGTGTGAACTGTGTTTGTTAAGTTTTAATTAATTTGTGACGCGTCCCAATTGGACTTATTTATGTTCTTTAACCTGAAGATGCCGTTTATATAGTTTTGTTAGTTCTTGGCATTGTTTGTTCTGTTATAATTAAAAACGCCACAGAGTGCGGCTTTAGTTTATTTTGTTATTATTTAGACTCTGTAGTTACTTTAAATTAGTTATTTCTTATGTTATTGCTGGTCACGCTACTTGTGAAATTTTACCAGTGTAATTCCAGAGTGTCTTTACCAGAGAAATTTAAAATATAAATAAATTGCAGTTTATCCATACTTTCACATCTAGTAAAATAATAGAAACGTGTATGAAAAACAGATATGATAACTTTAATTATATTCGCCTTAGACATACTTTTTACAATGGTCTGATTCAATCAATGTTATGAAATAAATAAATGATTTATTCAGTCATTATAAACAAACATAAAACAAAATATCAACTCTGAATATCAACTGCCACAATCTCAAGTAACATGGCAGTGCTACAACAATATTTACACAAAGAAAACTAGAGTCCAGCTTGTACTTTCTACTGATAAGAGAGTCGCTCCTTGTGTCGTCTTATCTATTAAACTGGAAGTATAATTATGCAATTGTATATTATGACTAATTAACAAGTTTAAATGTTAAGCTAATACTTTATGAATTATTACAATGATAGTGAATTACATTTCTAAAATATTATTTACATACAAATATTTAAAAAAATATATTTGGTAACGATGAATAACAAGGAAACTAATACATAAAACTAAACCTGATTTCATTTCTGTATTTAATAAGCAGTAAGTGTTCATTTTAATGATATACAAATACTATATATAAATGTAATAGCATGATTTAAATTAATACATTATATTCAGAAAAGTGATATCTTCATAACTGAAAAGCCATAGTTTTATTTTCTTTGAATAAAACTTCACATTATTAATACTTTTAATGTCGGATGGTAAACTATTAAAATACTTTGGGCCTAAATAATGAAAGGAATGTCTAAAAAGCGATTTTTTAACCTTAGGTAAACGAAAAGTGTTGCTACTAAAACTTCTCGTGTTATACAACAAATTGTTTGTCTGAGTATTTCCACTCATAATAAAAAATAAACGTAACACTTTAAACACAAATAGGTGCTGGAGGGGTAAAATACCTAGGCGGCAAAATAAAGGAAAAGAACTTTCACGTTTTTTCATTTTTAAAGTTATTCTTAAAAAGTGATTCTGTATCACACGTAGTTTTTTAATGCTATAATTATTGTCCCGCCCCAGCACTGTATTCCATATTTCAGTCTAGAATCGATTAAGGCAAAATATAAGGATCTTAATAGCTTTTCAATACAAAAATTTCTCAAAAAATAGAATTTTCTTAACGATAATTTTAAGTTTGAGTGCAAATAATTACTGTAATGTGTTTTTCCCATGAAAGTTTTTCATCAAAGAAAATACCAAGATATTTAAAATGTTTTTCCTGGTCAATTACTAGACAGTCACAATTTTCTGTTACACAGTTTATCTCATGATATTTTAAGCTTGATAGAAAATTAAATCCTCTGAAATCAAAATTGACAAACTTAGTTTTTTTAACATTAACTTCCATTTTATTGATTGCACACCACTGTCTAAGTTTTCTTAAATCGCTTGTAAGAGTGTTCCAAATATTGTCAATATTTTTCATTGTATAAAAAATTGCTACATCATCGGCAAATGCTCTTAAAACCCCATTAAAATTCAATTCTAAGAGATCATTAATAAAAATTAGGAACAGTGCCGCTGACAACACCGAGCCTTGAGGCACCCCTGATCTTATTGTAAGCTGTGAGCTCACAGAAGTTTTTATTTTAACTTGCTGTTTCCTATGTGTAAGAAAACTCATGAACCAATTTAGAGAAGTGCCTCTAACCCCTATTGCCTCTAACCATTACCCATAGGTGTTGAGTAAAAGTTATTTAATTCTGAGTCATCATTACTATTACGTATGCTAGACATTATATTGAAATAAATTAAATTTAATGTAACTATTAATGCATAAATAAATTTTTAAAAGGGAAGTAATAAAAATCATTTTTATTTATAGTATGAGAAATTGAGTTTTTTTTTTTTCAAAAATATTCCAATGCATGCTTTTACCATAATATATACAGCTGAATGCTCACTTGAGTTTCTCGATGTCGGAGTAGGTAGCGCTTAAGCGCTCTGTCTCCAGGTGCCTTCCTAACAAAGAATTTTCCATCCCTGGACCATATGAAGCTATATCCTGCTGCTCGACCCTTCTCTTTCAGACTGGCGAAGAATTTTTTTGTTTTCCGGGGAAAGGTGGTCGTTCAGGAAAACTCTGTTGTTCGGGAACGTCGGGTTGATTTTTTTGGCCGTCAGTTGTTCCAACTGCCGGTACTTTGAAATCCACAGGTCTCTCGTGGTTCGGTTGTTAAACTGTATAATAACTGAGGGTTCCCGCTTGTACGAGGGTACCCGGTGTGCGGCGGCGACGTCAGACTCCGTCGTCTCCAGTCCCAGCGCTGCAGACACGTCCTTGACCACGTCGCTTATGTTCTCACCTGGAGTTACAGGTAGACCGCTTACTTCCACATTATTTCTTCTGGAATATTGTTCGATCTCTCTCAACCTTTCCCTTAGACCAGTAACTTCTTGACTGAGGGCCTCATTTGCAGAGCGTAATTCTACGTTTTCGCGTTTTAATTCGGAAAATTGCGTTTTTAACTCCTCCATTAAAGCATTTGAATTGTCAAGCTTGTCGGATATAAACTGGGTGGAATTTGAAAGTTCTTGCATTTCATTTTTTACTGACTTAAATTCCTCAAAGACTTCTTTTTTAAAACCTTCCATCACACTTACTATAAATTCTTTAGTCACCATACTTGAAGTGGATGATGTAGAATTGACACTGCCAGCTGTTGAACCTTTTATTCCACAGTCCTTACATTTCCACTCCTTGTTAGAGCGTGGAACTTTCTTGCCATCTCCTTTAACACAACTAGCGTGGATCATGACACCACATGAACCAGCACACTTGATGTCACTCACGTCATCACACACCTTAGCACAGACGACACAAAGAAACATGTTGATAAATAAAATAAAACTTAAAAAATTTTAAGGCGAATATTGATTTAACATGAATAAATCACGCACGTGTCGAGCGACCTTTAAGCGGCAGCGGTAGAGCGATAACGCACTAGCTCCTATCTGCTCGGTAGTTCGAGCTGGACTTATAGAACGGAATTTTGGAAAGGGGGACATAAACAAAATTTACAATAATTTCAACCTGATTAAAATAATGAAAATTGAATCTAAATAATCAGTAGTCTAGTTATATTCTATCACGATAATATTTCCTAACCAATTTCAATTGACATTGAGATTGTTTTTCTCAAGAAGTAATAAGAGTCACAACTCTTCATGATTCCGACAAAAATGAAAACTGACCATTCACCAAACAATGAAATATTTTACAAACAATCATGCAATTACTTGGAACCAAATAATATGTTTATGTTACAGACAGTAATAGTAAAACAGACGTTTATAATAAAATGAAAAATAATTTATTTTAAATTAAATGCCTATACATAGATTGTCTGAATCAGGCCATAAGATGAAAGCTATTTTTATCTTGTATAGAAGTAAATTAGTGGTTTGTTATGATTTTTTCTAACCCTATCATGAAATTTGAATCTCACCTGGGTTTTATATTTTGCCCAGTATTATTCTATATAAATATCATAGGCCTATTTCAATATCTATTTTGTCAAAGAAATAAATAATGTCACTTTTTTATATTTCACTATATTCCTGGAATATTTGCAGATTAATTTCATAATTGATGGGAGTCATTAATTGTATTTGAAAACATTAAATTTTTTAATCAATTACCGAATATGAAAAAATTAATGATTGAGTACAACAATCGATTTAATCACCTAATCGATGGTTAAAATGCAATAAATAAAGAGTATTCAGATGGGCTATATAATATGAAAATGTTTACTAAATCAGCAGTAATTATCGCCAACATTGCCGATAAGTTAGTGGTCTATTCAAGTGTGTCTATTTACAAATACACGGTGTGTTAATCATATAAATCAATATGGTGTTTTAATTTATTCAGTTATAAATATTTCTTTATTCAATATGAATGTCACACTGAGTTTTACTGTAATAGTATCAACACAGTATTCTTTATTATTCGAAAGAGATGCAAGCAAATATAAAAACAGAGAACCCGGATAAACGTTGGCAATATGGAATAACGTAAACAATTATCTAAGCAGGATGTTGTTTGTGTGCGTGACCTGAGGAAGGAGAGGGCGGGGCGGCTGTCTGGAGAATGGGAGAGTGGGTTAAGTGGAGGGAAGTGAGAGAGAGACAGAAGAGCGTGCGAGAGAGAGAGGAAATAGGGCTATGCGCAGCGCAGCGTGGGGCCTCAAAACAGTTTTGGGGCCTCGCCACAACTCTCCCATTAAGGATGGAGTATCTCTTTATATAGTAAAATCAATGCTTTTACTAAAAATGTGGTATTTCCTATTTATCTCATATATATATTAACGACAGGAAATTAATATTCCGTGTAGACTTTAGTAAATTATTTGACGAATTTATTATCCATCTGCATACATTCAGAAGATTAGTCTTTTGTAAGCCTTTAGTTTTGTTTTATGAAAATGTTAATGTTTATTGGCTGTTCACTTGACATAAACATAATTTCGGGCTACGTGGAATTAAATCATAAATGAGCAATGTGAGAGCTACAACGTCTTGGCTTTCATTTGACGAGACTTACCAATAACTGCAAAATTGATATGGTTATTTTTTACATTTTTTGTGGAGGATTGACTCAGTTTTATTTTAATTGAGTGGTAAAGAATTTGATTAACATTTAATATAAGTCTATTATTAAATCATAGAGAGGAGATATATACCATGTTACATAAATGAACATTACTTTAGGATTTCGTATTACTTTAGGACATAACAACATATAAGTATTATTATTATTTATATGTATTTTCATATAAACCCGATCCAATAGAAAATATCTTTTGGGCGAAGTTTCTTCCGTTGAAAAACGATTGGCCAATGGTGAATAAGGCCACGTATCCTAAGTCAACGCTATTTCAATGTATTTCCGGCTGCTCCGTTCTGTTTTTACTCTCTTTTCTCTCCCTCTCGGTCATATTGGATTTGTACAGATAGGATAGGTGGAGGCGTTCCATTCGGCAGACGCGTATTGTAGCTCGATCTGTTTTTGGAATCGTTGATCGTGTTAAAATTGCATAGATAGGAAAGATTTACCTCACTTTAAAAGGAAATTATATTCTCCCGATATTCTTTGTGGATTTAATTTGGTAGTTAAATACAATTCGGTAGTGTCTGGCATATTGCCGACGAGAATTAGTCATCCGAAAGTCAGAGAACAACATGGGGACATACTTTGACGATAGGCTTTCATTTCACGATAATTGTAGATAGAATTGACATCAAACCACTAAAATGCAGTAAAGTACTTTATTGAATTCATAATTACGTTTAAATTTATACTATACGGGTTTGATAATTACTCTTCTACAATTCTTAGAATTGGACGTCATCACTTCGCCATTTTGGACTAGATTAATAATCTAAAATTGAGTAATTCTTCCATAATCATGGTAAGTTACATAAGTGGAAAGGCAACATTTCTAATTTGAATGTAATGGGTAAATTTAGATTAATTCTTTTTCTTTTAAGTTATAACGAATAAGATATAATTCAGCCTAGGCCCAGTTAATGGAAGCTATTTAGTTTAAGTTGGCCTTAGCTAGGCCAGGCCATTTTTATTTTTATCGGTATATAATACTTTGTATGAAGTCTGTTGTATAGGAATGACTTAGCCTATTATTTTATTGATTGAAGTATATATATTAACTCAGCTTACTATATTTTAAGGAGGCAATCAAGTTTGATTTATGGATAGACCAAGGTAAAAAAAATTCAAAACCATTTAGCAGCAGGCCAATATTGTACCTAAGTCAATTATACTAATTATAATACTTCTTATTTAATAGACATGTGATACAAAAATAAAATGAACTGTCACACTTCAATAGTTGTGATTTAATAAAATAGACCTACTTGACTGCCATTAAAGGTTAATGGAATCAGGCTGAGAATGGCCAATCTTTTGGTCAATCTCATACATTTTAATGTTGTGTCCTGTAGGCACAAACTGGAGTGAGTTTGGGTAAAAAGTATTACTTAAGTTAGGCTCTAACTTAGGCTTACTTATATGTTAACTAGGTTACGCTAAAACTAATCAATAGTGACAGCTTTTAAGCCTTTGGCTGCCAGGGTGAAAGTTTGTATTTCTCTGAAAACTGTCAGGGTTTTATGCATAGCCTATTCATACTCAAAACTGCCGGGCTAAATTTGTTTACTTTATATAGAAATTTAAGTAGGCCTAGCTTATTTTATGTAATTTTTAATGTTTTGGCATTATTTTTTTATTTATTAGCAATTTAAATTGGCACGGGTATATGTATTCTTACCAGTATGGAAATATTCATTATGACACTTTAAGTTGTACAAATATTTTTAATGTGACAAAAAGATAGACAAACATTTTTTTTTCATATAATTTTATTTTTACACAAAAAAATACATTTTATATAAATATCAAAGCCATGCTCTGTATTCTTTCCTAAAAGCAAATGTTTTGAAGTGTAAATACTGAAAATTCAACAGTAAGCTATTGCACTTAATTTACAAAATTTATTATGATAAATATAACAAATTGTCACGCGTGGTATTTTGTTATTTGACGTATAATGACCTAGTTTATGTACAATATACAGTTTATATAAACATTAGTTGTTATTGTGTTCATTGAACATTTAAAATAATTATGCATTATTACATAGGCAACTTCAAATAATTTCATACTTTGATAATATATTTTTGGGATGCTAAATATCAATATTTAGTAAAAATTAGTTGTAGGAAACATAGTATCATTAGTGATACATTAGTATACACCGAGGCCCTCATATACATCGCGCTGCAGCAGTTTTAGTTAGGTTATCATAGCCTATTGTTGAATATGTTTTTACAAATTCAGCTGACTGAAAGCGATTTGCGTCAGTGAATATACGTTATTATAGGTTCAATCTACAATATAATAGCTTAACCTAACTATAACTGCCATGGCGCGATGTCTTCGAAATGTTAGTGATAGCATATGTGAACTTAAAACCTTATCTGTTTGCAATGTGAACGACGGCTTTCCAACACTTGATTTTCATTTTTCTAACTAAGTGAGGACTACCACATCATCATATAAAAATTTGGAAAGAATTGAAGTTGACTAAGCAATAATGCAGAATTACCAATTATTCTTTAAGAATAGTACATTTCAAAAATATTTAGCCTACATTATACATACAAGTGTCTTTCGCAAATTCACTGGCACAAATGGCGGATAAGCACTCTGGTTGCATCTTCGGTCCACATCTAACACTGCGTGATCTCAAGTTCATAAATTATTAACTCATGTTGAAGGAAACAATAAATAAAACAACTCGTACAAATAATAACTTCACATCGCACACTAAACAAACATTGTAATGTTACTTCACAGGTTGATATTATTCAAACACGTATAGTATAAAATAACATATGTAATTAGGTATTGAAACCAATATGAAATGAAGTATATTTATTTGTGTTATTAAAGCAAATTTCACAAGGATAACCCAAATAATAACAGCTCTATGAATTAATTACGCAACAACGGTATATCATTACAAAGCAGTTTTAAGTAAAACTGAGAAATATTGTTGTGAAAAAATATCGGTAAAAAGTTTAACGAAGATATATCGTTGTAGGGCAGCCAAAGAATGTAAGATTGAACTTGCCATTAGATGTTTACATAATACCAAGTGATTTTCAAGGATTTAGATATTTTCCTGAAAATTAAAAAAAGTTAGTAAAATGATTTAGGCTAGGCCAAGTCCTGAAATCTACTCATGCAGTCATTATTTTAGTCCACAATAAACCAGGTTATCTGGTAGTAGGCATATTCAAATATGTTTTTGAACAAAGAATTTTGTTGACGCCTGATCATCTATAATGGTTTCTGGAAAACCAATAGAGGTGGCGGGGTACTAAGGAAACAATATTACTAGTCCTGGTTGAAAGTTCAAAGACAGGTAAAATATTTAATTTTTTTTTTTTTTTTTTTTAATTAAGGTGTAGTTATTTAGGATGTGGGGAATAATTGTACTATTAATTATGACGTACATGTATATAGCACATATGTCTAAAAATGTGTTGCTGCGTCTGAAATAATGTAGGCCTATAAAATTAGCTAAAAATATTAGGCAGGCCTAGTTATTAAAGTCTTCTGATTAGTACTAATATTTAGCCTACATAGCATAATTGCTTTATAAATATAAATAAATGTGTAAAATGGTACACCCACAAATTTTTAATATTAAAATTAATTTCTTTGCAAGATCACAAACATTTTTATGAATTATCTAGAACAACTCTTCCTGGTTCCATAGCATATAAATCATATCAATATTTTTAGTACATAATTACAATAAATGTTACAATTATCTATCATCAACTTCTTCCTTCATTATCTATAATTTTTATGTAGGTTCACTCAGCACGATGTATACCAAGATGAGGTTGGGAATAGCTAGGTCTTGAGTATTTTTTTCTATAGAGCTGATTGAAAATTAAGTTAGCATAATTAAGTTCACATGATAGAAAAACAAAATCGGCCTTTATCAATCAAAATTGGCTTATTTCAGAATCAGGGCAGAATTGTAAGTCACTTAGGTTATGCTGTTTTATTGCTACGTTTCTAGTTTTATTGAATCAAATCGAAGAATATATGCAGGAACATGCACAATTACTGTCAATGGAGGAATGCAAGTTCTCGAGATAACAGCACAAGTGTTTAGTAACACATGCTCTTAAAGACTGTCGCGTGTTCGTGCTAAACACAATGAACCAAATGGGTTCATTTATGCAGCTCATTAATGACGAAACAGATCTTAAAGTATTTGCTGCAGGCCTAAATGCACACAGAGAGGAAAGTTTTCTGCATACAGAGTAAGTTTTCAGAAATTTTTTAGGGTTTGCGTACCCTTCTATTGTAGCCTGGCACCATCATTGTCATCACTTTTGATTAAAAGTTTATAAATTTAACCAGAAAATATTGATACAGTAATCTATTATTTCTTTTATAAAATTTCAAGTAACTTAACGAAAAAACAACAAGAATAATTTTACTGTAAATAAACACTGAATGATCGAATTTCTATTTTCAAGTGACAAGTACATCATTAGTTATTAATAACATCTAAAAATTGTCATATGATCTGTTCATGTTACAGACATCTCATTCTCAAGTAAAAGAATACACACCTTTAACTGACATCCGTCAATGTCAAATCTCAAGTGTTTACAAAAATTATTTGTTTTTGCTTTCAAATGAAATGTTATGGCCTAATTTATAATTAACTTAATTAAATAAGTTTTAATGAAATTACGTTTATAAAGTTATTGGAAAGTAATATGATCAATACAGAACCATTCCTTGATGGAATAAGGTCCAAAATTGCTGTAACGAAGTTACGTGATATTATGCAAATGGGTTAATTAAAACATTTTGTACCCATTTTTCAAGAACAAATATTTTCAGAAGTGTCTACAAAGTGCACGACTAGCCTACTGTTGGAAAATTATTTGAACTTGAATTATTTAAACTCCTCCAAGAAATAATGTTTTGCTTTTTCTACACTAATTAAGTTTATAAATTTATTGGAAAGTAATATGATCAATACACAACCATTTTGTGATGGAATAGGGTCCAAAATTGCTGTAACGAAGTTACTTGATTGTAGGCAGAAACCGGCATTTATTACACATAAGATACTTAGTGATCTAAGCGTTAACAAGTTTTCCAATTATTGCTGATCAATAATACCAGAAAATGGTACCAAAGATTTTTTTTATCATTACAACCATAATAATTATGTATCCAAATCACTAAATTATTTTCTCGTTCTTTAGATCCAGAAAATAATTTAGTGATTTGTGAAAAAAATCAGCACTGATATAAAATAAGAATTTAAATATTTGAAGACTGAGCGTTACTTTCACTGAAAATATTTGTTTATTGGTAGCTAATGATGGTATATATTTACAGTCAAGTTATTTTGTTACTTTGAAGATAAAGCTATTTTATTTAAATTATGATCGAGAAAATGTTACTACAATAATTATGTATCAGTAACGGTTGATCATAAATTAAACAGTATGTGTCTTCAGTGCATGTGATGAATGGTTTCTTGAGTTAGAAGATCTGTGATCTACATACTAATTTAGATTGACATTTCCTCAGAGAACAAAATGTATTAAATTGCCATAATCATGGCTGTGGAGGGAGTTGCATTTATTGTGTAATTCGACACGGTGTATTTTTTGGCTGTGATGTATTCTACCTTGAGCTTCAGTTCTGTCCTTCACCACTACATCCGGTCATTTAAGACTGATTTATTAATACCCATGATGTGACGCTTCCTCTGAGTGGAAACCATTCAATATTGAATATAAGCTTAACCTTTCGGCTTATATAATTCAAAGACCTTGCATGCAAGTAGCCATATTGCAGGACAATTTTACTAATAAACAGTTTGAGTATGCGGTATCAACTCATTGCTTTATACTGAGGAGTATTCTGTTTAATGAGGAAATACACCCAAACTAAGTGTCATGTAGCTCCAAGCTATTGAACTAAATGTGACGTGCTGTTGGTCAACAGTCAACATGGGCGTATTTTAATGTTGAAACAATATTTCACATTAAAAGTTGTTTTGGTTTTAACAATGTAGATTATTATACATTATTACATTTATATGCAGGCTCTATTAATGTAATAATATTAAATATTATATTAATGTTGTGAACTTTTTTACCTGCTTGACTTGGCTCCTTGGGATATGTGAGCAGGTTGAGTGTATGCTGGGTTAATCAAATGAAATTAGGAGCTAACAATGCAAATATTAACATTAAATGGCCAATAAGAAATTAGGGTTTATGGCTATGATGGTGTCATTGAATGAGATAAATTGGTCATCTCTGAGGTACTTGTTACTGAAATTACTTCCTGAGGAATAAGCCAAATTGCAGTGGCTGTATGTTAGTGAATTTTGTGTAGTATTTTTGTCATCTTCAAACTGTCCTTACTGTTGACTCGGTAAACTATTTATTTAAAGTTAGAGGCACATCATTACATATGCTATGTAAATATAAACATGTTGATAATTCTTCTAAAGAAAAGGTTATAACACTAAATGTACTTTTTCAAGCAACACTAGCTTAAACTAAAGCCAGAACAAAAATAAAATTTAAATAGGGAAGTAAAACAAACAACTAATAATAATAAAAGAATAATAATAATATTACTAAAACAAATAGGCGGTTATACTTTGGTTGAGAGTAACAAATAATTTAGAAGTTCAGAAAAAAAGAAAAATAACCTCTAGAAGGTAGGTAAAAATTTAGGTAATGAATGTTGTTTCTCATTCAACCCCAAAATTATACGTAGTCTAGTGTAAAAAAAAATTAAACCATGATTATTTAAAATTACATAAGTGCTGTTTTGTTATGTAAAAATGCATTCTTACATTTTTACTATGAAAAATTAAAGTGCATGGCAAGTTAGGGTTTAACATGTAGTAACAAAGATTTTTGACATGATTTGAAGCAGTTAAAAAGTTTTGAAAATAATTTGGATCGTTAGGGTCTAGCATATTTCGAATGCTGTTCTTTTACTGTCTTGAAATTGTTGGTGCTAGTGGTAAGTGTCAGGTGTTCTGTATTAGCTTTTGTGTGATTAAACAGTGTAAATATCACTCCACAAATTTAAGACTAATAGTTTTTTTTTTTGAAAACTACGCTTCTAGAGTAACCTCACATATATTTAAGGCAAGCACATTTTTGAGTTTCACAAATTCTTTTACTGTACTGGACATT